>CAAE01014532.1:635765-691715 GCA_000180735.1 Tetraodon nigroviridis | reverse complement strand
TATATATATATATAGATATATATATATATTTATATATATATATATAAATATATATATATAGGTATATAGATATAGATATATATATAGATATATATATATAGATATATAGATATAGATATAGATATATATATATATATATATATGTGTATATGTATATATATATATATACATATATATATACATACAGATGGTTAATGGGACATTTAAAATGATTACCTGTACTAAGGATAAAGCTTACTTAACATTCTAGCCTTAAAAACAAAAAGAGCAATTGGGGTTTTTTAGTTTATTAATTTGTATAAAGAAATAATACCAATAGTAACAACGGCACATTTGCATCATAGTCCAAACTACATTTATGATGATAATATTTTAGGAAGAAAAAAAAATCTATTATTTAAGAGTTATTTTATTCTTTGTTTTTTTGTTGTTGTTGTTGTTTTTTATTGTATGTTTTGATCGATTTTGGCTGTTTAATGAATGGCGACCATTTGGGGCTACCAGTTGACACTAATAACCTCTCCTCTTCAATTCCTTTATTTTAAAAAATCTTTTGTATCCCTCTGTATCAAGTTAACGCCGCCCTTCATCAAACACAAATTTAGAGCCAAATAATTTGATGCTCCCAAGTCTTTAGCTGTTAGCACATTTAGCAAAGTAACATCTTACTTACGCCTTAACTCCTTTTGAGAAGCACTAAGATGCTCCTCTTCTTCGTCGCTTGCCGATTTCATTGAGAGATGTTCGTACAAATGATGCTATACCGCGTTATTTTGCCAAAAACACTAAAAATAAAGTAAGATTTCAACCATATACAGCCACCGGTAACCACAACACTTTCAAGCTAACATCCGCCGCCGCTGGGAATTGTAGTCTTTTTGTTCAGCGCCACCGGAACTCACGTCTGACACCCAGCGGCCAAAGACGTGAACTGCAAAAACAATAATCGACATCGTGATCGAAGATAAAACAACAGTAGTATTTTTATAACGGTCGTAAAATTCGGATTTTGCTTCCAAATACGCATCTTTCGGCGCACTGAAATTGATTTCTTGCCACCAAGTGACGCTGTAATCTTTCCATACTGGCACCGTTATTTAAGATTTTCATAAATTGGGGAAAAGTGTTTTTGGCTCTAAAAAAATCCCCTATCATTTCCTCTAAACAAAGTACATTTGAGCACATTTTAATCAGGGAGTGCCGTTGATACTGGGGTATTTCCAGGAAACCGCAGCCTATCGTGACTGTGGTCTGTGGGATGATGTCTGCAGCCCCATGCTGGTTAAATGTCACCTGTTTGCAGCTAAGAATATTACAGACTCCCCCTGCCACTGCCATTATCTCCCCTTACCCTAAAATCCCCCTCCCACTGCGGGATCTACTCGTCTGCGCGGTCCCCTGCATGTAAAGGTGAGAGTTCCTAGTTACTTTCCTACCGCAGGTTCAGGACCTGAAAAAGTACTAAAAAAAGCCACATGTTAACAAGAAAAAAGAAGAAAAAACACACCGGATTGTTTTATGATTTCTTAATAAAAATAGTTCATTTCAGGACGACATATAAATAATTATTGAATCACACAATACAGATATCTTGATATGAATAAATACTTAACAAAGAAAACCAGGCTTTTTTTCTTCGTACAATATCTTACTGTCGAAAAGGTCACACAGAGACATTTCCACACAGTTTGCATGTTTGATAAACCTCCGATGGTTGCTCTTCTTACTGCTGGAATGTCCCTAAACCGGTCGGAGTACCATTCCTAAATGCCTCAGCAGCTTAGACGAGTCATGTGCAACTCAGCCGGTCTCCTCCCAGTCAAATTCAGCCAACGGCCCCCAAACTCTCGGCAGGGGGGCCCCGGCGAGGTGACTGCTAATTGGCCTTGAATTGATTAAGGTTTGCCTAGAGGTGATTAAAGCACACAAAGATCTACGCACAGGCTGTCAACACGTGGGCCGGCCTGACGGCTTTAGATACAGTAGGATGAAAAAGGCAGACCGGGAGCTCTTTTGTCTATGCTTTTCTAACTGGAGCCACAGATGGACATCCGCTCACATGAAGCAAAGGTACCAGGGATGCCGAAGCTCTGTTTGTGGGTTCACAGCGATGTCTATCCGTGGCGGTCCAGTCAGGTTCTGATGATTCAGGCTGGCCACTTTTAAGGAGGTAACAGCAAGTGTTTGCTGATCGATGGCACGTGTATTTCATTTGGCAGAAACAAAACCAAATATATCAAAATACATTTAAAAACTTCCAAAAGAACCAAAGGAATGTCAGTTTTGTGTATCCCAGATGCACAGGCAGTGTGCATTGTGTGTGTGTGTGTGTGTGTGTGTGTGTGTGTGTGTGTGTGTGTGTGTGTGTGTGTGTGTGTGTGTTGGAGATGAGGCATTGGTTTGGAGGGTCCTACCACGGAGGACCCAGATCCATATTCACAAAAAGCATTTTATAGGCGGAGGCGCAGATCCTGGATCAGCGATCAGGCCCCTCTGGTCCATAAAATTTCACTTAAAGGCAAAACTCATGAAGGATCAGCCCCAAAAGTGTGTGTGCGCCGCTGTAGCAGCAGCAGCACGAAAGACATTCAGATAAACAAAGTTGGCAAAAGAAGGCAAAAGGGAGGCGGGGGGAAGCTGACCTGGACGGGGGAGCGCACGTCCTGCCAGAGCTGTGTTTGCACGCGCGCGTGTGTGTGTGTGTGTGTGTGTGTGTGTGTGTGAGAGGACTGCATGTGTTGACCGCTGCTGCTGTCATTCGTCTGATTGGAAACCGACTGATCGAAAGCTGGTTGTTGTTGGCCGGTTACTGGCTGTTTTTGTGTAGGTTTGGTGCCGCGTTTGGCATCTGTACATCTTTGGGTTCTGGGGCGCTTCAATTTTCTCATGACAGCGTCTCTACCTGCGAACCGGTAGAGGAAATGAACGACCGCCGGCAGCCTCCGAGGGTGATCTGTTGTTTGTCGTCTCCACAGCCAGAAAACTGGCGACTCCTTGCTTACGTGCACGTGTGTGTGTGTGTGTGTTATGTTTCTAGGTGCTTAAGTGGTCAGTAAACAGCAAAATAATGTCCAAGGCAACCGATCTGTTTTGGAAAAGGAGGGAAAGAAGAGGGAGGACAGGAGGGAAAGAAAGGGAACTGTCTTCTCTGCTTTCTGTCTGCTGACGCTGCCAGCACATCGGCTACAGCGGAGAGGCTTGCGATTCTATACATGTAGCACCAAAACTAGCAGGGGCCTGCCCCGTCTGTCCCACACCCTCCATGTCTAACGCTCATGTTTGCACATGCAAAATAATTTGCCAGACGGCGGCGGAAAAGTCAAATTATGAAGCATTCAAAGATGTTGATGCGATGGTTTTGGTCTGATTCAGGAGCCACACACACACGTGTGTGTGTGTGAACTACATTTATCAATGGAGGACAGCAGGTTATGGCATGTCCAGCACTGTGTTTGCTTTGGAAGGGCTGTCTGGCTTCCGCTTTTTACCTCCACCAAAGCTCTTGCTGGGTCGGCCCAAGGTGCCTCAGCTTACGGAGCGAATGCTAGACAGACAGGCAGACAGAGACAGACTGGTTAAGACAGACAGTCAGATAGACGCGGGTAGAAATCCTTGGCTGTGGTCTAGAAAGCAATGTCAGATGCTTCTGGTTATGCCGACATACAATCATCTTGTCCGGCACGTTTCCCCACGTGCCTCTAGATACATATTGTACACAAGAGCTGAGTCAGCGCTCTGACATGTAGCCAAACCTCTCACCAAGCGCAGCGGCGCATGGGATGATAATAATTGCACAAAGAGGTATTCTGGAGGCCATGTCTACTGTGAACACACTCTCACACACACACACACACACGCACACACACACACACACACAAAACCCACCCTAACCCCCCATATACAAACACGCCGTCCTTCACATTCTACATGGGGGGTTTGATTCAGGCCATAAGGTTACTAGTTAGTCACTAGTCTGAAGTGAGTTGGTCAGTTAGTATCAGAGGTGCATTGACTGGCATGTGGCACCCGCAGCAGGGTGGCCGCTCTAGCGTTGTATCCTCGTTGTCGTCCGGTGTGCGGCCGTCGAGGTGCTCAGCCGCGGTAGATCTGTTTGAAGTGGTCGCACTCGTTGCAGTAGCCCTGTTTCTCCTGGTTGGCATAGTGGTCGCAGCCCTGCGTCCGGCACCGCTGCTTGGACTTTTCTTTGGGCGCCTGCGCCCGCCTGCCCACCTCCCGGGCCTGGCCACGCGTGTGACACTCTGGACAGAGGTCTGTGCACCCCGGGGACACGTTGCTGCAGCCGCTCCGCCAGCACTGCGTCTGGTTCTGCGTCTGCGATTGCTGTGAAGATCTGGGTTTGACCGCTCGGTCACGCTTCCAGAGACAAACAGAAGGCACAAATGCGGTAGGTTAGCTTACCAGGAGGCTGCCCGACCAGCCACGTGCGCTGGGAAACCGACCCGAGAGCGAGCGCTTTGGGGGACGGGCTCCGCGAACACCTACCACGAGCAGAGGAGGAGAGTGTGACGAGCGCTGCGACACCTGGTTGAGCCTGGCACTTTGCTCCTTGACGTAGCACTTGTCGCAGTAGCCCTCCAACATGGCCTTGCCGACGGCACCGCAGCCAGGGCCGCGACACCGCGAGGCGTTCTGGAAGCCTGCCTCCAGGCCGTGCCGGCTCTGGATGGGCGCGGGGGGAGGAGTCAGGTCTGGAACAGACAGACACCAGCATGAACAACTGAACAACGTACCGGCGGTGAAACAAGGGTGCGTGCGCAAGGCAGAAGCGCTGCGGCGGACTTACGGTGGTTTGTCTGATAGTCTACGTAGCAAATAGTGCAGAAACCCAACTTCTCCGGCGTCCCAAAGAACTGGCAGCCGGATCTTTTGCAGGGGCGGGCCAAAGGGGTTTGCCACGCTGAGGCGTGCCCCGGGGTCAGGGTGAGGCACGGCCTCTCGGCGTCCCGGGCCTGGGACCAGGCTGAGGATGAGGCCTCAGTCCTGTGGTTGTTCTGCTCGGGCTCCCCCCTTTCGGGGGCCTGCTGTCTCTGCATGCAGGGGGGACACAAACCATTAAATATTCTAAAGGCCTCCTGTCTGCACATGCTGCAGCGCTCCGTCTCGGATTCGCGACCCCCCCATTGGGTCCAGCCGGAGCCCTGGGCCGGGTGGGGTGCGACGGGTCCTCCGTTGGGCCCCGGGAGTCCAGCGGCAGGCGTTGCGGCTCCAGGGGCTGCGTGGCTCTGCCTGGAGTTGAAACAGCGCTCGCAAAGTCCATCGTGTTCCACGCTGAGGGTGAAGAGGCAGCCGGGTGTCTTGCACTTCATGGCGTGTGTTTCACTGTACAGGCTAAGGCTGGGAGCGGTGGGCGGGGCCGAGCGCGGACTGGACAGCACCACGCCCCTCCCGCACGAGGAGGGGCTGCTGCTCCGAACCACCCGTGAGGTCACCTCCGCCTCCGATCCGCCGATCACGCCCACCCCGCCCTGTACGCCTCCTCCCTTGGTCTGCACCACCCCTTCCATCCGGGCTCCTCCGCCTGTGGTGGCCTGACGCTTCTCAAAGCATTCGTGGCAATGAGGCTGCGTATCCACGGAAACGTAGAAGGTGCATCGGGGCGTGGCGCAGCGGATCTCGATGAGGGAGAGCTGGGAGACGGAGAAGGGCGGCGGGCGCTGCGGCTGGGCGGCCCACGCCTGCTCCTTGTCCTCCTGCCAGCGCTGGTACTCGTGGTTGACGAGCTGCAGGTAGTCCTCCATCAGGTTCATGTCCTCGGGCAGGTTTCCCTCATCCAGCCTTGGAACCAAAACACACAGGACGGTTCTAAACCCGAACTCACAAGGGGTAAACACCAAAGAGGCCCGGAAATGTGCGAGTACCGAGCGGCACTGATGATCTGGATGGCATCGTAGCCCAGGCCGATGACGGGGATGTCCATCAGTATCAGGTAGTCGGTCAGAAGCTTCTCTTTCTGCTGCTGCTCCTTCTCCATCAGGAAGTGCACCTTCAGCTCCTCGAAGCCTCCTCGTCCCGGGTTGATCAGCGGCACCGCTCGGATCTCTGCAATGAATTCGGCCAGGTGGTCACGGCGCCCAGCTCTGTGGTTTCACGGGCAAATGCGGCTGTGCTGACGCGTGAAGAGGTGTTCGGGGAGAGCCCTTACCTGGACCGCTGTCCTTGACCGTGATGAGGGGCGCAAAGTGCTGGGAGTCGTAGCCCAGCACGATGGGGTATTTGTAGCATTCTGTGGGCGGCCAGTGGAGGGGCAGATAAATGCCACCCACATTCAGAGGAGAGATGGAGGAGCCCGATTTCATACTCCTCACAACTTGATCTGTTGGGGGAGGGAAACAACCGGAAGAAGGTCACCAGGAGATTTGGGAAAGAGAACCACTCCGAGGATCCATCCTGACGAACCGGCCTGATCGGCGTGTGTGTGTCTGGTGCCCAGAATACCTGCGATGACAATGATGGGCCTGCGGAGGATGTTGGAGAGGATGAAGATGTGAATGTCCTCCAGGGAGTCGAACTGGAGGCCGTTGCTGCTGGAAACCGGCGAGGCCATTTTCACGATCTTGTCCCACTCCTCCTCCCAGTTCTGGGACAGCCGCACATGCACGCCGGGAAAATAAACCAGCACAGAAACGGGAATTCAGCATGCAAACAATCACCCGAGGGCCAAGGGTGTTTGTGACCGGGGCCAGTCTGGGTACCATGGTGGTGTAGCGCAGCCCGGTCTGGGTGAACTCCTGAGACTGGACCAGCTCGGCCTGGAAGCGAGCCCTGAAGACGCCGGTGTCGGTCTCCTTCAGAACACCGTGGAGGGTTTTCCGGAGCACCAGGTCCGTGTCCTGAACGCCCAGCATGTACTGAGAGGTGGCGTGAAGCAAACAGTTCCCGTCGCCTGGAGAAGACGACAGTAGAACGACGGGCTCAGACGTTGTAAAACTGCAAGATCCACGTAACTCGCATGCAAATTCCGCACAGAGCAAACATGAGCAGAAAGGCCGGGGATTTCCAGGCCATCGCGCCGCCGTCACACTGTCGGGATACACGATCCTCACGTGTCGGGAAGAGCGCACGGCCCCCAGCCCACCTGGAGTCCTCAGAGGCTTCTGAAGTAGATCTGGCTGGGGAAAACCGCGCAGAAAGGCCGGTCATTCCTGGCATTTCAAAAATCGCTGAAGACAATTAGGAATTTTATTCCGTCTCCTCCGGTAACACTGGGTCTTTTTCTTATTGTGAAACAGGGGAGCGCATATTTGTCAGCGTGCGCGGCGATGAAAAACACAGTTGCCACATTGAAGGCAGGAATTTCCCTGTGCTGGCTTGTGTGTGTGTGTGTGTGTGTGTGTATTCCCCTCCTGTGATCCTAACTCATCAGATGGTCCTGGACTTTCCACAGGGGCGTGTCTTGGAAAGGACCGAACGTTATCGTTCCCATTGCTGCCAGATGGGAGCAGAGAACTCCTCCGCGGCCCCGCCCAGCGGCGTCCGCCTCTCTTCGCTAATGTTTACCCAGCAGGTAAACCGTCTAACTGCGTCCGATCGGCCTGTTCCTCAGTATCGACCTCCATGCTTCCTGAAAGCATCAAAGTCCACCTTGCCAGGTGGAGCCGTACAAAGTTTGTGGTTTCCCCTGAAACTAGCTCTCTGCGGTCTGGCTTCTGCCGGACGGGCCCGGGTCGCTTCGGCAGCACCCGCAGACACCTCCAAGACACGAGAGGAGCCGAGGAGACCTTCTCCCTGGGTCTGCTAGGAACCCATGCTGCGACCTCTACCAGGGGACGGGGGCGGCACAGTCGGCCTCAGTCCGGGTTGGTCGCCTCACTGGGCCTCAGTAAAGCACTTCCTGTTACTGTTGGTGTAATGTCGCCGGACCCTCGCTGGCGGACTTCTGCTTCCTCACGTTGCGCCTCTCTGTCTGCTGAGCTCCAGTGACTCAGCAGCAGTCAGCCAGCCCCCTGTGAGTGTGTGTGTGTGGGCGTGCGTGCGTGTGCGTGTGCACTCAAAGTCACGTCTGGGTCCTTTAGATGCAGACGCAATAAATTCGGTCTCATCTCGATGATGTCACCCTCACGGTGCAGGAAACGCCACTCGCGTCCTTTCAGGAGGAGTCGCAGAAAATACGTGAACCGTCGCCGCTTTCAGTTGTGACGCAAAGCAAGACAAACACACACAGAACGAACCCGAGACTCCGGCCAGCTTCCAGTAAACGCTCGCAAGACAGCACCTCCCAGCCCAAGTGCGGGTTTGACGCAGCTTTTTGCGTCAGCTTCCTAAAAGTCAGAAGGAAGAAGCAGAAGAAGCTGCTGAGCTCATAACTTGTTTCTGGTGGGGGGGTGAAGTGGGCCTGTGTGAGTGGTTGCAGGAGCGCACCTACGCGCCAGCGTGCGGGGCATACCCTGGCCTGGAAACAGCAGGGCTGACACACCGGCAACGGTAAACGGCGCACTCACGCATGACGGCGGAGGAATTCCCGCCCGCTAACAGCAAAAGCGTGGGGCCTGCGCGGCGCTGAGCCCCGCCGCGCCACTCCTCACTTACAGTAAGCGGGCCCGTGGGTCAGGACATCTCAGAACCGACGAGGCAGATGGCTCTGACTCATGCAGAACGTGCACGCCGCCCATGATCCAGAAAACAAAACTCCAGCAGAGCACTTCCTCTGCCCGGAGCCGCGGGGTCACTTCCTCAAATCAAGGTAGCAAAAGGTCTCGCCGCTCCTGCTCGACGTTTGGTAATGCGGAGCAGCCGCCCTCTGCTCACGTGCTAGTGCGCATCAGAACCTGTCCTAACCCTGAAAACGTCGGCAGCGTCTCACCGTTTGTACGCAGAGGCACCATTTTCTTCACCTCCCGACACCAGTTGAGCTTCTTCTCCTGCTCCAGCGTGGCCTGCATGGCTCTGTCCAGGATGGCCGCCTGCACCACCTCCCGGAAGGCCTGCGGGAAGTGGTTCATGGCGATCATCTCCAGCGTGTACCGGTGCATGCCCCGCAGGTGGTGCATCAGGCCGCCGCCGTTGCTCGGCTTCACCACGTCGTTGGGCACGCGCTGTCGGATCTTCACCGCCTTCAGAAGGTTGGACACAAACAGGAATTTGGGCAGGAAGTTCTGACCCTGCGACATGGCGGACGGGTGGAAGGAGGGCGGGAAGAGGAACGAGGAGGAGGAGGTGGAGGAGGCAGCGCCAACGGCTGCAGATGGAACAATGCGGAGACTGTGGAGAGAAATGGGTTTGTGCGTTATTACGCAGGTTAAGGTGACAATCATTGCACAAAGCAGTGGGAAACTTTATCAGGAGAGTCCCGCCGTCACCGGAGACTCGGCTGGACTGGTTTTACAGCGTCAGTGGGAAACTATCCAGAGCGCGCTGGCGCCATGACGACGGCGCTTCAGAAACCAGCAAGGTTGACCCCCGCAGAGGTCAACCCAGTCAGCAAAACGGTGTTTACAGACCTGAGCGGACGGTCACCGGGAACGCCGCCCTCCTTTATGGTGTGAGGCCATCAGCACTTCAGTTTTCTGAGAGATAATTCAGCCTCTGGCTCAGCGGTTGTGAAAGAGCACAAAGCAACAACGAAAGTTGGAAAATTTCCCTCGAAACTAAAAACAGCCCAGCTCTTGCCTCACGCCAAGTGAACAGGAAGTGTCGAAAATGTTGGTCAGCGTCTAAATTCCTGGACTTTTCGCAGATATTCCAACTTCTGCAAACTTCCAGCTGCCCGTGCGTGGAAAGTGGCCGAGCTTGCGCGCAGCCTGGCGCTCTCGGGCCCCTCCACCGCTGCACCAGCAGCAGGTGCAACAACAGGCTAGGCCATGCTAAGCGGCTGGCTGCCGTCAGGAGGGGCCACACACACCTGAGTGTGTGTGAGCCCCTTCACACCGATCCCTCCCGGCCGCTGGCGGCGGATGCTGCGGCTCGGGCTGGCTGGCTGCACACACGCCTACGTCCTCACACACACGCGCGCACACACCAACACAATACCAGGAGACTTTGCTTACGTTCCAGGCTTACGTAATTCCAATGACAGCTACCGATCCAACAATGTAGCCCTGAATGGCGTCACTCGCCGCCGCGACATTTTGCGCGTTCGAGGCTCCGTTATCCGCTTCGGGGGTGACGTCTTTGTAAACAATGGCTGTCAAAGCCACCGTCGTGAGAGGCTTCACGCTCCCTCCACGTCCCCAGAAACACGACCGCGCGTTTCCCGAGGCCCGAGCGCGGCGCGTCCGCCAGCCCTCGCGCCTCCCCGGGGCAGAACCGTCGTGCGCGGCGGGCGGGAGGAGGGCGCCTTACCGGGGTAATGCGTCGGGGTAAAAACAAAGCCCTCCCGGATGCTCAGGCTAGTCCTCTGTCGGCCACTTCACGGAGCTTCGCCGCAGCCGTCCTCGGCGCCATTCACCCTTCTCTCTCCTCCGGGAGCAGATGTGTGCAGGAGCGCGCACGGCCGGCCGACGATTTCAGAAGAGTGCGCACACGGTCGCCAGAGATAGTTTCTTAAAAAAAAACAAAAAGCACAAGCGAGGGAATTTCCACACGGGGACTTTCCGTCCACCCATTTCTCTCTCTCTCTCTCTCTCTCTCTCTCTCGCTCTCGCTCTCTCTCTCTCCCTCTCTCTCTCTCTCTCTCTCTCGCTCTCTCTCTCGCTCTCTCGCGCTCTGTCTGCAGTTCGCCCCGTGGCCGCCAGGGGGCGCGCCATCTGTCTGGGTCGATGAAGAACAGCATATCCCACCTACTGAGCACAAAGAAGCGTCACAGAGGAAGACAGACAGGTCACGTCATTCCCTATTTGCTTAGAAATAAACAGTCGTCGTGCAGGGGGTCCGGCCTGGGGACGGGAGCTGGGAAAACAAAGGAAAATCCCTGGCAAAGGCAAAAAAAGAGCTGAACTGGAATGCTGACTGCCTGCGTGCGTCAGTTTCTGGCATTTGGAAACCTTGTTACTTGTTGCAGAGCTTTTAAACTGTTTGTCTTTAGTCATTCTTTCCCCCTTTAACACATTTAAGTCCACAGGTGCGCTGCGCCGATGTGCTGAATGAGAAAATACCCCCGACCACAGAGTGGCCTGATTATTCATTCAGAGTGAGCAGAAATAACGAAGAAGTGAAACCTGAGCATCAGACTCAGCTGTGTCATGTTTTGCTCAAACTAAAACTAGACTGTTTACAAAAGACAACCAAAATATATTTTGCGATCTGATGTTCAGCGTAGCAGAAATTGACCAGGGAAATGACCCAAAATGACATTACATTTTTTTAAAAAAAACCTAAAAATGACTGGCGTTATCGGTTTAGACTGGCGTCGTATTCATGTGGTTGGGGATGATAACAGCATGAAGGCATGAGGACGGGTTATTTTTACACCATGCTTGTCCTGAGGTCATCAGAGGATGGCTTATCTGCTTTTGCTTCTTCCTCTTCTTCTTCTCTTTTTATTTTGTGCTTTTCCCCTCTCTTTTCCCTGTGGAAACTTTGCGTTGCATCACGCTCAGGGCATTTCACCTTTGTTCCTTTCCTACCTACACGAGAGGAACCGAAAGCGTCACCTGACAGTAAGTGACCTAACCCCCAAACTTTTTGGTGGCCTTTATTAGGTCACATGTTGGCTGAGTCACAGCAATTTGGAGGATCAATAATAGCCATTCACAGAAGTGATGAAGGCCCAAAATGACAGTCATCAGAAGACGGGAAACCCCCAGAGACAAAGAGCCGCCCTGTTGTTCCAAGTGGGTCAGGATGAGCTGTTCCTAAAGTTCAGGCTCTCGCTGGCCACACAAGCGCTGCAAGAAGCTGAGGTTTGTTGACACAGCTTTATCAAAACTGGAGCTTTTGGCCATTAAAACAGCTGCAGTTGCCAGCGGGGCCCTGCAGGTCTGCAGAATTAGAGATTTATATGCAGTTAAATAAAGGGGAGGGAACACATTCAAGCTGTTTCTATTTACCTCACTGACCTAAAAGGAAAGAAAGCTGAACTCAGAGTAAGTTACGTGATGTCCTCCACCGTCATTCAGCTCTTGTGTTCTGACAGAGCGGCGAGTCCCTCACAATGACTCCTGAACCTCTGCAGTTCCGTTGGGGCCCTCGGAAGCTGGTATGAGGTGTGGGAGCGCCGGAGAGAAGCCCCAAGAGACCAACTCAGCTCTTCTCACTGAGTGGAAAGCACCTCCAGGCAGACTGAAACCCACCCCCAGCAAACGTGCTCAACCCCGGTTTTCACTGCAGCCATTAAGGAACCACGTGGGAGGCGCAAAGAGCCCGATTTGCTGGCCGGGCCTGACCCCTAGCGGCCACTGACGGGAAGTGCAGCGGTGGTGACCTCGTCGTGACACAGCTGGAAAAACAACTCTTTAATGAAAGTTCACGTCACCCATGCCGTATTTATTTCCATAGATATTTGACATCTAAAGTCTTTTTTTGTCAACATGGGTAAATTTTTGTTGTTTCCAAGCAACTGATTTCCTTAAAACAGTTGTCGTTAACAAAAGGTTGGGGTAATATTTTGTATTATTCTTTTGCCACTCCCATGGACTTCTCCCTCAGTTTCTCCCACCTTGTTGTCAGCCTGTTGTCACTCTTCCTTTTCACAGACCAGAGAAGTGTCGAGACACGCCGAGCTGCGCCCGAAGGCCTCTCCTGGGTTGGGCTCCTAGTTGTGTTTGCCATCTTTCCTGACTCACCCGCTCGGGTGTTATAATCTCACCCTGCCCCAACTGCAGTTTGGCATGTTTGCAAAGACAATCCCTGTGCTGCACAGGCAGCAAGCTCAAACAAAGCCTTTCATTTTTACTGGCTCAAGAAAAAAAACAGCTCTGAAAATGGAACACTTTATTGCATAAAAACACGCAGACTAACAAAGAGAGTCAGACGTCTGTGGTGGAGCTCGCTCCCACGCTGACAAATGACCTCTGAACTCACCGCAGTCGTGTTGGGACTCGAATTTAACGTCTGCTTCAGCTGACAACACCTGAATAAATGTCCCTCAACCAAGTCAGACTGACGTCTGACGTTGGAAATATTCAGACATAGATGTCCACCCAGATGTTTTTAAAAAAACATCTGGGTGGACTTTGGAATGTATTTACCTGTTAGCAAAAAAAAAAACCTTGGAAAAACCCTCTATATTCTTCTGTTCCATAAGGCAGCTGACAAATATGCAAACTGGGAAAATGCAGCAATAAAAGCAAGAGGGAGAATCAACCCAGTAAAACGCAGCACGCAAGACCAGGTTTAATCGTGTCAGAGCTGCAAAAATCAAAGATAAATATTCTAGTGTTCAATACAAAAACCCCACCGCACGCTCCCACCGTCACACCCAAAGTGGAAAAAAACACAATTAGTAGCTTGGAATTAAAAAACATACAAATCTTGAGTCCACACCCTCAAGAAGTAGGACGAAGCGATGAGCAAAGACCTCCTGGAATCCTGTTCTTTCCTTTTCTTCTCATTTCTCTTCAGAGCAGATTTGGTTAAGTGCACTTGGGTGTTAGAATGTGAGGATTGTGTATCTGAAACTGGAGAGTGTGCGTCTGCTTCCGAAAGCAGTTGGTGGAGGCTGGCGGAGGGGAACTCTTCCACTGAAGGGAGAGAGGAAAGGCCGCCATGTTGGGCCTCCGTCTTTAGGCGGAGGAGTAGATGTACTTGGTCTTGGCGAGGCCAGTCAGATGGTCCTCGTAGTTCGGCAGGCAGCAGAAGAGGATGGCGCAGCCGATGCAGAGGATGGTGGCGCCCCAGCCGAAGCCGTACGCCCAGGTGTAGTAGTAGTGGCCCTCGTAGATCAGCTCGTTGAACTTGACCGGGTAGATGATGAGAGCGATGACCTGGAAGACCACTGCCGACAGAAGGAGGCCAACGTTAGCGGGACCAGACGGCGGCGAGAACGGGCTGCTTTCCGACGCGCTCGTCAGTGCTGCGGTGCGTCTGGGAGTGGCTGTTTGTGTGCAGCTGGATTTCATGTTCCCACGACACGCTGAGTGAGTCAGGCAGATAAACAGACCGGCCGAGGCGTTCCCATGGCAACAGCACACCGAATTCCTCACCCTTCCCCCCAGCAGCGTCTAACTTTCCACTGCTGTTCACACTTACTCATTTTCCCTTTTGCACCTGAACGCATCGTGGTATCCTGTTGTTTTTCAACTTCTGAATAAAACTTTCTGATCTCCACCTGAAAGCTGCTTTCAGGCTGGTCTCGCGTCTCCTCCTGCCCTCAGAGGCTCCAACTCCCACTCCTCAGAACATCAAAACAGGATGTGTCCATGATTGTTCTCTGAAACAGACGTTTACGTCACTAAAACGGCTACCCTGGCGCAGGTCTGAAGGTTTGGAACTTTTGTAATTCTTGCCCTTTTAAACGTCTCCACTGGGTCCCAGAAGCCAAAGAAGCCCCTCAGTGGTTGGTTTTGGGAGGTGTGTGTGTGTGTGTGTGTGTGTGTGTGTGTGTGTGTGTGTGTGTGAGGCCGTCTCACCGACAACGATCAGCAGCACTCCCACCAAGGGCAGCAGGGGGATGTTGAGCGAGCAGCAGAGCGCCACGCAGGAGACGATGAAGGCCACGATGAGGACGAGGAGGCCGATGATCATCAGCGCGGCCACGGCTTTGGCCCAGGCTGCGGAGGAGAGCAGAGGCGGCTCAGTCAGGTGGAAAAGAGGCCCGTTTAACGCCGGCAGCACCAAACCCTCCGTTTCCACGGCTGAACTCAGCGTTCCACACACACCTTCCACACTTTTTTCTCCTTTTCATCTTTCAACCGTGGAAGCCGGACTAAAACTGGGTGAACAGGCGGTAAAAGCGAGGCGTGAGCGGCTGGAAAAGAGCTGCAGGCTGTGGAGCTTTAATGACCCTGCGCAGGTATGTGCAGACGTGCACAAAAGGCTTTTCTGCTGCTGCACGGCCCAAAACTCTGATGACGGATGTGTTTGTCCGGACCGGGAGCCGCCCGCCTCCCTGTCGGGGCCCGTCTGCATCAAAGAGGCAGCGGAGAAAGGCTCCAGGCAGGCGGCAGGATCAGCCTGACGCCGGGGCAGGAAAGGCTTCCGGCCACAGCGGGCTGTCGTCTCCGCACAGGCCAGACCAAGAGGAAAAGCCTCCAATCCGCAGCCGCCGTCGCATCTCACCGCAAAAACAGGCCAGGGAAGGAAGCCAAAGGCTTGGTTTGGTAAAACCTGGAGCAGGCCGGAGGAAAAACAGGCGTTCCTGCAGCCATGTTCCAGGCTGCCACCACTCGGGCCCGGAGGGAGAGAAAGGAAGAGAGGAGAAGGAGAGTAAGGGCAGCCAGGAAGTTCAGACAACAGCCGCGTCGCCACGGCAACACATGGCAAAGTCCACAAAGTCTGACAGGAGCAACAACTCCGCCATTGTTGGAGAGAGAGAGGAGGAGGAAGAGGGAGAGTGAGCGGGAGAGGAGGAGGAAGAGGGAGAGGTGTGACTGTTTAAGGTGGCGAAACTCCCTAAATAATCCCGTAAAACATAGAAATGAACACGTGATTTGGGACAAAATGGACCTTTGTGCGGAGCTCCTGATATCTGCTTCAACAGAAGCAGCAAAAGTTGAGCGGCCGCGTCAGGAGCGAGAGCCGCGGGTCTCAGGTGTGCCTGGCTTCGCAACCCGTTCCAGCAGGTATTTCCCAACTGCTGGGGAAGGAAAAGCGGACCTACAGGTTCCAGCTCCGCGTCTTCGCTGTCAATATTGGTTTCACGGAATCGCTTTATTCACGCTTCGGTGTGAGCCGAGGGCGCCTGGATCCTGTTTTCCCAGGTCGGACGAGCCGAAAGAGGCTCCCGAGGACCAAAGTTCAGCCGCGAGGAGCCGCAGGTCGCTCCAACAAAGGTCGAGTCCGTCAACTTTGGCCAAGTAAACGTGGAATTCGACAGCCGAGCGGCAGCTGCGTAAAAGCGCTGCGCGTCCGGGTGGTTCTGGCCCGGTCGGGCTGCTGCTCGCTGCACCTACCGTACTGCATGAGGGACGCAGACTCCCACTGGCCGTTCCTGCCTCGGTACTCGTCCCACATATTGGTGTAGTGGGTCTTCGCGTCCTCGTCCTCGACCCATCCGGAGGTGGCGGCGATGGCGATGATGTCAAAAATAATGGCGAAGAGCAGCAGCAGAGGCAGGATCCACCTGCAGCGGGGGTAGGCTATCCCGCAGCGAAACATGACCGACGGACGGAGTTTGTGGACCGGGACAGAGAGGAAGGAGTGCGGCGACGCGCGGAGCGGAGCGGAGCGCACGGCTTCGGTCGTCTTCTGCGTCTGGGCGCAAAGGCGGTGTCCGCGGGTGTGGCGGTGGCGAGTGGGCGAATAAAGAAACAGTTTCCACCCCAGTGAGTAATGGAACCTGTTTCTCGTGTTGAAGGGTAGGGCTTGTGTGGCCGAGCCCCTCCCTGGGTCAGATTACACCCTCCACCGCCGACAGTGGAACGCGGAGTGCGCGCAGCAGTTCCGAGTCTCCAGGGTGGTCTTCAGGGTCTTTATGCTAATTTCAGGGTTAACTGACATTACGACAGGTAGGTGGGAAGTGTTTCCAGGAAAAGGAAAAACGTCAACGCGGATATGGAAGCGACGGGACGCAGGACCGCTGCTGACCACAAGATGGCGCCACAGGGAAATGAATACAGAACTAATTACCGGTAATGATTTTAATGTATTTTGAGTGTAGATACATTAAATGTATGTAATGGGCCTAGTTGAGATAGTAACACTGATTTTTTTTTTCCTTCTATCCAAATGGCTTCATCAGTTCTGGTCAGGCCGGGAGCAGAGCTTGAAGATATAGCCCTTGTGGACCATCGGGAGTCCTTAACTGAGGGTCCTTTACATTAGTATGCCGATGGTCTGGATGGATGTCTGGGGGTCGTTTTTGTTTTGTTTTGCACTGGACAGCATTATACGTGGGTGAAAGTGTCTGAGGCCGCCACCTCTGTTCAGAGATGGTTTTTCCAACTTAGGTCAACGACCTAAAACTAGGTCAAAACTAAGTTAGTGATGAACACAAAGTCTATCACTGTATAACGATGACCTGGATGACTGAGAACCTACACAGACATCTTAACCTTTATTAAAAACCTGTAAAAGTAGCGTCAACCTGTTTTGAGAAAAAAAAAAACAGGAAAAAAAAGCATCATCATACTTAGAAATGAACTAAAATGATTAATAAATGTGTATAAATGTCTGATAATCTTATGTATCTTGTTGCACGTGGCTCTGCGTTGGTTAAGAGTGACGTTGTCCTGATGTAGCCCTGTTGACCTTTGTGCCTCCGTGCTGTTCTGCGTAGACCGAATCCTGGAGAAACGCTTCAGCTATATCTGTTTGAAAATAACAAGAAAGCTCTCTTGACTTGACTAAATTTCCTGGTAAAAGCAAAGCACAAACCTGACGCAACAGTCAGAATCCAGCAGTCTCACAGATTTATGACGCTGACGTCGCCAGAAAACCTCTTTGTGGTCTGAAAACGCAGTTTCAGTAACGTTTTTCATCCGTTAACTTGGGTTCACGCTAAAGTTGAAATTGTTCAAAACGACAGATGAAAAACTGGGCTAAGAGCTAACAGCTGGACTTTTCCTGAAGATGTTTCACCTCTCGGAAGAAGAGAGAACAGAAAAAGAGGAGCAAGAGCAGACGTGGAGCAGAAAGGAGGAGGCCAGCCTTCCACACCTGTTGGAATACCGGATCAAAGTCAGCTTCCCAGTAATTCTGCCCAAACACACTTCACAGGAGTTTCGACTGTTGTCAGAACAACGCAAAGATGATGCAGAACAGCAATTATTCAGAGAAATCATCCATCCACCCATCCATCCATCCGTCCATCCGCTCAAATGTTGCAATATCATGCAAATGTGATTTTCTGTCTGTGCTCAGCAGGTTCAGACGTGTCAGAAGTGAGGGAGGTTTTAGGGCTGCGGTGGGAAGAGAGGAGTCAGTGGAGGAACCTGAACCTAACAGCCTCCCCCGATCCCCGTGTTTGGCTGCCTTCGCCGGGTCGGCCTCAGAGCACAGCCGCGCTCCGGTCGGCCCTTCTGCTGGAGGGTCTGAAGTCCTGGCACAGACCACCAAGCGGTACAGGTTCAGGATGACCACCAGGAAGTTCTTCATTGCAAAGAAAAGCAGCATCTGGTGGAAGATTTTGTAGTAGGTCAGGACGACGAGCCGGACCACCAGGAAAGGCCCGTCCTGGATAAACAAGGCCTCCGCCACGCTCCATATGTCCGTGCTGTGTATGCATAGGAGGGATTGGTCCTGCGGCGCCTCCTCAGCTTCACTCCCAGGCTTGTTGTTCACCACTGGGGAAAAAACGCAGGACAAATGGAAAAGCCAGTCAGAGACCCGGAACCAAGGTTTCATGAGGAATGAGCAGAGAGAAGAGCCCACTTGGGCAGGAAAGAACCGGGAGGGTTGGAAGAACGTTCACGGTTGGGTCTGAGCTAACGCAGGAACGCTCCTCAGGCAAAGGGAGCAGCCTTTGGTGGGACCTCCATCCAGAGCAGAATCCTGCAGCTCCCGGAGGAGTTTGGATGTCAGACGCCAACCTTTGAGCTCCTTCTTTTCCGGAAGGTCCCCAAAGGTCAGAGCTGCATGTTTAGGTTCCAGTTAGCGTCTGAAGCTTGAGAAGCACCAGCTAGGCCCTCTCAGACTTCCTCTCTGCAGCCAAACTGGTGACGGATGCAGTCGTTAGCCCAAAGTACTGATGCGAAGCACATGTTGGTGGAGTTCCTCCCGAGCCACGCCATTCCCCTCCGTCTCCCGTCCGAGCTGACGGGAGGACAATGACCCAACGCTGATAAAATTCCTCCTCTCTTGTGCAGCCTTGGAATTCGAAGTCTTTGTCTGAACTGCTTTTAAAGACAGTTTGGACGCAGCTGGAGCAGCTTCAAGTTCTGAGTCCAGCACACTGACACACACACACACACACTCGCGCGCACACACACCCTGACCTGCCAGATGAAGGGGGAACTGAAGCATGCTCCAGGTCCACACAGCCAGGATGATGTAAACCAGCTGGGGGCTGCTGTCCCTGGACAGGACAGGGGACAATCACCACACGGTCGGGGACACATGTCCCCCTTTTCCGCTTCCACCCACTTGGTGTCCGACAGCGTCTCGCAGGTGAACTCCAGGATGTCCGCCGCGATGCCCACGAAGATGAGCAGGAGCTGCGAGAGCTCGTCGCGCGTGACTCCGCCTCCCAGGGGGAGCAGCCACTTTCCCAAGATCAGCAGGATGAGGAGGACCTGATGAAGAGCCAGGATCCAGTCGTCGGAGCAGACCGACGTCAGCCTCTTCGTCAATCTCTGGAGGCAGAGGAAGAGGCACACTCGTTACAGTCAAAACGGCGTCTTGGGGGTGTGAATCTCCAGATTCTGGTGCGTGAGGATCTTGGTTTGGTAGGGACGGAGGCCCCGCCCCTTCTGAGGAATCTGACTGCCTAAATTCCCTGCTGTTTCTGCAGCTGCTGATATGAACAAAACCAGACTTGGGGCTCCTTCATCTCCTATTATTTCCACACATTCCGTCCGTGCACACACAGTCCAGACCTTCCAATCTCGGCTCGGTGCAGCTTGAACTCTAACTCTCATCTTTGGTTTGTTGTTTGTGTTGCTTCAGATCTCATTTTTGCTTTAAATCCATTAAATATTAGCTTGCTGGTAGTTCCTCCCTCTGCAGCCTCGCTTTGTTTCTACTTTTATTCCCATTTGCTGCTGTATGTGTGCTGGAGCCCCTCCAGAGGAGGAAACTAGCCCAGGAAGTGGAGCCGAGGCTCCTCGTCGGCTGACCCCGAAGGAACCCACCCACGAGCGACTTCCTGACTCGACCCTTGACCCCAAACCAGCTAAAATAAAAAACACTTCCCACTAACTTCCGAAGAAGAAGGATCCTGACCTTCACGGAGTCCGGATACGTCTGGTTTGCCTCCGTGGTGTTCTGAGCCAGCAGCTGGAGGAAGTTCTCCCAGGAGTCCAGCTTTTTGCACTGAAAAACGGTAATTTAGCTGCCATTGAAGCCAGTTTGTGAGGTTCTGCAGGAAACAGTGACAGAAGAGGTGGATACCATCATGTCGCTGTCGCTGTCCTGCTGGTGGAGCTCCAGGAGCCAGATGGAGGGAATGATACTGAGCAGAAAGAGAAAGATGGGAGGAGAAAACCTGCAAAACAAGCCGAAAGTGCTGGATGAAAGGATCCTTCCAGGATCCATGTGAGGAAACTTCCCAACTGGGAAACATGAGCATCTTCATGTCTGAGCACGTTATCAGGACATCTGGATGAAAGGAGGAGGAGGTGGAGAAAGGAGCCTAAACCTCTTATTACTCACGTCCGCGTGCAAGCAAAGAAGGTTCCGGTTGAAGGCAATCAGCGTGCGCGGCGGCTATTTACCATTTATAATCGTGTCCTTCGCGCTTCCTCAGCGTGATCACCATTTCGATCACGAGCGGCAGCAGGAGGCAGGTGAGGAGCCAGTAGGTGGGGTCCTTCTTCACCCATTTCACCCTCCAGACGCAGGCCAGGGCCAGCAGGATGAAGAGCGCCCTGGTGACCACCGCCCGGGAGAACCTGAGCAGGTTGAGCGCGCCGGACCGCTGCATGACCGCAGACGAGGGATCCCAGCCGGGGACTGGAGGGGCCGGTCGACCCGGGCAAGTCCCCACGGCGGAGGCCCCGCCCCCGAGGCCCCGCCCCCACGACCTACCTGGGGGCGGTAAGGGCATGGAACACACACACACACACACACACACACACACACACACACACACACACACACACACACACACACACACACACACTTTCTCTCTCTTCCTCTAGTTTATTGGTTTATGAGCGTTACTAACATCTGGCCAGCAGGGGGCAGCATCGGACACAGAAGTTTTTACTGTTTTGTTTTTTGTTGTCAAAACTTTCATTATTCACATTTCTGTAATAAATAAACTGCAAAGATTGTGTGCAGGTTCCATAACTGAGACCATAACGAGAAGCTGGAATGTTTAAACCGGTTCGGATCATGGTTAGAACAACAGCACTTCCGCTCTTAATGGGTCGTGTTCAGGGCCAGAGTTCCTACAAAGGAAGGGACCTTCCCTGGTTGGCTCTTTCACGACAGGACCAGCTAGTATTTCCTTGTTATTGTGCTCTGTTTGTGCAAAAATAACATGTTTATTCTGTTTTCTTTCAGCCGATGGTGCGGATAAGATAACATTATTTATGTGAACCTTCCCCCACATGAGCCACACTGGATGGAGTCATTTATTGTGTCCAGAGATTGATGGATAAGGTTTATATTTAACTACAGGCTGGAGCAGAAGGGACGCGTGTGAGCTGTGGTGTCAGCTCACGCATTAAAACCTTCAGAGCTGGAATCATTTCAGGTTTCCTATGACATCCAACCGCAAACATGAGGCTAATTGCACATTATCAGGCAAATCTGCCCCCGCCCCCCCCAGACACACACACACACACACACACAGAGTGGGAAAGGCCTATAACCCTGGAGAGGAGGCAGCATTTTCCTGCCTTTGTTCCAGTTCTACATTTATCTTCTTTTATATCACATGAAATCACAATAGCAAAACCAGTCAGCATAAAAAGTCTAGAAAGAGACGGGATGTCGGCTGCGTTAGAGGAAAACCGCTACGCCAGGAAGGATTTGGGGTTTAAAAGCAACCCATCAGCACTGTTTGTGAAAATCTCAGGTCTTTTCCCTGTTTTTCAGGGAAGCAAGACTCATATCTTGCTTTGACTGCAGGGATTTAATAACCCCAAGAGAGACAAACATCCTCTGCTGAGTCAGGGCAGCAATCTCCTCAATCTGACCCCCAGATGGGTGTGCTGAGGATGATGATGATGACCGTAATGGCGACGATGATGGGGTGGCCTAGTGCCTCTGGGAACGGATGAAAGGAAGCACCAGGAATGTGAAACCGCAGATGTGAATGAGACTGTGGTCGGTGACATCTTTGCCTGAGAGATGCTGTCGGCTCTGTTCCAACTTTAAAGAGAAAACCTCCCAAACTGCTGTTTGTTGAACTATTTAAGACCACAACGCTGCAGCAGCGGCCTGGAAACCTCCCTCTTATTGTATTTAGACTTCAGATTACACAATAATCAGTAAAACAGCTACATTTAAGAAAACACAGCACAGTATTAGCACATCTGCTGGCTCCTGAAGCGGGTTTGTTGAACTTGTAAAATCAAGCCGCCGTTTCCGGCCGGATCCAGCAGGTGGCGCTGAAGGCCGCGACTCCGCTGCTGCAAACCTGAAAGTCCCACATTTCTGAGTCAATCTGCCATTTCTGTGGAAGCACAACAAAGCCAGGCTCATTATTCAACAAGCAGAGAGCAGCCAGGGAGTGTGGAGGCGTCTGCAAAATTAGCCGCCATCTTTCTGCGCCTGTGCCTCGCTTTATTTTTAGGGATGAACAATCTTTCCACATAGCGACAGATGAGCGTTTGCGCCTTTGTTTAATCTCATATCTGAGATGACGGGTTCATCCACACGACCGGGGTCAGGGGTGAAGCAGGCGGTCTGGGGAGGTCACGCAGCTCTGGCCTTGATTCCCTCTTGGTTTGGAGCCGAGGCGCCACGGAGCCACGCATGCTGGGCGGTTGCATGGGAGAAACTGGACTTAGATGCAGAACACATGACTGGCGCTGGTTCCGGCCCAACAGCTGCAGCAGCCGGGCCCTCATTGGACAAATACGACTCGCCTCGCAACTGAGCCGCTCTTCAAACGCTCCCCCAGCGCGCAATCTTTTTAAATCAGGCCGAGCTGAGGGGGCTCCGCCGTGAGATGGGCTGGGCTGCGTCCAAACTGGATGGGGAGCTCTCCTCCTCCTCCTCCTCCTCCTCCATACCTCCTCCTCCTCCTCCCTCCGCCCGGCTCTCTCCTGACCCCAACCTGACAACTGTTATGAATTTTGCATTACTGCAGCAATCAAAACAAAAGGCTATTATGCGGCGCAGCGCCGGCCCCTGCTTACAACTCGGCTTTTATTCCCCGCGCGGTAAACAGTCCGCAGATGTTTCACATCGATACGGAGAATCTTAATTTGTCCTGTCGAGAAAAGGGGCCGAGCGGAGCGAGAGGCGGCGTATCGCACACGGCACAGACAGCAATCTCATGTAGCTCCACTCAAGTTTACACTCATTAGCCGTCTCAAAATATCCCCCTGTCACCATGGCAACCTCCGCCGACGGCTCCGCTGCCTTGTAAAAAACGCTCCATTATTAACCGTGGTGCTGATATTGGGAGCTGAAAGTGAGATTTCCTTTCCCGCCCTGTTGTGACGGAGCCGTCCAGCAGCCGTCAGTCAGGCCCGGGGCCGGAGCGCGGCCTCCGTCCGCCGGCGCCATAGCTGAAGCTGTTCCTCGGGAAGGTAACTTGGTGACAAATGTTGAAGAACTGTGTGCGAGCACCCACGCCGCCGCCGGCCCAGATGGGAGGGTGACACGCACGGCCGAACGCTCCCGTCAGAGGCCTCGGCTGACATTTAGGCTGCTTCTGTGACCAATCGGGTGTCGGAGGCGGCTGAGATCGGCGTCCTCGTCGGCTCCATACGTCCAAACCTGCTCATAAACGTAGAGATCAGCCTCTCTTTTACACCTCCCTCCCAGGCAGGAGGGGGGGCGGTGACCCTTTGACCTGTGCCGCCAAGCGGCGCACACATTTATAGTGCTGCTCTGTGTTTCCACTGAATAAATGGGTGATTTTTCTATTCCCAGACTATGAAAACATCCATAACTCGCAGCCGTAACTCAATCTGACAACATGCGTTTTCAATCACACTCATCTTTTATTGTCACCATCAGATATTTACATAAATACATTATTCATGAGCCAATCCTGCTCTCAGATGGGGAGATAGAAAAAGTCACTGTGTGTGTGTGTGTGTGTGTGTGTGTGTGTGGGAACGAAGCCTCCTATTTTGTTTGTGTTTTGCACATTTCTGCTCCGGCCGAGCGCCCTCCATCAATGAGACAAATTTACATTCGCCGCGGCGGCGATAAGCAAAAAAACAAAACACCAACGGGAGCCGTGTTAACACTCGCGTACGCGCCGATTCCAGTTGCCTAGAATAAAACGCCTTCGTGGGGCCTGCGGATGCGGCGAGCGAGTGCTTCCGTCGGCCTCCCGGCTGGGGCCAGGCTGTTGCACGGTGATCCACGCCAGCCGATGGCGGAACCCGACCCCGTCTGTCCGAGGAGCTGCGACGGGGGTCGGCTGCAGAACCGAGCGGAGAGGAAAATTACACCCTGTAATAATGAGCCTGAGAGGCTAAAATTAGCCCGCCGACATCACTCGGGTCTCCTGTTACCTCCCTGCAGATGGCGCCCATTGTCACGTGACTGCAGGGGGGGGCGCGGGGGCACCATCACAACCCAAACGTGTCCCTCCCGACAACTTCTCCATGGATTTTTGGGAGAACGCCAAAGATGACGGTGGGCTGGCTCTCCTGGATCGGACACCAGCGGATTCCCTCCCAAGCCTGGCCGGGACGTCGGGCCCAGGGCAGAGGTCGGGCCCGGGGCAGAGGTCGGGCCCGGGGCAGAGGTCGGGCTTAAATCACACTCTTTTCCTTCCCTGATGTGCATCCAGAGCCGAGAACTAGAAAAACCTACATTTACTCAGGGCTGCAATTAGATCATGGCAAAAATCTTTTTTCTCTCCTCCTCGAGCATGACTCAACGTTACACAGAAAATAACTGACTAGATATGATCTGACGTGGTGCACCGAGGACGTGTGGAGAGATAGATGAGTAAATCTACACACACACACACACACACACACACACACACACACACACACACACGCGCGCGCGTAATTACTGACACTTGTGCTCTCTCTGCCAAGTCTTCTGAGTCGTATTCACGCTGCTCTTATCTGGGTTTTGAAATTTGAGGCTCTTCAGCTTTTAAATGAGTCACGGCTGTTTTTATCTGCCCTTTGTGCAGCGGGGGGGGGAGGGGGGGGGCACTTTGTATGAAATTATGGGCAATTACAGCAGGCATAAGCAGAAGCAGCCTGGGCAGAGTGAGCGCTGAAACGGGCTTTTTCTGCAGCGGTTGGCGGAGGACGGGTGGAGCGGTGAAGGAACCGACGGCGAAGAAGCCGTCTCCTTCACCCAGACAGGAACAGTTAAGCCTCCGTCACTCACTCATGGTTTCAGAGGGTCAGGAGGACGAGCCATTCCGGTGGAAACGTCATGGCGGCTGTGACCTTTCACCCCGAAGTCTGGGCGAACGTGGCCCACTTTTGCTCCTTAGATGTATTTCAAACATGCCTCTGGCGAGTTTTCTCGCCTCTTTGTGGGGATTATTTGAAAAAAATCATTTTTGTTTTTTTTTCCCCCCTATTCTATACCCCCACACACACACACACACACACACACACACTCCCAATAAACATGTCTCCCCATGTAGCACCAGTCGCACAAATCAACCTCAAACTGCTGCTGGGCTCTCGGCTGTCGACGAGCAAACTCTGACAATAAAAGAGCCTGAGTGGTGCTATTGATTAACCAGGGACTTCATTATAGCCGGGACCATTAACAATGCAACCCCATTGATTCACAGGCTGAAATGAGTGGGAGAAAATAAGGAAAGATAAAGCTAACAGTCGCAGTTTGTATTAGATTCTCAGCAGGAGGCCGTCGCTGCTGCAGCCTGAGCCAGAGGAAAAAAGCTGCCTTCATTCCAGCGCTGATGCACTAAACTGCTGCTGGAAATACCCAAGTGTCACAGAACATTACCCTCTACTTGTTCCCTTTATGCAAATAGAGAGCAGCAGAGAGGAAATGGTACCATTTAATTCTAAATGGTGACGTTAGATTACTCACTCCATTTATTAACCTTCCTCCGGTTGTGTGTGCAAATTCCAATGTAATCACAAAATATGATATGATATTATATTATGCTATTCTATTCTATTATTGATCTGGAGTTGTTGACTGGTAGCTTTTTTCTGCTGATACCGTCCTAATGGCAAAGAACTGCCGGAGCAGAAGTAAAGATGTGGTGAACAGAAAAGCACTTTATTAGATCGGAATGAACGGACCTTTATGTTCGGGGAGAGAAAGACGCATTGCGTAATGCTGTCGTGGAATAGCTGGAGTCAGAAGTGGGCTCGACTCGCTCTTGCGTGACGTGAATGGCGGATCAGTGCGGGAAGGGGGGAAACAGCGCCGCGGCGCGGACGCGGCCGGTACTGCCGGACGCCGCGTAAAGCCGAGCGGAATCAAAGCGCCGCGAGTCCGAACAATGAACGCCACGTTTGCGCTGCCCTGAGCAAACAGCGCGGCTGTAGCCGCGGATTAATGGTTAAACTGCCGCTGCTCGAGCCTCTGCTCTTGTTCTCCAGTCCGGCAGAGACAAATATGACCTCGTCAGCGGAATTTGATGTTGGTGGCCGTTTATTAAAGTCTGACACGCGTGCGCGTCGCGCCGTGCGTGTGATTCACGTCTATATGATGAGCAGTCTCGTGGATTCACTCCAGTGACGCCTCGGCCACGTTGGTCTCTTTTTGGCACTCTTTAAGGAGAATGTTGGTGTAATAAAGGTCCGCGTGTTCGGAGGTTGCGGGGCGCCGCGCGCCTGCGTCACGCTGCGGTGGAGGCGCAGGCGGTCCCTGCCGGCCCGGCCGCCCCTGGAGGGATGGTTTGGTGGCCGTAAGAACTTTGGTGTAACATTGTTTTTGGAGGCTTCGCCGCGTCTCGGCGTCAGGACCACAGAAATGTGCTTTCAGAGCGAGCGGCGTTCACGCAAGTCCTGGAAGGCGCGCGGCCCCGCGGCCGACGCAAACCCGCAATATTCCCCCAAATCAGCCTTTCTCAGCCGGCTTTTTTCGCGCACGGTGCGCGGCGTGTTGGCTTTGTCGCGTGCGCGCGTCAAAGGTTGGCCAAAACAGCCGCGTTTTTCCGTTTGAGCGCAGTTACTCGCCGCCGCGGCCGTTGTGTTGAACGTACACGCGCCAAAAAAAATCGAACCGAAGGGACAACTCCGGGGGGCACCCACTCGTGTCCAGCTGGGCGTTTTTGCGCGGAAATGTGTTTTTTTGGCCGCTCGGGATCGACGGGTGCGTGACGTTTGCGGGCGCGGGCGAGTAGGTTCCTTGCAGGACCTGCGGCGATCCATTCAAGCCAGCAAGTTTGGGAGCGAGTGGACTTGAATCAATTCACAACGTCGAGATGGAGCCGAACTCACCGAAGTAACCTTTCCCAGCCGGCTCCGCGCCGTCGGCGAGCCTCGCTCCGCGACGAGCCGGCGCGCCGCGCGGCCAACTTTCGCCTGCCGATTCCATCCGTGTCATTTATGTTGGACGTCTAAAAATAGTTGCATGCTGGAGGACCGCGACGGGTCCCGGTGCGGTGCCATTTGGCAGCCGTGCGCGGCGGCCAGTGTTGGCGTCCACTTGGCAGCGATGTGTTGAGCCGCCGCGTTGATAAGCCCTCCATTAATGTTGCGTTTGTGTGTGTTCTTTCCCTCCACAGTGGGTGGGCTCGTCTTGCGGCTTACACGGACCGTATATATTCTATAAAGCCTTCAAATTCAGCCGGGACGGGCGGAGCAGGATTCTGGCTCTCGGAGACTTTTTCTTCGTCAGATGCCACCCGGAGGAGCCTATTTGTGTGGCGGACTTCAGCTTCTCTGGGAGGAGAGGACGAGCAAGCAACTTTTATCCAGCTCCAAACTTTACTTTCTACCCGAGGATACTCCCCAGGGACGCGCGGTCACCCACGGAGAGGTAGGACACCCCGGGGAGCCGAGCCCGGCCTCGGGGCTCGCGCATGTTTGGCACCGTGGGCGCGTTTGGCCCCTGAACGCGGCTGCAGCAGTATTGTTCTGCGCTCCTGGCTGTGTTGTTGTCGTTGTTGAAGTTGTTGTTGTTGTTGTTGTTTGTTTTTCTCTTTTATTGCTGACTGTGCACTTGTGCGGCCGCCGCGCGTGAAATTGCGTTAAAGGGAGGAAAATCCGCAGATTCCTGCGTCTTGCTCTGTCACTTGGTTTCTCGGCAGAAGTGTGTGTGTGTGTGTGTGTGTGTGTGTGTGTGTGTGTGTGTGTGTGTGTGTGTGTGTCAAACGCTGACATACGGGGGGAAATTGCGAAAGGGTGCTGGGCGCGCGGGGTCAGCTGGGCTCGCGTGGCCGCGGCCACGGTTGCTCCGTGTTTTGTAATCTCTGGTGTGGAAAGCAGCCGAGGAGGAGCAGCGACGCGCGTCAGCGCCTTTGCATCATCGCTCCGCGGAGCCTCGTTTTTCCGCCATCAACAGTAGGTTTTTCGGGGGCTTTAAACGCCTCAGTGGTGCGTTCACGGCGCAGAAACGCAGCGGTTGTGATTGACCGTGGCCATATGTGGCGCTTGTGATCCGGTTACGTAGCTGCTCAGAATTGCATTAGTTGGTTATTCACCCCCCGCACCCCCCACCCCTCTAACAAATGCCCCCCCCTCCCCTCTGTTATTTATTTGTCCGTGAACGCAGCACTTTAATCACATTTCGCTGCTGCAGAGGCATTATTGTGCGCGGCTCTCGTGTTGTTTGTAGGGGAGGACAAAGCGGTGTTTGTGCTCCATTCTTCCGCTGATGCTTTACCGACATTCTTTCCTCCTGAGTAATAAAGCTCCTATCACGTTTCCCCGCCATGAAAACGGTGACTGTCGGGCCGAGAGCAGCCTGTCGTCTTTCTCTCCTTTCTATGAACGGATGTCACCTCTTTAAGCGTCTCGCGCGACTTCGGCGAGTCCTGACTCCGGGTCCCCGCACCGGGGGTCCGGGGCGCACGCTTGCGCAACGCCGCCGGCCCCGCCCCCTTTCCGAGGAGTTATTGGAAATTCAAAGTGCTTACGTTCCACCCACGGGGCTAATTATTAGGACTGTTTGTTGGGAATATGGCCCAGCCTCACACACAGTTGCACACACCTGCAGTCCGGTCACCGGACCGGTGTGGTCCGGTGACCGGAGCGGTGTGGTCCGTCTGTGTGTAGTTTATATTGCAGCTCCCGACCTTCACTCCGTCTCGCTGACTTTGCCCCGTAACACTAATCTGCACCGCCTGAGTCAGCTGGGAGCGAGTACAGATGCATCCCATAATAGGCAGAATCCAAACAAACACCGTCCACCTTCCGCACATAAAGCTGCTGCGTTTGAGCAAATGTCAGCGGCTGTGCAGCTTGTGTCAGAGGGTTGTGTGTGTGTGTGTGTGTGTGTGTGTGTGTGTGTGTGTGTGTGTGTGTGGTGTTGTGCTGGTGCTGCTGGTGGAAACGGTGAGGGACTGGCAGCAGCCCAGATGAGCCAGTGACTCAGGCAAATATCAGGCAGATAACATCAGCTTTCAGGAAGTGAGCTATTTTCACAAGCCTCCTTTTTTTCTGCACCAACTGGGCTCCGGCAGCTCTGTGAATCAAAAACACAACTTTTTTCCCTTCCTTTTTCTGATTACAGCGTTTGAGGCGCAGATCGACACCCAAGCGGCTCCGTTTCCAGCCCGGCGTTATTGATTTACCGCCACGCCGCCGTGATGTCACTTCCTGATTGGTTCCCAGGTGTTTGTTTGCACGCGGCCTCTCCTGGGCCGCGCTTTCCCCGGTGACGGGAGGCACCGGCCCGTGACCTCCTGTTCTTGTTTTTCCTCCGTTCGGGGTCGGAGGTCAACTCCAAGCTTTAGGAACCCGGTCAGCTGAAAATAGAGAGAATGATTCACCCGCCGGGGCCGCGCGCGCCTGCGCGGGCCTTGGAAGTTAAACAGACCCCCCAAAGAAGTGTATTAGCGTATTTATTCTGACACAATTATTGAGTCCATATGTGGAGGAAGCTCTTTTTTCCATTGTATCTCGGCCTGACAGCCAGTGTTTACCCCCACCAGTTGAGCTCTGCCTGCTTTTTAAACAGGCTTTGTGTGGAGCTGCTCAGCCATTATGACCGGCCCTCCACCGGGGCCTCCTCCGCATTTGTCCGCCCGCCATTCGCCGCCGTCTCAACACTCACGTGTCAGTTAAAAACTCATTTCGTCTTCCACTCATCTCCGGACGGCTGCTTGAAATTCTTCCCTTGTTTTTGCCCGTGAGCTCAGGAGAGGGAGACAGACGTGGAGCGGCGTGCGTGCGTGTGTGTGGATAACGGCTCGCCGCCCACTCATTGTGCGCCCTGCTCGGGGCCATTAATTGCTCGTGCTTATCTCGATCTATAGATCGCACTTTAGTGCAAACACAGCGGAGCTGCCAAAACGGGAATATTTCTGGATCGTGTTCTATTAATGTGCCTTTATCATCACCTCTGATTCCATCTGACCTCTCCTCTCCTCTGTTCTGTCCCTCTAGCTAGCACACGCACACACACACACGCACACACACACACACGCTGGGACTGCAGCAGCAGGCCAGTATTGATTGCTGTGGAAAACACTTTGGCGTTGATCCAGAGCTGTTTCTCCCGTGCGTGTGTGTCAGCGCTCGCAAGGGCAGCTTGTAGGCAAATTAGATTGTTTTCATTTGCTGCTTCTTTGATTTTTCCTGAGGGAAAAAGCCTGAACGGGTCATTCAGGCGTCGGGACGCCGGCCGGGTGTCAGCGGCGGCGAGAAGGGCGTCCTGGCCGGCGTGAGCGGCATACGGCGGATCGGCACCGCGGCCGGGCCGCTCTCCGCGTTATTTTAAATCCCCCCATCCACGCAACAATGGCAGGAATTTAGCAGCAGAGAGGAGGGGGGAGGGGGGCAGGAGGCGCGCGTCCACGTGCCCCCGCCCCTCCCCCCTCCCTCCCCACCCCACCTCAACCCCCCCCACTGCCCCTCTTGTGTTTTCCCACCCCGTTGCTGAAATAGCTTGTAAATGATTACCAGCTTTTCAGGATAGTGTAATTTAAAACCTTTAAAATGAAAAACGCCGGACTTCAAAGGCCGTTGGAAAAGCGGGACTTTTCATCGGGCAGAGTGCTCTGGTGTCCTCACAGGCCCGGTTCTCCTCAGCAACCGTTGGCTCTCCGGCTCCGGCTCGCTCTCCCATCACACCGGCCATTTTGTAGATCTCGGTTTTGATTTTTCTTTCTTTTCTTCTTTTTTTCCACTTTGTCTCTGACTAACCGCTTGTGCAGGCAAACATTCGCCTTGATGCATGACTCCTGCGCCCTCGGCTGCACACAATCGTTATTATAACCTTTGCGGAGAATGCAGGAGGGTGTCGGAAGCTCTTGCTTAACACTCCACCCAATATCGTCATCCCTTTTCTGTTTTCCTTTTTTTTTTTTTTTGCTCCAAATGCGTATTTGCTACATGCGACAACGCTGGGATGCAAAGGAGCTGACGAGGCTTTTTCTGGGTGTCACCTTACATGATGGATGCCTCACCCACTTTCACAGGCGCTTTGAATCTTCCTCTGATCTCTGTTTTTCCTCCATCATTATTGCAGCAGAAAGAAAAATAAAACTGCACAGTTCATGTGTCAGCGCAGCTCCGCCTTAATGGAGTCGGTGAATAAAAGATGAGTTCAGCAGCCTGCAGATATTGCAGCATCTGAATATGGTGCAGTCGGAGAGGCCCGTGCACGCTAGCGCGCTCGCCCTTCCAACTCTGTGGCCGGCTGTTTCTACAACAGCCTGCGCAGAAACGTCTTCTCAGCTCCTTTTTTTAACTCCCAGATAAGTTTGTTTTGGGACGCCGGAGCCAAGGTCAGTCCCGGGGAGGGAGACGGATAAGGAACTCATATTGTGTTTCATAGCCTTTCTTAGCCCACCCCTCTCTCCCTCTCCCTCTCTCCCTCTCTCTCTCTCTCTCTCCCTCTCTCTCTCTCCCTCTCCCTCTCTCTCTCTCCCTCTCTCTTTTCATTGTCCGTGTCACCATGTCCATTACTCAATTACTAATCTCCTCTGGCCTCAGGAATTCCAGGGCTGACCTCTGAGAGGCAGCAGGCTGAAACTCTCCCAGCGTGACAGCACCAGTGTGTGTGTGTGTGTGTGTGTGTTTGTTTGCACGTGTGTGTCCTATGTGTGTTTCTGTGTATCCAGAGCCCAGGACCGGACCCACCACTGGGACCAAGCAGCTCCTCGTTCCCAAACGGGTCCACTTCCATCCCGAGTCGCTCCAGTTCCCGTCACCGGCCCCCTCATTTTCTCCCGCCATCAGTCCGGTTCGGAATATTCGTGTTTGTTGCTAATGGCATCAGCAAACATGGATGGGGAAGGTCCCGTGTGCCGTTCCGCCTCCGCTACTCCGCCTCGGCCATAGAAATTGAATGTTATGGATTTAATTTGGACGAGATTGCTGCAATCTGGCCCAGTTGAAACGCAGTTCCCCGCAGTTCCCGAGCCGAGATCTGCTCTTTATTCCACTGCACGTCCATTACTCGCACTCGCGGCAATAAATCCAGTCAGTAAATGTTTTTGGAGAGATCGTTCCGCTGCAGGAATGAGAGCAACAGACGTGAATTATTGATGCAGACGGAATGTAACATTTGAACCCCGTCGTAAAACACGCCGCCTTTGTGCCTCCACCACGCGCAGACGCTGAAGTTGCGTCAGATTCAGAGTCTAAATGCGCCTCACGGACGCGGCCGCTTGACGCCGGGTCGGCGGCTACGTGGCGGATGCGCGGCGTCGCTTCCCGGCTGGGGAAGAGCCGGGCCGGGCTGGGAGTCGGGGTTCCACCTGCGGTGCCTTCGCGCTCCATCCCGGCACGGTGCACGCGCCCTGTGCCCGTGCACGCGTCAGCTGATGGATACAGAGGCGAGCTGCGCCGCTGCTGCGCACCCCCCCCAGGGGGGCTATTGAATTACCGGCTCACGACAGCAGAACCTCGGTGGGTTCGCTCTGTTTTGGGTGGAAATATCTCACGCTTTGGTTTCTCCGCCAGCAGATTCCCATCGACTTGCAGAGATACGGCGCCATGCGTGCACGGCCGCCGGCAGGGCTCTATTTACTGTGGCTCTGCATTATTCAAATGGCCTGATTTTCTGAAGGCAGAAACAGGCAGTCGGGGAAAGCTGGTTACAACCATCCGCCACCACTTGACAGCTGCAGACAGCTCATTATAGGAAGAGCAAAACACAGCTATATCAAGACATCCCTCGCAGGCTTTTGCTTTATAAGGAAATACTGTCTCCACGGCTGGGATTTGATTCCCAGAGTGGTGGATGATGGGAGAACCGAGGAGCAGTAATTGCACAGACAAAAACGCCGTGTTTGTTTTTAGACGGGGCGACGAAGCAGAGGAAGTCCCCGAATCAGCCAAATGCAGACTAGAATGCTCCGAAAGGGCGGATTTACAGGCGTTCTCTTTTATTTAGACGTAGAGGTGTTGCTTTTATTTGACGTCCCGCTCTCCCGCGTCCGTCTGGGCCGTCAAGGTTGTCCCAGTGTCGGTAACGTGGAGGCTTTCTGGGGTGAACGTGGGGACAGATGCCCGCTGCAGTGGAGATAAATAAGGTCAACGTGAGAGACCTGCTCTGGTTGGGCTCCTGCACATCTGTCCTCCAGATTTCTCTGTCCTCCAGCGCTCCTGACAAACACGTCAGCCTTTAGCCTCTCAAATGGAAACAGTTTTAAGTATTTCTGCTTCCTCCGCTGGGCTTGTTGTTTGCTCAAGTATGGGAGTTATTTAAAGGACATGAAACAACCACAAGAAGGGGAAAAAAACAACATACCAGAGAGAGAGAGAGAGAGAGAGAGAGAGAGAGAGAGAGAGAGAGAGAGAGCGAATGTGAGAGCGCCTCGGCCTGCCAGGACCACATAAATGGGCTAGATTTACGATTTCCTGATTGTCACATGAGTCGGGGAGGTTATACGTTCACATGTTCCAACCCTAGCGCAACACATGACGTCTCTAAAAGTCCCCTCAAGAAGCCATCGGAATTAATGAGTCTGATTTGTCGTTTAAAAGCAGTCGCATCTCCACACTGGCTGCGCAGCGTCGGATGCTAATGCTAATGAGAACCAGAAACGGCCGCCGAGCGTCCTCGCTGACATTGATTTAACTGTTGGCTGCATTTCAATTCGGCAATCATCCCCCTTATACATATTCATGCTGTTTTTAATTTACTTACATTAGGCTGCGTCCACAGCTCCGACGCACATTTTTGTGATTCATGGGGACGGGGAGCTTTTTCCGCCAGCGCTTCAGCTCCTTCGTCCAGCCGTACGTCACCTCGCAGGGCTGAAACTGAAGCCCGGACGTCCGCTCACGAGTCGCCTCCACCCGGGTTTTTATCGCTCGGATGCCCGCGATTTTAGAGAACGTCCAGTCTGTCGGCGCCGTTAGCAGTTAGCAGTTAGCAGTTAGCAGTTAGCAGTTAGCGGACGCAGCAGGGTTATTGTTCATATGGGTGTATTTAGAGGACATTTCAGGGTGTCTGGCTCCAGAGTTTTAATAATTTATGGCCCCAAATCAAATAGAATAGACACGGACATGCTTTTATAGCGTCCAATAAACCTGAGATACTGATCTCTGCATTTTTATTGACTCAGGAGTATTAATATTGATGCGGCCCCCACCAGAATGTTAATCCACCATGTTTATGTAACAGCTTAGACCAGACAAACAGAATTATTTTGTCAATAATGCAGATATCAGATATGAATTACTTATGCGGTGCGCAAAACTACATTTCAGATGAAATTGCCGGCGGGGAAAAAAATATCCCATTTTCCTCCCCGCCGGCCTCGCTGGACCTTCAAATGGCTGTTTGTGAAGCAAATGTGCTGTTTGTTTTTTTGGACAGGCTTGAGTTTTAACCGTGTCTTTATGCAGATATGCGCTGTTTGCAATGTTTCCAGTCCGCGCTGTAAAAATGCTTGACAGGCAGCCATAAAAATGACCTCTGACCTCTGCGGGGCTCTCTGATTGTAATTCCATTTCCTCTCCTTCCAGCATGAAGTAATCGCCGTGTCTGAGAAGGTGACGGTGCGCCTGGAGGACCTGGTGAAGTGGACTGTACCGGACTTTTCAGGATGGGCTCACAGCCTGAAGGCCGAACCTCTCAAGCAGTCGGTGCTGCGGGAGCTGGGCACCAACGGGAGGCGGGAGGCCCTGCACCGCTACCGGGAGAGCACCCTGACCAGCGGGCTCAACTTCAAGGATGTCCAGAGGGAGAAAGCACAACTAGGTGAGCACGGCGATTTACGCCCTTTGGTTGGTTTAACAAGTATTGTCTGGGCTGGAGTAATTGGTCAAGGTGCCGTTGGAACGAGCCCAGAAAGGCGGGCTGGAGGTCCACCTGTGGATCTGGTGGATCTCCACCCAGAGCTCCTCCATCCCGGGGCCGGACCGCTGCAGCAGGTCCGGCTCCGGCCTGAAGCCGCTCCAATGTAAAGCCCAACATGTCCGATGTGACTCATCTGGCACAAATAGAAAAGGGGGCTTTCAGCCTAATAATAGGCACAAACACAATGTTCCTTTTGAAGCTGCTCTGCTCAGAGCTGCTGCTTCTGCTCTCACATGGCTGTGATGTAACGCTGATTAAGATAACGATGTAATTGTCCAATGCGCTGGAAACGCCCGCGCGGCTGCAGCCCGCTTGTGATTTAAGGCGGAATTTGAGCTGTGGCGTCCTTCAGTAGCCAGTTTTTCAAAATGCTTTCATGCCCGAGTCGCAGGGAAACGCAGCCAGAGGGTGAAAAAGACGCTTTATTGACGCGTCCTGTTGTGTTTCCTGCTCAGATCTTCAGGGATGCAGCGATGCCCTTGATTACTCGACTTTGAGTCTCATACGCAGAAAGGACAAGAGAATCGATGCTGGATGCTTTGTTGTTATTTCAGTAATCAATGGAATTTGATCGCACTTGTGGCAGTGTGTGTGTGTGTGTGTGTGTGTGTGTGTGTGTGTGTGTGTGTGTGTGAGTGAGAGACTGCTTGTTCTTATAATCAAACGTGTTACTCTTGAACACGATTCTTGAATCATATTTTTACAAACATTGGGGTGATTTTATAGATTTATCTGTGGTTCCTGTAATAACTTGTGCGTGTGTTTGCTAATGAGCGGCGTTAACGACTCCGTCAGGTCGTTTGTAAACGCACTCCTCGCTCAGTCGGGACGCTTCACCACCACCACAGAATCTGCTAACTCAGCAGAACCGGGTGGCGCTCACGTGCACGCCGCTCACACGCGCGTTGGTTGGCATCATGTGCCGGTTGCAGACGGTCCTAACGGGGCCGAGACTTGGGCCAACGGGCGCCAGAGCTGACTCAGACTCGGGCTCGCATACAGATCTGAAATATGTCATTGCCATGCTGCTCACTGTCAGAATGAAATATTCATACAGCAGCAGATCAGATAGAAAAGCAGCCTCAAAGTGTCACTTGGTGCCGGACGTTGGCTCATTTTCCAAAATGACCTTTTAGGATCGGCTTATTTAGTCGACGTCCATCATTCGGGGCCGTGGCGGCGAGCGACCCTCCGCTGATTGTTAATATTCTGCTGCTCTGCAGCCACTTTCTATGTCAGAGGCTTTGAATTGTTCCCATAACAGGATACTGCAGCAACACACACACACACACACACACACACACACACACACACACACACACAAATGCTGCGGACTGAAGAGTAATAAAGTGTGCCATTGTTATCAAGGGAAAGGCTCTTTTCTTTCCTGGAACACTGCCACGCTGGATTAAGTGCACAGCTATAGGTTTGTCTCAAATGAAAATGGCTTTGTCTCTCTATTATGGCTTTTTTAACTGTTAGCGTTGGCTAGGCTTGTGGAAGCGAGCTTTAAATATGGTTAGTGGAACAAACTCCCGGCCCGTGGTGTTTCCCCTGGGGGAAGCTGCGCGTCCATTTGTGCGAAACGAAGCGTAAAAACATCACAAAAAGACAATGAGAGGAGATTTGAGTTACACAGGCAATATGGTGCTAAACAATCTGCAGTTCCTGCAATATCATTGATTCTTTCAGATGCTTCTGCTATATCAGCTGCTGCGAAGAACATTTGAAAACCTCTCCTAATCTCTGTTTCTACTTCTTTTTTCGATTTGTCCAAAGTGGCCATTTATCGAAGCTTTTCTCTGTTTTTGTGCTCAATAACGGAGGCTATTTGAATACAACAGCCAGTGTTCACGTTTGGCTCTTGGCTGGGTTTGTCCTGTCAGAAATCTGCTTTTACAGGCGCCCTCGGAGCCTTTTTTTTGTTATTTAATCCACCCGGGCAGCTCGCTTTGGAAGTTTACATTCTGCCTTTGGATGTCTCTCCAGAGATCTGGCCCCATTCCTTTTTTCATTTCTGCCTGATAAAAACGGTTTTTTATGTGCTTGTGTGAGGACAGACAGATGTATGATAGCAGTGCTTGTAGTAATAACGCTGATTATATGAATAAAATAGCTCTTTCTGCCTCACGCACGCGTGTTGGGACGATCTGGAGGATTATTCAAGGTCACGGTGCGAAAACCCTGCAGCCGAGAACACTTGTTCTCGTTTTCCGACTCTTCTTTTCTCTCTAACGCGACGTGTTATCGACGCCTCCCTCCGCGCGGCTACGTCTTCCATACAATAACCTCCAGCCTGCGCGTCACAGACGCATTGTTGCTGCTGTGCTTCTGGGAGCAGGATTGAAAGCCAGCAGAGCGGCGCCGTCGAGCTGGTGATGCATTCAATGACCAGCTCTCTTCAGCGAACAGACGTGTTCATTATGCTCTGCATCACTGTGCTCGTATGGAAGGCTGGAAATGGAGGGCGCAGTCATTTATTATCTCCATTAGTCCACGTCCAGAGTCAGTTTTACCTCCATCGATCGCAGCGGCGGTACACTTTGTGGGGATTTGTAACGTACGTAAAGAAACACTGACGTTTTGATGACTCATCTTCATTGACCTTCATTACAAATGCACTTTGCATCGCATTCATTTGTCAGGCACTTTCCCCCCTTGCGCTGGCTTAAATTTATTTCCGATGGGTGCGCAGCTTTGCTCAAGGACGCTGGGGCTTGTTGACAGGTAGGGGAAGGGATCAAACCGGCAACAGCAGCGATAAACGGCTGACCTTGTCTCCCCACCGAGCTGTAAAACTGCTTTTAAAATCCGCTTTTAATAGAAGCAGCCATTAGCATTGTTGCACGACTGGAAAAATGAAGAGCAAACACTCGGCGAGGGTAGCGAAGGACGATATTTGAGGTGGAATTACGGTGGCATCAGCGCGATGGAGCTGGAAGGGAAGGAGGCGGCGAGGAGCGAAGCGATACGGCTGCATTTGAAGATCCTCGCCAGCCTTCTGGGAGCACAACTCCTGTATGTCAGGATCTGTATGCCAGGGTTGGCACACACACACACACACCCGGGTGGATATCCCGACAGTGTTTCAATTTGATGCAGAAGGCAGATTCTGTCCTCTTCCGAGGCCGTCCAGGACGTCTCCCAATGTTTACGCAGGCAGGAGGCGGCGATAAGGCAACAGACAGATGCCGTCTCCTCGCGCTCGATTTGTCTCGGTGACAATTCGCAACAATATTTTGAGCCTTGACTGGCTATCGCGCTCGCAAGCGTTTTATGTTTGGGCTGCCACGTGACAAGGAGTGAGTGTTTTCCCGGAGTGGGGAGAATAATGGCTGCTTGTGACTCTGACAGTGAAAGAATGCCTGTGCCAGGACGGAGGAGATGGCATCCTTTCTGCATCCCTCCAGAACTAATTCTGCAGACTGTCTAAAATCCCCTTTGAGGTAATTTGGCAGCGTGCGCATTGATCACATGCGGTTATATTTTCCCCTTCAGTGGCGTTGGGCAGGGGGCCGGGTAGGCGTCTTTGTGGCAGCGTCTTCTTCATTATGCTCAGACCTGTAGGAGATTCTCCTCCTGTTTTTCCCTCACTGATGTGCTCGTGTTATTAATTCACTTCTCAGTGGCCAGAAGCCAAAGAATTCTAAATCTGTAAGCAGTAAATTGTGTGCCAGGGTGGAAAAATCTATTAGATGTTTGAGCATGCTCCGAATTTAAATGGGGGAAGAAGAAGAAGGAGAAAAAGAAGAGACGTGCTGCCACTTACATGCTGTAACCAGATCCTGCTTCTTTAGACAGCCGGATTCATCAATAATTTGTGTTGTTTTATTTCTGGAATGTCCTATTGTATGTTTTCTGGGAGGGGCTGCAGGCGTGTGGACGGGTAAACAATGAGTGCGACCCCAAAGAGCTCCGTCTCTCCATTCCAGCGCTGGAGTCTCTCTTTGCTCCATTAGTCGGGTCTGGGACAGCCCACTGTTGACACAGAGGGAGTTAGCTTGTCTCTCGAACAAATTTCCTGATCGTTTTGATTTGCGGCCAGTTATTACTTTACTCGGTACATTATCTAAAGGCTCAGCAAACCTGGTCTTATCTGAAATCGTTCCTCCATTGAGGAACATTTGCTCTGTTTTTCCTCTAAACAAAGTCCCCGCCAACTCCGTCTGACTCACGCTGACCCAACCAGCAGCCTTTCTGGAGAGCTTCCTCTAAATGAAGCTCGCTTTGAGTATTACAGCGGCCGTAATCGTCCATGTGTCCGGCTGGCATGCCGCATCCGTCCTGACACTCGCAGGTTCAGTTTCTCATTCCGGAAACGGACTCAGAAGTGCTTCGAGAGGCTGTGCCGGCTGAAGGGCTGCCCTGAGCCCCCCCCCTCTGATGCTACCTGAGGATCACAGGATCTAAAAATATTTACAGCCGGAGCAAAAATAGCTTCATCGGTGGTTGCGTATGGCTTCCTCGGCGTCTGCTTCCTATCTGTCGTCCTCTGTAAAGCAGAAGCGATGCAGAGCCGCGCCGGGGCCGCGAGCGGCGGCCTTTTCTTCGCCAGCAGGCAGGTAACACGTCTGTCCCAGGAGGAGCTTTGATGCATCCCAGACCTTCTCCTGCTTGTGGGCTTGTACGTGCTGGGATGCGGAGCTGCTCCCCCTGTTTAGCCTGAGAAACCCAAATCTGGACCCCGTGGGGGCCGATGGCGCGGTGGCTTTTGGTGGCTTTGACGTGGTGGGTGCTGGGGGACTTGGAAGGCTCCATCCTGGGCCCCAACAACAGATCACTGATGCCTCCCTGTCCTCTTTTCAACCTGTCAGTCCATTTCCTTGTTGTGTTCTGGCCCGAGGAGCACTTGGCAAAAACCAGCGGCATGGGGCCAGCCTTGTTTTCCTCTTTTTTTCTCTCTCCCTCCCCCCATTCTCCCCTCTCTCTGCCATAACTCAAGGAAACATGTCAGCTGATAACATCTGTTAGCAACAGCCAAGTCTCCTCGTACTGCTGGCCCGGTGTCGTGGGCGCTGCTTCCATTCCTCCAAGGTGTGAGCGTCTGCGGGAGGCTTTCCGAGCCCGACCCGATCCGCCCGCTCTTTGATTTGAATGGCTAATGGCTCCGGCTCCTGTTGCCCCGGCGTTGAGTTCATCGCCATCGCCGGCCAAATGATTTGTGTGATTCATGTTTGTTGTCTCCTCGTGCAGCCTGCAGATGCCTTCGGAAAATCACCAGCTCGTAATGGTCTGGGCCGGGAAAAAAAAACAAAAAAACCCCCAGAAAGTAGAAAACATATGAGCGATATTTGATGTTGGCACCAGCGAACGCGCTTTTCTTATCAGAAGGAGTTCTTATCTTTCCTCTGTGGCTCGCGGTTCCACTCTGCCTGTCCTCTTCTTCTGTTTACAGCTCAGAAAAGGCAGAGTTTTGCTCGTTCCAGCCCCTCTTCTTGAACCAAATTAGCAAATTTAATTAAGGGCAAATTCCTGGCAATTCTTTGACGGACAAACCCGCGCGTTTAAGCTCATGCTGTGAATGTAGCATTAATACCGCTGCATCTTAATGCTCCAGGAGGAAATAAAAACCCCATTGTTCATGGTTGTTTATGGTTGTCGGGTATTTTTTCTTCTTTTTTTAGAATGTGCGATCACAAATAATTGCGCGCCAGCGTATCCCGGCAGCTAGCATGGTTGCGCTTGGTGCAGGTCCTCAGTCCGTTTGATGAAGAAGCAGCACAGAAACAAGAACCCCGAACAGATGGTGCTGCTTTTTAACGACATATTGCTATCTGCTGGGGCCCCTCCGTCAGCCAGGGCCTCCAGGGGGCGCTCACCGCTCCGGTGGGTATCACCCGCCGCTAACGCCCGTCTCTTTTGTGCCGTGTCGTCGCGTCCAGGTAAAACAGTCCAGCGTTGTTCTGGATGTTGGCTCCATTTAACAGGCGCCTGGGAAAGCGCTCGTTCTGGTAGCCTTCAGGGTTATTTTCCTCCATCCTGATCATTTTTCCTCACACATTCTATCATGTCTCCTTTTATAAAGCGCTGGTAGAGTTGTACCGAGTCTTTGAGGACGTACGAGTGGCAACTTGGATCTGGAACAGCGCGTCATTCCTCGCCTGACCCAATTCCCAATCTCCCGATAAGAAGTGTTTTTTTTCCCCCGTTCCTCTAACCTTCCTGCAGAAATAACTGAGCTCGCTGTCCTATTACAACGACACACTTACCCAGACGTGTCCTCTCTTTCGTTCGGGAGCAGGTTACGGGGCTGCAGATGTGCGCCGACACCCTCCGAGGTGTCGGATCATAACTGCCGGCCGGCTGAAGGGCCGTCACTGGCAGAGTATCGGCGCCTGGCCAGGAGAAGCGCCGGGGCCGGTTTAGGGACGAGCCGGAGGACGCGTTTGTCAGCAGTTGATCCCGTTTGTCGCTGCAGCGTGTGGACGTTAGCTGTAGCAGCTCGGTTCTACAACGCCGCCATAAGTGGATTGACCCCCACCTCCCTCCCAGCCGTTGACTTCCACGTGTCTGGGACTGGACTGGATGGCGTTCGGGGCCAATCCGTACCTTCAGGGAAGGTTCTGAAAACGTGACTTCCGCGTTAGTGCGACAGCGACGCCCTTTGACCTCACAGAAACCCAGATTCTGCTTGGCTATGACTCTGATATCACCGAGGGGGCCAAGATTCCCTCTGTACAAGCTCATCTGTGTCAGGAAGGGGCCCTCCGGGGGGGGGGGGGCCCTTGGCTACAACGTCTCTGTTGTTCTTAATAGTCAAAAGAACCAATTTGTTGTTTTTTTTCTCTGACAAGCAGCCTCTCGGAATAATTTCTTTCTGTGTTTCGGGACCTATTAAATACAAACTTTTCAATCTGGCAATCAATAAGGCAGGCAGCTCAGGCTGGCCCCGTGCCAGGCGCATTAAGGGCTGCGAGCAGCGGTTGCTAGGGAGCCGAGCCTGCTCAAGGGAAAGAATGTTTAATGTAATAGAATCACATAAATCAAGCGGAGGAAAGTGCTGGTGTTGTTTCTTCTTTCCTCGGCTCTGTCTGTTACACTGGAAGCCTTTAACACGGCTGTTGTTTTTTGGTCTCCTTTTTTCCAAACGTGGTCAGACCTCCTGCTTCAACCGCACCAACATCTGGGTTGGAACCAGCGCCAGGGAAGCGGGGTTTTTCCTGCCTGTTTGCTGCTCGAAATAATATCTTGTTTGTGCGGCGCGAGCCCGGATAAACGGAGGTGGAGATTGTGTAAATGTTTCTTCTGTTTTCGCCTTTGTCACAGGCCTCCGCCCCAGCCTGCTGACATGAATGAGGCACTTTAGCTCTTTACTATAATTAAGAACAGGAGCCAGCATGCACACAGCGCCATCCCTCCATCCCTCCATCCCTCGCTCTCTCGCTCTGTTAACTGTGGCAGCTCCAATTGAACGTTTCCTCTGGGTGTCAGTGGCCTTTGGAGGGGATGTGATTATCTAACAAAATGATTGCTCAGATCTGATCTCTGAATAGGCGCCGTATCTCCTGCAGCCGCCTGTCACCTCCGGTTTATTAGTCCAGTCGCTCCGGATGGATCTCCATCCCTCTTTCAGGTCACATTTTCTAGAATTTGCTTAAATGTGTGAGTTTGTCTTTGGCTCCTTGGCCGGTGTGAAGTCCTCTCCAGGTTACTGCGCCTGGAGTTCACTTCTTAAAGGGTTAGTTCGCTCAAAATTCCCCAAAACGTCTCCATCTCCTCATCAGGTTTGGTGGTGGAGGTGGAGAACGTGCCTTGTCACGTGACCGGGAAGAAGCGGTGAAAATGCTGCCTCACGCCGGGTGCGCGCCACTTCTGTGCTTGTTCAATAATTGAGTGCCTTTTGAAGGAGCGTGCACATTGCGCTGGATTCCGCAGCAGCGCTGCTCCTCGGGGCCCCCGACTCCAGGGGCCTCTCCAGCAGATTGAAATCAGAATGAAAGTGTGTTTGGAAGGTTCTGTTGACACTGATTTGGTCTCTGGCTCCAGCGGCGGTGCACGGTGTGAGCGTGTGGTTTTGGTTTCCTCCAGCCTCAGCAGATTATCTGACTCTTTCACCACGGAAGGCTTGAATATTTCCCTCCGCTCGTGTTTCATGAAGGTAAACAGGAAAACAAGCCCAAACATCTGACTCAATTCACAGTTTTGGTGAATTTCTAAAGTTAAGATTGGGTTTCAAAGCTAATCTGCAAGTGTTCCTGGCTCTCCCGAGCTAATCTGACCGCTGTTCGGCGTTTTGGTTGTTCAAACAAGGATTGGGGAGGACGATCAAGGCGCCATCAACCGTGCTGGTAAACGGACGTGTCGCTACAGGAGCCCGGCCTCGGAAAAGCTCTCCATTGTTTTTTTCCGCCTCCCGACTCTTAATGTTGGCGGTAAAGTTTCTAAGAAGCAGCGCATCTGCGGATCCTCTGGGACCGGAGCTGCGCAGCTAGCGGGCAGCAGAAAGGACGATTCGGATCGTCGGCCGACGGGACGACACACACAAAAGATGTGTTTAATAACATTTTAGAAGACGAGCTGCTCAAATGTGCGCGATTAAATAGGCTAAGCTAAGTGTCGGCGACAGATCGGTTCTCGGATACAGCGAGTTATTGATTCAGCACCATCTGTGTCATTAATGCGACTCTTCATCTCCATCCGACTTTCGTTCTTTCACAACATTCTGCTTTTGTTTTTTTCGCTCGGAACGGTGGCGTCACTCGCAGATTGGGCAAGAAATGAATCACAGAGATGAATTCATCTCATTGTTCCGTTTGATTTTCCATGCGGCAAGTCGTAGGTGAAGATAAGTCACCCTCACACACACACACACACACACACTGCTCTTGCTGACAGATGCAGCTTCTTTTGATTTGGCCAAGTTTCAATAACATGAAAATGTTATAGAGAGGAGGCGGAGGGGCCGCACACGTGTCCTCCCTTCCCAGAAGAGGAGGAGGAGCGGCAACGCGGCCCCGCCTCCTTTTATCGCCAAAACACGTTTTTAGGCTGGTTTTGGTGTTTGGAGGCAAATGAAGGCAACCGGGTCAGCGACGCGACGTCGGTCGCAGAAATCAGCTCCAGGAGGAGGAAGAGGAGGAGGAGGAGGAGGAGGAGGCCAGAGAGTGATTTAAAGACTGCAGCGGGTGACGGGGAGCATGAGGGCCACGGTGTTCAGCTTTGTCCTGTCTGCCTTTCTGACAAGACAAATGAGCGCAGCCGCGTGGAGGATCCTGTCGCAGCTCGTGGCCACGTTGGAGTCGTTCTGGGCTGAACGCAACAAGGCCGCGTTTGCTCCAGTCGGGCTGTAATTAGCTGCTCCAAATCTGCCTTTGGCTGACGTCAGTCGCTGCCTCGCTGCAGAAGCGAGGAGATGACGGAGACGACGGCAGATTAGAGTTTTTAGTTTGGGAAAAAAAATCAATGTTTTCCATAATAGCTATTCATCCAGCGGAGCAGCTGCTTCAGCCGCGGCTAATGGCTTCACCGTTACATGTGGCATTTTTATGATTTTGATTACCAGCAGTAATGGGTTGTTTCAGGAGAGGAGCAGTTTCTCCTGCAGTCAAATGACACAAAAATGTGATTTAATTTGTTTTAGTAATGTCAGAGCACTTTCCCACGTCTCTGCTGCTGCTTCTCTCTTTTTCATTAAGTGTTTTTTATTTTTTTTTCTTCAGAGGCTTCAGGAAAGTTCCTGCCCACTAAATACCAAACCCGTCCCGAGTTGCCCCGCAGAACTTTCTCGCCAGCCATTGTGCTGGTGCGTTACCGGCGGTGACGGAGCCGAGTCAGCTCTGCGTTGGAAGCTAATGGCTTTAGCAGCGGGCCTCTTCCCCCGAGGTTTCTTCTCGTTTTGTCTTTGCTGACTCTCAAACGTGTCTTCAGTCGTCCACCGTGAGTCCAGTTCTCGGCCTTTGCGGCGCCTCGCTCGAACACGCAGCTTTTCAGGCCTTTTCACGCCGCTGTTCCTGGCATTAAAGAGTGTGTCATTTCCTGGAAAAACCTCCACCGCTGGTTTCCTGAACCTTGTGCTGCATTGTCTCTCCCTCTCAGCGCGATCACTTTATTTTTCTGGAGAAATTGAATCCGAACTACGCAAATTTCCTCCAAAACCATTCCACTTGACATTTGCATAATTAATCCTCACCACCGCTGACAGGTTGCGCTGAAGCAAAACCAGATGTTGCAGCTGATATTCTGGGTCTTATCATGTTTTGGTCGCGGTTTGCGAGACGGCCATCAATTTTCTCCGCTTCCCTTAATATCAGAAGTGGAATTTGTCAGTCGTCTGTGATGAATTAGTGTGAAAAGAGCTCAGAGAAACTCGACTGTCTGGAACAAAAGGCTCCTTTAATGGCTGCAGTCCTTCGGCTGTGGCTGTTAAAAGGAAATGCTGCCTTTAGCGAGGCTTGTTTTGGCTGTTTGCAGCTTTAATTCACATGTTGGGTGAGTCAATAAGTGTAAAAACAGAAGTGGTGCAGTGCAGCCGCTCCTTTCCTGCACTGTTATTGTGCTGCTGATCTCTGTTTGTAAAGGTTTTGACAAATGAGGTGCTGGAAGATCACAACGTAGCAGCGTGACAGATGTTTGTGTTCTCATAAAGCGGCCCCATTCTGCTCCATTTGGCATTCGCTCACTTTTCATGTAGCACGCAACAAAAACCAGTCATTAAAACTAGTTTTTTTTCTTTCTCTCTCTCTCTCTCTCTCCCTCTCTGCTGTTTGATCACTTTGGGATGTTTTATTTGAAGGCGACCATTTTGTTTCAGGAAGTGATCATGTTGAATAAAATTTACTACATTCCAGTTTATTTTCGACTGGTGGGAGGAAGCGTAACTGGCCGTCTGAGCTCATTTATGAAGAATTCCAGCCAGCAAATGACCTCAGCCCACGGTTTCAAACCTCAGGCAGAAAAATAGCTTTTAATCTGCGTTCTGACCTCATCCGTTCGGGGACTTCAAACCCACGTGTGTAATATGTAATCAGTAACTTTTACTCTGTTGGAACATGTGAAAAAATGCTCCTTCCTGCTTGTGTTGCAAACCTGGTTTAATCACGCTGCTTTAATCTCTGGAATGCTCTTAGATCAGCCCCGTCCTGTCATCACAAGACACAATGAAGCGTATTCAAGCCTTCACGTACCCGGCGAACAGGGCTTGAATGATGGTAAACAGGAGGAGGAGGACCTAAATGAAAGCAGCTCGAGCTGGGAAATTCAGGCCAAGCGTGGAACGAGCTCCCAAAACATTCCATCACTCCCACAGTGAAATTTGATAATGACTTTCATTAGGACGCGCTGGGCTCCTTTGGTGCCGCCTCTCCGGGTTTTCAACATGTGTTTTCGCCATCACTTCGTCATCATGAGGTCATCCTCCCCTTCCCGGGCGGCGCGCTTGTTCGGAAACAGAACCGCACAAAGACGTTCCCACAGGGTGGTGTCAGTTTCCCGCTAAAAATGGCGCCCGGCGGCCGATTTGGGCCTGTTGCTGACTGAGCCGTTGGAGCAGCTGTGACAACCCCGAAGGTGTCGTAGCGGATGAGCTCAGAGGCTTTGTGAACATAATCCCTCACCAGCGCGGCGGTTTGATCAGCTGGCCACGGCGGAGAGGGAGGAGCCAACGACGAGAACCACAAAGGCGTCTTTTATTTTGAAGGGTCAGGCTGTGGGAACGGGCAGTAAAGGTGTGCGCGCAGGCACAAGGCCGCTTTGGTGTTGAGATGAAAGGCCTGCAGCTGTCATTGGCCTGTCCCCGCTCAGGACAGCTGTCACCAGGTTGGACGAGTGTGTGTGATTTTATTGCGAGGGGAAACGAGCGTTCCTGGGCGCTCTGAATGGGTTCCTCTGAAGTGTGTGTCACGTTGGCATGCAGTGGAACTACACACACTGAGCAGCAAAGAGCGTCGGCCTCGGCCAGGTGAAGCCTCGGCCGCTTAGCCAAATCTGAAATCTTCACTCGCGTTTCCAGTTTTCTGGGTGAAACGTCGGAGCAGCCTGGCGCCAGCAGGCAGGCGGGTGAATAATTCATCCAAAACCTCCTCTTCCAAACGGCCTCACTCTTCTCCTCTCACACTTCTCCTCTTTGTAAGCGAGGAAAACATTAGGGCTCCGCATCCCAACCAGGCTCCCCGGAGCGGCGGGATCTCGAGTAATGCTGACTGGGGCCCGCAGCGTCGCGGATTGCGATGACCTGCCTCCTTCCCGCGCGTTTCATCATCTGTTGCATTTCTGGCCGTGGCGGCGTCGTTCTGCATCGCGTGCAAGCGCTTCGCAGATCGATCGGCCAACAAAGAACCGGTAATTAAAATAAGAAGACATGACATCGGCGCGCTATTGAGCTTTTCCTATTTGACCACATCGTGTTGCTTGCATAAAAATAATAACAGTACATGTAATTACTCAGGAATGATTAAACTGCTTTTGTGGGTGGCGAGATGTAAGACTCCTTTATAATTAAGCCAGAGTGAAAGAATGAAATTTAAATCATCCTCGCTAGCGTAGCCTTGACAGCTGTTGTATAACCACATCAGCATGGAAGATAATCTTCGCCAGGAAGAGGGTTTTATAGTGGATAAATAAAGAAAGCGTGTGTTTAATAAAGTGTTCTGCACCGCCTGCTCACTCAACGGGTGTTTCATCCGCCGGCAGATAACGCCATGAAATAGTCATTTAAAAGAAATGCATCTGGCATGAAATCATGTTTCTAAATTCCCCGTTTCCACCAGTTAACGATGGCGCTCAGCGGCTGGTGCCGTCCAGAGCTGGTTGGCCAACGTTAGCCTAGCGGAGCATTAAAAATGCAACAGAGACCAGTCTGTGAGCAGGCTTGTGCAAAGTTGTTAAAACCTGTGGGAAAGGACACGCTCTGGTCGGAGTTTTCACGGAATTATGCCAAACGGACACATTCATCCCAGGACCTTGAAGCTCCTCAGTTTGCCCAACCTGATTGCTCATTATTCCTCATATTGCCTTTTACAGCAGGTGCAAATGGGCTCCCGCACGGTTAATAAGGGCCGCCGCACACTTTTGTCACAACACACTGTCAGAGTGCTGACAACACACACACACACACACACACACACACACACACCCGCACACCCGCACACCCGCGTGCTATAAACATGCTGCTGACAAGACGCGCAGTCACACAACATTTGTGTCGCAGTGAGGCAAAAGCGTGATTATCAGTTCAAATAATCCATTTGTGCAGCCCAAAATTAGCATTTAGGGCCAAAAAGTGCAGCAGAAAGGTCATTTTTTTATTTCAGATGTCTTTTTCTGTTCATTCCAGAGTGTTTGACTCTTTTTTTTTCTTGTTTTCAGGCCAAGAGGACGACGGCTGCAAGGTGCTAGTGCTGAGTTACCCCCAGTATTGCCGCTACCGCTCGGTCCTGGCCCGGCTGAGGGAGCAGCCGTCGGCTCTGCTCATCGACCACACGGTGCTGGCGCTGGGCGGCATCGCCGCGCTGGGCGGCAACACCAGGATCCTGTACTGCCGGGACACCTTTGACCACCCGGCGCTGCTGAAGAACGAGAGCGTCTGCGACGAGTTCGGTGAGTCTAGCGGCCGAATCCCGGACGGGGAAACGTGCGTTTGGGGCCTGGACAGGTCACGAAAGGGAGAAAATGGTGCAGGAAGATGAGTCCCAGTTGTTTTCCTCGTTCTTCCGTCGGTGTTGCTCCCAGCTAAGAGTCCGGGATCAGATTTGCCAGGTTTCCGCCAGCGTTGACCCCCCTCCTCTCAACCAAACGCTGAATTCTGAAGCGCCGGAACGTGCCGGATTTCCATTCCGTGAGCTTTTCCCCGCTGCTCATGAATCCACACATTTTATTAACCCCACGCTGAGCTGAAACAAAGGAACGGTGTGATTCATCTCTGCGCCGCAGAGCTCCATCCCACCTTCCCGCTAACGGCGCCGCGTCTCCAAAGTCATTGTTTTTTCTTTGCCTGTAAATTTTCCGGTGGATAATTACACTTAAAGAGGGCAGCGGAGGTGAGAGCAGAAGGAAAAATGGTTTTAGGCGTCAGAAAGTAAGTTGTGAATAGCGATGCTAACTTCTTGTGGCTGATGTTGTCAATGATGCCGCATTCCCGCTAAAGCTTTAATTTCAGAACCAAAGGGAGATCTGCATCTCTGTTTACTCATCTATTTTTTCCGCTTTTTAACATTATTCACTTGAAATTGGACTAGATGGAGGAGTAAGCTGTAATATTTGCCTGGATTGCAGCTCAGAGACTTGTTTTAGAGCAGCCGAGCAAAGTAATTTCCATCAGTTTGCAAAAGCCTGGAGGGCGACGGGCTTATAGACACAAGCACACACTGCTGGCCAGAGAGCTGCCGTGTTTACAAGCTCCGTGTAAAAGAAACGGCTATATAAATCCATATTAGGATGCTAAATCCACCTTTATTAGGATGAATTCCAGCTGCGTGGGTACTTCAGAAGCGGCTCTGATGCCCTGAAAAGTTGATGTTCAACCAGGGAGGAGTTTTTAGGACTTCTCCCGATGCTAATTTCGACCTTCCGATTCATCCTAACAGCCATACGTCTTGTATGGGCTAATTCATGAAAGTGTGTCAGGCTTCCTCGGGCGGTGGAGGAGGTGGAGGCGGCGGCACAGGTGGAGGAGGAGGAAGAGGTGGAAGGGGTGCCGTTGCAAATTTAAACAAGCCCATTTGGAAAGTGTGAGGACTCTTCTGGCCGCCGCAGCTTTGTTGCGGCGGCCCATGGTGTGTTTTCTGAAGCGCTTCTGTATCCTTTAGGCCAGGAGGGGAGGTCCGCTCCACCGTTGGCTCGAACGCCTCGTCGCGCCGCTCTCCTCCCGAACCGGCTGCGGTTGCATCCGTTACCGCGTCTTGACTCCCGTGGTCCATATTTATGCTCAGCATCTCCTCTCTGCCCCGCAGCCGCTTCCCTCACAGGGGGCGACACACTTTTTGTTTAGAGTTTTCCCTCGTCCTCCGCCGACGTGGATGGATTACTGCCGACGCCGCTCTGCGTCCCCGTTTTCACCGAACAGGAGAGGTCTCACTTAAATGAAAGAAAAGAAGCGGAAAAGCACAAGTGGGCTGTCCTTTACATGCACCGTGCTGCAGAAATGTAACGAGTGGTTGAAACAGCAGGAGGAGGCAGCCTACGCGTGTGCACGCGCACGCGCACGCGCAGCCCATCCTCCTCTTCCTCATTTGTCCCATATTCCCCAGGTTCTTGGCTGGCAAGGAAGCTCTATTTCATGCTGGGCTCTGTGTGTTTTGTTTGAAACGTCTCTCTCTCTCAGTGCCGGTTTGATTTTTATTAAAAAGAAATATTTTCAGTCAAATCCCCTGAATCCTCTTTCCTAATCCTCCAGGGCGGGGGCAGCAGAAAGAAATCATTTATTGCCCGGGTATATTAACGTTGTCCAGATGCAGCGATCCGAAGCAGACGTGCACGGGCCGTGTTCTGCTGCACGCCTGCCACTTTTGCACATCACAGGCCAAATTTGTTTGCATTTCTGGAGCCTTTATGAGGGCGCCGTGCACGTGGAGCTGAATGTAAATGAGAGGAAATGTGCAAAACCCGCATTTTGAGATAAGGTTTCTGCAAACATTCCCTGGCCGGGGCCACCAGATGAACCTGCAGGGTGATGTCATTGTTTCCACAACTTGAAGCGCTTTCCTGCTCCCTCTTTAAACATGAAATCAGATTAGATGAAATATGCACACACCAATTCAGTCCCATGACAGCACCGTCTGTTAATGTAATAGGCAAACTGCTCGCTGAGCTCGTGTTTTCCCATCTCCTTTGCAGATTTGTGTTAACCGCGCGCGCATGAATATTTCATCGGCCATATGTCACGGTACACAGAGGCCGGGGAGAAGAGAGGGAAGAGAAAAGAGCACATGTTACAGCCCGCTTGTCAGATGTCATTTCCATGGATACACGCTGTGCAGGGAGGACTGTGCTGTTCTGCTTGTTTTACGGCGCTCCTGTTAGTACCAACGGTGCCCCTGCGCTCCAAAAGCTCCCTCTCCGTGTTGGGGGATCCAGTTTGGCTAATAAAGCTCCGTCTTCCTGATGATCCCGGTTATGTCATCCCAGGTTTGCAGCTCCGTGTGGAACTTTGCATCAGTGCAAGGTGCAAGGGTTCAGAGGTCCGGGCACCAGCCGACAAGACCCGTTTCAATATCCCCTTTTATCCCTCCATCCCGTCCGTACTTCTCGATATTTAAAACCTTTTCTCCCTAAACTAAAATGTAGATTTCCATTGTTCCACAACCTTTGGCCTCAGGCGGTGCTGCAGCGTCCTAAGACCCAACGGTTGTAGCTAAAACCCAGATTGTCCTCCAGGTTTGGCTAATTTGGTCCCCCAAATGGGGACTTTCCAGCCTTCAAGCACTACAGTTTGGAATGTCCTGGAACGCCGTTTCCAGGTCGGGATCGATGACACGTTGTGACTGTCAACAGCGCCGCCGGCGACTCGTTTTCACGGGTCGCCACCTTTACGGCGCGTCCAGCAGCTTTGGGCAGATCACCTGGTTTGTGGCGAATGGCGAGCAAGGCGTCGCCGTGGTTACAGACAGATCACAGGTTCTAGTTCCACCGATCGGATCCGCGCGATCAACAGCGTCACGCCGTGTGATTTCCACTGAGGTCAGTTGTGATTCACGTCCCAGCAATCATTAGCAGAAGTCAGCTGACTCACCGCTGTTACCGTGGCGACGCCGGCCACCGCACTGCCCTCCGGAATCCACGTCAGGTTGAGGCACGGCGACGTGACGCCGTGCGAAAAACCGCCGTTTGTGTGCTTGAGCAACACTTGAAGGAAGCCGATGGGAGTGGCTTCCTTCAAAGGCTTCTGGTGAGAATTAATTAAATCAAAGCTAAAAGTATCCGCCGGCCTACTTTGTCGCCGTGGCGATGCTTGTTTACTTGGCCTGGTGTTGGGAATGAGAGAGGCGCTGTGATTGGGCTGCTCGGCCTCGTGCAGCAGAAGCGGAGCCGCGTCTGTTAGGATACATATGTTTTATTGATGTACGCGCTCGTGTTTATCCCGCCGCTCATTTATTTATAGGTCGACACTCTCCCCCCCAGTAATGAATAGGATAAGCCCCGAAGCTGATCCACTCTTCCTTTCATCTCTCCCTCCTTCTTCTTAAATTTACTGTATTTTTAAAACTCTGTTATCTGCAATCTGTCAGTATCAAGAATGCCGACGCGTTTAGAAGGTTATGCTGTTTTTAGTAAATCCCTCATGTTATGTAACTCTGACTCTGCTTTACCTTTGAGGTGTGTGTGTGTGTGTGTGTGTTTAGTTTTCAGTTCCCTCACATCGGACAATGGCCATCCAGAGCTGCTGGTCAGACATTTACCGCCTGGTTATTCTTGTCTCTACGGGGTTTGTTAAAGGGATATTTCACCCAAAAAAAGCACATTTAACTCATTTCCTGCCCACAAAGACAGGAAACTTTGCACTCTGGCTGCATTAAGCTGTAATAATGAAGACGGAGTGGAAGTGTGGACTATTTCTAGCCTGAATTTGGAGCTTTAGCCACGTTGGGTCATTCTGGTCTGCATGTGTGCGGGATTAGACGACGCCAGTGTGCAGAAGATGCACGAGGGACAGCGTTGACGTGGATTATGTTGTTCTTGTTTGAAGAGGACACTCGTTCCTCCAGCGCTCTGAAGCACTGAAACACTCCTCTGTTGACTCAGCCGCGATTAGCTAATGAGGGAATTTTCACTTTAGCCTAATCTCCATTTCAAACCCACACACACACTCAGGTACAGCAGTGTGTCGGGTTTCTGCTGCAGCACTGTGTGTGTGTGTGTGTGTGTGTGTGTGTGTGTGTGTGTGTGGGTATTATGAGGTCTCCCAGGGTCAGAGGTCAACCCCTTCCTCAGTGTGTGTGTCAGTCAGTACCCCCAGGCTGAGATTAAAGCCCGTGTCTCAGACGTGCGTTAACACGTGCTCCGGAGGCGCCATCATGAGGAGGTCACATGACGAGCCAACGAGGTAATTTGTAATTTTGCGTTATCGTGGACGCCAATTTCCCCGGTACAACACGCAGCGCTGCGTCTGCACTGCGGTTTTCTGTTTACTCTGCAAATGGAGCGCTTGGATCTGCAGCCTTTATGAGTTTGCTGTAGTAAAACACACTCTCTCTCACAAACACACACACACACACACACCCTCGATGAATCTGATGAGATAGATTTCATAATCTGTCGCAATAATAAACTTCTTTGAACAGTTTAATTGGCTCTTCCTGGAACAGCTCAGCTCCGCTTCATTTGATCTGATGAAAGAGCAGCGTTGCTCCTCCCCAGGGGCAGCGCGCACAACCGCGCACAAATAATGAATTACGAGCACGACGGCCGTAATAAAGCAGGGAAATTCATCGTTTTCCCTCCCAACTGCTTTCATGTTTACTTGCCGGCGTGTTGAGTTTTGGGAGCTCGTTTAAAGTGAAAATAATCCGGGTCTCCGGAGCGCCGTGGATTGAGGTCACATGCAAATAGATTTCATTCCGAATGCTGAAGGATAGAAACGTTCCAGGAAGGCGCCTGGGGCGTCAAACGGGACCTGCGGACGGGTAAACGTCCAGCCGGGGCCGGGGGACCAGGGCCCTGGAGGGAGGCAGCGGTCCCCCCCAGGAGGAGCCTTCTTCCTGCTTACCTGCCAGACGAAAACATTCGACTGTCAAATGTCTCCGTAAACACGCCTTCGCGGGGACGGGGGCTTGTCTCCATGGCAACGCCAGTCGGAGCGTGCCCGGCGTGGCGTTCTGACAGGTCCTCCTGATGATGATTGATAATTAGCACCTGACTTGTTGTCCTCGTCTCCGCAAACATATGGCGGACGCTGGCCTCCGCATACGTCTGCCAGAACCTCCCTTTTTCCTCATAATGGCTTTTTAATGTCGCCCTTAGCGGCGTGCGCGCGCGCCGAGCGTGCCTCGCTCCTGCAATTACATTTGCACGTAATTATTGTGGGAAAGAATAGATGGGAGAGGGAGAGGAGGGGTGGAAGAGGAGGGTGGAGGTGGAGGGGGGCTTCAGGTTTGAATTGTTGCCTTCTCCAATTCCGATCTGACAGCTTGTCAGGGCTGGATTTTTCTGCCTGTTTTCAGGAGAATGACAACGTTTGGGGGTGTAAACACCTGAACTAACCGGCACGTGGAAGCGTCAGTCAGCGTCCGCCGGGCACCCACGTGCACGAGGCTCGAGCTTGCCTTTAGAGGATATTGGAAGCAATCTTGAGGCCACAGACGAAGACCTTGATGACAACGTGCCCCGCTGGCTTTGCTTTCGTCATCGCAGGTTTTCCTCTCCTGCAGCCTGACTCATCCCAGTTAACCCAGTTATCCCAGTTAACCCAGTTAACCCAGTTAACCGGCTGTAGCGGATCGAATGGTCAACCGGCCTTGTCTGTGCTCGGCTCCATCGCCGTGGAAACTAGGTGTAGTTCAGGCATCACACTCCATGACTACCCTTGGAGTGGCCGCCAGTTCTAACGCGGCGTGACGGAGGTCTGCCACGGGCCACCGCCGACCAGATAAGACGCACGTGCACAGCTGCCAGTCAACTGAGGGGAATTGTCTTTGAGGAAAATCAAAACAGATTAGCTGATAAAACTCTGCGTTTATGCGGAAAAAGGGGGGTTGGGGAAGCGGGCCGGGGCAAGGTTGACTGGGCAATCTCTGTCCGAAAACATGCGACGGCACAGAGGCGTACCTGGACGCGTTTGCGGTGCTTTTCCACATTGGGAATCTAGTCTGGGAATCTTCTTTCCTTCTTCACACTGTTCACACCAGAACAGTTTGTTCAACTTGTCCAGAAAAGGCTGGGGGTTGCCGGAAGCGGACCGGCTATTCGGGCCACACGTGGCCCCCGGGCCTCAGTTTGCCCACCTCTGCTCCAAGAGTTTAGCCGCCACGGTGGCGGTCCTCAGGACGGAGGAACCTCGGAAGATCTTTTAGTGAGGATCTGGGCTGTGTGCGCGCGCGTGTGTGTGTCAGCGGTCGTTAGCGAGCTGCTGATGAATCTGCTCACTGACTCAAACGTGAGTGAAAGGTTTCAACAGCGCAGTAAACATGGCTGCACATTTGCTCCATCTGTCACTCCCCTCCTCCCCGATTCCCTCCTTCCCTCCGTCTTTCTGTCCCTCTGGGTTTCTCATGTAGGTGAGCGTGTTTTTGCTAGCGGCTAGGCAGGAGTGGGATATTTGGCTGAAAATACCTGAAAAAGGAGCTAAACTTTCTTCCCCAACTCCGGGTGAATCTGGCAACTACAAAACATTTGTCATTCATGCAGTGAAATCGTTTGAAGAAGTAAAAAAAAAAAACTGGCTAATAAACTGAGCGATAATCTGCAGCTTCTGTGCCGTCTGTGTCAGATGTTGTAACATTTAAGTGGCTCCTAGCTGCAGAACACTGAGTCATTCTCAGGCATTAACCTGCCAAAATCGGCGCCGTGCACCGGAAAGAATAGGGCGCCCTCCTCGCCGGCGACCTCCGACCTCCAGTGAATACCAGTAACCACACTGGGCCATGTGTGCTCCATAAATCCGAGCAGAGAATTAGAAGTCTGACTGATTTATGGGAATGTCTGCATGGTAATGATGGTTCTGGGGCGGTGGGATGCGACCCAAGATGGCGGACGTCTGGCGTCTGAAACGGGCCGGCGTTGGCCTGAACGCTGCACCGGCGGTTGTCAATTCAGGCCGAAGCTCTGAGAAGCCTTTCAAGAATCCCGTTGTCGTGTTGTGTTCCCGTGCAGCCTAATGGCGAACTGCTCGAGCGGGTTTGATCCGGTGGGATGGAT
>CAAE01014532.1:585385-635715 GCA_000180735.1 Tetraodon nigroviridis | reverse complement strand
GTGTGTGTGTGTGTGTGTGTTGGTATTATGAGGTCTCCCAGGGTCAGAGGTCAACCCCTTCCTCAGTGTGTGTGTCAGTCAGTACCCCCAGGCTGAGATTAAAGCCCGTGTCTCAGACGTGCGTTAACACGTGCTCCGGAGGCGCCATCATGAGGAGGTCACATGACGAGCCAACGAGGTAATTTGTAATTTTGCGTTATCGTGGACGCCAATTTCCCCGGTACAACACGCAGCGCTGCGTCTGCACTGCGGTTTTCTGTTTACTCTGCAAATGGAGCGCTTGGATCTGCAGCCTTTATGAGTTTGCTGTAGTAAAACACACTCTCTCTCACAAACACACACACACACACACCCTCGATGAATCTGATGAGATAGATTTCATAATCTGTCGCAATAATAAACTTCTTTGAACAGTTTAATTGGCTCTTCCTGGAACAGCATCAGCTCCGCTTCATTTGATCTGATGAAAGAGCAGCGTTGCTCCTCCCCAGGGGCAGCGCACACAACCGCGCACAAATAATGAATTACGAGCACGACGGCCGTAATAAAGCAGGGAAATTCATCGTTTTCCCTCCCAACTGCTTTCATGTTTACTTGCCGGCGTGTTGAGTTTTGGGAGCTCGTTTAAAGTGAAAATAATCCGGGTCTCCGGAGCGCCGTGGATTGAGGTCACATGCAAATAGATTTCATTCCGAATGCTGAAGGATAGAAACGTTCCAGGAAGGCGCCTGGGGCGTCAAACGGGACCTGGGGACGGGTAAACGTCCAGCCGGGGCCGGGGGACCAGGGCCCCGGAGGGAGGCAGCGGTCCCCCCCCAGGAGGAGCCTTCTTCCTGCTTACCTGCCAGACGAAAACATTCGACTGTCAAATGTCTCCGTAAACACGCCTTCGCGGGGACGGGGGGCTTGTCTCACATGGCAACGCCAGTCGGGAGCGTGCCCGGCGTGGCGTTCTGACAGGTCCTCCTGATGATGATTGATAAATTAGCACCTGAACTTGTTGTCCTCGTCTCCGCAAACATAATGGCGGACGCTGGCCTCCGCATACGTCTGCCAGAACCTCCCTTTTTCCTCATAATGGCTTTTTAATGTCGCCCTTAGCGGCGTGCGCGCGCGCCGAGCGTGCCTCGCTCCTGCAATTACATTTGCACGTAATTATTGTGGGAAAGAATAGATGGGAGAGGGAGAGGAGGGGTGGAAGAGGAGGGCGGAGGTGGAGGGGGCTTCAGGTTTGAATTGTTGCCTTCTCCAATTCCGATCTGACAGCTTGTCAGGGCTGGATTTTTCTGCCTGTTTTCAGGAGAATGACAACGTTTTGGGGTGTAAACACCTGAACTAACCGGCACGTGGAAGCGTCAGTCAGCGCTCCGCCGGGGCACCCACGTGCACGAGGCTCGAGCTTGCCTTTAGAGGATATTGGAAGCAATCTTGAGGCCACAGACGAAGACCTTGATGACAACGTGCCCCGCTGGCTTTGCTTTCGTCATCGCAGGTTTTCCTCTCCTGCAGCCTGACTCATCCCAGTTAACCCAGTTATCCCAGTTAACCCAGTTAACCCAGTTAACCCAGTTATACCGGCTGTAGCGGATCGAATGGTCAAGCCGGCGCTTGTCTGTGCTCGGCTCCATCGCCGTGGAAACTAGGTGTAGTTCAGGCATCACACTCCATGACTACCCTTGGAGTGGCCGCCAGTTCTAACGCGGCGTGACGGAGGTCTGCCACGGGCCACCGCCGACCAGATAAGCACGCACGTGCACAGCTGCCAGTCAACTGAGGGGAATTGTCTTTGAGGAAAATCAAAACAGATTAGCTGATAAAACTCTGCGTTTATGTGGAAAAAGGGGGGTTGGGGAAGCGGGCCGGCTATCGGGCCACACGTGGCCCCCGGGCCTCAGTTTGCCCACCTCTGCTCCAAGAGTTAGCCGCCATGGTGGCGGTCCTCAGGACGGAGGAACCTCGGAAGATCTTTTAGTGAGGATCTGGGCTGTGTGCGCGCGCGTGTGTGTGTGTCAGCGGTCGTTAGCGAGCTGCTGATGAATCTGCTCACTGACTCAAACGTGAGTGAAAGGTTTCAACAGTGCAGTAAACATGGCTGCACATTTGCTCCATCTGTCACTCCCCTCCTCCCCGATTCCCTCCTTCCCTCCGTCTTTCTGTCCCTCTGGGTTTCTCATGTAGGTGAGCGTGTTTTTGCTAGCGGCTAGGCAGGAGTGGGATATTTGGCTGAAAATACCTGAAAAAGGAGCTAAACTTTCTTCCCCAACTCCGGGTGAATCTGGCAACTACAAAACATTTGTCATTCATGCAGTGAAATCGTTTGAAGAAGTAAAAAAAAAAACTGGCTAATAAACTGAGCGATAATCTGCAGCTTCTGTGCCGTCTGTGTCAGATGTTGTAACATTTAAGTGGCTCCTAGCTGCAGAACACTGAGTCATTCTCAGGCATTAACCTGCCAAAATCGGCGCCGTGCACCGGAAAGAATAGGGCGCCCTCCTCGCCGGCGACCTCCGACCTCCAGCGAATACCAGTAACCACACTGGGCCATGTGCGCTCCATAAATCCGAGCAGAGAATTAGAAGTCTGACTGATTTATGGGAATGTCTGCATGGTAATGATGGTTCTGGGGCGGTGGGATGCGACCCAAGATGGCGGACGTCTGGCGTCTGAAACGGGCCGGCGTTGGACTGAACGCTGCACCGGCGGTTGTCAATTCAGGCCGAAGCTCTGAGAAGCCTTTCAAGAATCCCGTTGTCGTGTTGTGTTCCCGTGCAGCCTAATGGCGAACTGCTCGAGCGGGTTTGATCCGGTGGGATGGAGGGCTGCTGAGGATTTTTAATGAAAGATCCAGTTTTAAAAGTCAAACTTAACCTTCGAGGTCTCCAGCTCCGCTTTTTTCACTGTTATATTGTCCCCGTAAAGTGTAATAACTGTTCTCCGGATTAAAGTCTGCATGTAAAGGTTGCGTCAGAGGCACCTTTGTATCGCCATCGGTGAGGTTTTTATTAACCGGCCTATTTGTTGGCTTTTATTTACTCGGCTTTTCCTCTCTGACAGGTGGTGTTATTGAAGAATATGAATCCTGTGAGTCATGTTCCGGTTTTATTCCTGGCTGGAAAGTCCCCCTTTCAGCACATCTATTGCTTCATTATCAGGATTTGTTTCTGGATACATTAGAAAAGCATCTGCTGGGCGCTTACACAGCTTAAAAACTGTCTGCCATCTCATGTTTTACGAGCGGCTGTAAACTTCCACCTGTGACCCAGCGTTAGCCGCCTTCTTTGTCTGCGCCGGGCTGTTTTCTGCCGTAGCTTTCATTTGCTCACCTACAGAAGGCAGAAGCGTGCCCGCAGATTCCCGCTGCCTGCCTGACTCCAGCCTTTCACTTTTCCACAGCTTCTCTGCTTTTTGTGCCGTTTTCTGGGCGACAGCCGGGTGCTGAAGCCTTCGTCTCTGAGGCATGATTTATTCATGTGGAAGGTGAATCACAAGTTTCAGCTTTAGCCGTGCTGGATCGCTCCTGTCCTCGGGACATTGTGTACTGTACAGACGCGTCCGTGGATGACGACACCAATGTTACTTTTGGCTGCCGGCTACGTTGGTAATTGCAGAGTGGGTGTCGAATCTTTACTGAGGTGAAAAAATACGCCAAAACATGTTTTGTTATTTTTTTTAACAGCAACTAATGTTTGTTCAGGCTGTGTCTCATTCATCCTCCTCCTCCTCCTCCTCCTCCTCCTCCTCCTCCCCTTGTTTACCTCCTCGCTTTGACCTTGGAACTCATTATGCTGCCTGGAACTTTAGAACGGAGCTCCTAAGAAGTCAGAGTGTTTTTGTGAATCACAGAAGCGGCCTCCGCAACCTTGGGTCCGTTACAAAGTGTCAGGAGAAGATTAAGTATATCTGGGTCAGACCGAAAACCTGACATTTAATAATATTTACACTTTACAGCTTACAAGTGCTAGCTTTAGCTCCGGGGTTGGGCTTTAGATGTGATATTTGTGTACCTTTTGTGGTTGCTAGCCAAGGATATTTGGTCTAAGTTGAGGTGGAACTAAAGTAACTTGAATCTCTACAGACCTTCTGGTTCGCTCGCTGTCATTGTTGGAAATTATGTCTGAAAATGCAAAACGTGTCAGAGAACAACGGCGCTCACCTCGTCCGTCATTCCGCTCAGCTGTTGTTGGGGTGTTTGGAAAGATGGCTGCCCCTCGACCCACTTCACCCCTAGATCTGTGGGGAATTCTGACAGATTCCGCTCTGGTGGAGGAGCTTTTCCAGCTTAATTCTGGGGTTTTGTACCCAGGCGAAGTCGATGCATCGCTTCCCCCCTCTGCCAGTCAGTCCATCCATCCATCCATCCATCCATCCGTTCAGGTTGTTGGTGGTTTTCTGAGGTTCTACCAGCCTACAGACCCGTCGAAAATCTTACTCTGACGCCTCCAAATGACTTTTTTAGCATCACCGAACAAGCAGCAAGAAAACAAGTGATCAGGCGATTGTTTTATTAAGACAGGGCAGATTTAACACCCTCCTTTCCCTCACACACTCACACACACAAACACGAGGATTTATGTTTGAATGCTGTTTGCCAAAAGCCCTGCAGGCCATGAAGCGGTTTCATACATTGACAAAACCACTCTGTGCCCACAGAGAGGCAAAAATATCCCTCGTCCAAGGGTGCCAGAATAAAAACACTTGATTTTATAAATATCCGCTTCTAAAAAGAAGCCGTCTGTGCAGCCAGTGTGTGTTTGATTCTGTGTTCTTTTAAAGCTGATGACTCCTCGCTTATGCAACTCTGCCCATGCGCCGCTGCTGAGTCTGCTGCACGTAACCTGGTGCGTGCGCGCGCGCGTATGTGTGTGGATGGATACAGGTTTCCTCTGACTTCATAACTGGGCGCAGATGCCGTGGGGTGAGGGTGGGGGGGGTTAGCGATTGGCCCAAAACCAGAACCGAGTCTGACCTCACCGGGTCCCATGTGACACCACTGAGGTCACACAAAAACAATAACTTCCTTGGAATTTTAATAAATAATCTGCAAATCTGACTAATCATTTACACGGTCCTGCTTTTCATCTCATGTTTTCCAGTGTTGAGTCTGTTAGTGGATAAAAACGAAGGAGGGAGGAATTTTTCAGTATTAGTGAGTAATAATAAACCGGGCCAAGAAAGCAGCGTTTGAGTGGAGTGTGGGACGAAACACACCCAGCGCTTTCTAAATAAAGATTAGAGCGCTGAAAACCTGTTGCTGCGCCAAAGGGATGACAAATGCCCTTGGAATTTTCCACAAGTTGTTTCTCCTTTGCGCTGAGGTTTTTTTCCCAACAACAACAACAACAAGAACACAAAGCCGGTCCGGATCGCAGCGTCCGGATCACCCGGCCCTTCCCTCGGCTCCCGTCCGCTCGGGCGTTTAGCGCTTTTCTTGATGGGAATCGGAGCTGACAAAAATAATGGCCAAGCCTCTTCTGGCAGCCGGCAACCTTGGAACCGACTTAATTGTCATTGGACGGTGTAAAATGTGTGACGGTATGTTGGGATTATTCAAAGTTCCCTGTTTTCCCTTTGAGCTTATCTGTGTTTGTGCAAGGCTTTCTGCCAAGAAGTTGCGTTGCAGTCACGAGTTGACATAAACGTGGGTGTACAAAGGACTCAGAGGCCTTAAACACTTTGTTTTGTGTGTGTGTGTGTGTGTGTGTGTGTGTAATGTGAGCCGGGCGGTTCTTTCTGCCAGCCTTTCAAACAGAGCTCCTATCAGGCGTGTTCATGTGTTTTTAATTAACAGTGCTGAGCTGGGAAGTGGATCATTTCATGTCCTTTATAATAATGCACTTCTTTATGACGCCGATAATGAGGCGATAACGGTGGAATTCCTGCTGTGAGCACCAGTAACAAACAGCCGTACGTGTGGTTGTCTGCTTAGTGCCTGTGTCAGATATGTAGCTTATCAAGAAGAGTTTAAGTTTACTTCCTTATCGAGGGTTTGTGGGTTAACAGCTGCGTCGTTTAGCATTGCGCTAACTGCAGCTAGCGTGACCTTGAATTCAATCTCCAAAATGCATCTGTCTTTAAACACGCGTCTCTTTCAGGCTGAATAGGAGCTGGATTTGGCACCCCGCTGCCCGCTCGGCACAATGTTGTCCTAATCCACTTCAAAAAATATGAATAATTAGCTCCGGCCTAGCAAGATTGGGAAATTCCACTGCCTGATTGTAAACGTTGTCATCGCCTTTGTCTACCGTTGCCAGAGTGCGAATGCAGTTTAGGCTAAAGCGTTTTCAATTATTTTTCCCAACGGTATTAAGATAGGCGGACAATTGGATCTATTCACCGCAGAGGCACAATCGGAGCGCTTCGGCACAATGAGCGCTCACATTGTCACCGTTTCCCTTTGCCACAGCTCCCAACCTGAAGGGGCGACCCCGGAAGAAGAAGCTGTCCATCTCCCAGAGGAGGGAATCCCAGGGTCAGGCTCAGGGTCAAGGGTCGTCGGGATTAACCCCAGGCTCAACGGCAGGGGCAGCGTCTGACCCCTGCACCCCAGAGAGCAAGACTACCACCAAGGTACGACACCGTTCCCAGCGAGACGCTTCATTCCTGCTGCTGGTCATCTGTGGGATTGTGGGAATTGTAGTTCCGTTGCAGCTGAAACAACATTCCTAATCTGAGAGGCAGGCTAACATTTTAGCTAAGATAATCCTTGATTGCTCTTCTTTTTCTTCCTACTGCACCAGTTCCAAAATACTAAGATAAAAAAGTCGATTGCAGTAGATTCACCTGGCAAGGGTTAATCTTTAGAATTCTTTTAGTCGATACTATACTATAAAAAATAAATGATTGCGTGTTTTTTCCAAACCCTGGCAAATATTTTAATTCTTTTACCTCCCAAAATGCTACAGATGATTATCCTGTTATCTCCTGATTATATTTCTATCCCTCCTTGCACTTTCAATTTGGTTCCATCAGGCTGATTTATTAAATTGATAAGTCCTCCCTGACAGCGCAGTCATTAAACACCCTCCTCCTCTCCCTCCGTTGAAAAAGTCCAAGCTGATCTTTGCCTCCTCCCAGTTGGTAAAGATTCACTTCTCCGCTGCCTTTTTATCCGACGTTGGTTGTAACGCTGGAAGCGAAGGCTGCATCTTCCCTGCCGGCGCCTCGGCCGCTGTTATTCCCCCGACCTTGGAGGCTTGAATCAATATTAGTCATTCTCTGGGAGTCACGACCGCACGCTCACACTCCTCGAATGTGATGACGGGCGAAGCTGCTCATCGCTAACCAACGAGCAGCTGCTCCTGCGGCCAGGAGTAATCGGCCGCGTCGGGCTCGAACCTGTTTCCTCCCGTTTCTCTGTGGAAGTTGACGACGCCGACGTTCCGTCTCTGCAGGTCAAATGTAAAACGCTGCCCAACGGAAAGATCACGCCGGCGAGCAAACACAAGGCCGGCGGCATCAGCCGAAAGTCCTCCACCGAGGAGAAGGAGCGAGGGAGGGAGAAGGAGGAGAGCAATGACAAGGAGGAGAAGAAGGAGGAGGAGGAAGAGGACGAGGAGGACGAGGACACGTCGGAGGAGAGCCGGGCAGAGGAGCAGGCCTTCCTGGTGGACCTCTACAAGTACATGAAAGACAGAGACACGCCCATCGAGAGGATCCCCTTCCTGGGCTTCAAGCAGAGTGAGTAGCGGCGTCCTGGGTCGGGCCCGCCTCCGCCGGAGTGTCAGCAGGTGGCCCGGTGGGGCCTTTGATGTCATCTGCCAGCTTGTGTCGTTAGCCGGGCGGATTCGGATGAGGGCGATGATTCCGTGATGAAAGCCAGTTGCTCGTCCCTTCGGCCAGTGGGAAAACTGGGAATTATTCTAAAGTTCTAAAGACTCGCTCTCGGAGCACATTTGTGCTCTCTTTTATGCCCGGAGACCCGTCGGAGGCCGAGACAGGTCGAGGGATCAGAGAAGTCGGGTTTTAGCCACGTTTCTGCGGTTTCAACAGAGCGACGGCGTTGAACCACCCGCTTCTAGAGCGTCCGTCTGCTGCCGTCGGTTCACGCAGGAACCGCTGCCCGGCTGCTTTGTTATTCCGGCCGTGCGTTGAAAACGGTTGCAGAGCGGAGCGATGGGGGGAGAAAAAAATCAATGCTGTCAAATGCGGAGATAGGAAAATGTCATTTTGACAAATGCAAGGCTTTGTGTACGCACAGATTGAATTCTGATAGATCTCTCCCCAGGCGAGGGCTCCTTTCCTTATTTATAGGCCTGCGCACCAAAATGTTAAACAATGATGTTACAGCAAGCAAATCCAAATGTCATCAGCGCCAGGCGTCCCCCCACCAACCCGCCATTCTTTCCCTTTCTGAAAACCTTCTCCTCAAAGATCGACGGGCGTTTGAAGCCCTCCTAAAACGTGCACGCGGTTATTTTTAGCGGAACGCTAGCTTGATGCGGTCTGTCGCGGCGCGTTTGCACGTGCTAAATCCACACATGTGAATTTGCATGAGTTCAAACGGACGTGGGAGCGTTTGAAGCTGGATCTCGCCCTCATTCCTTCAGCTGGGAGTCGATCAATTATCCCTCATCTATGGGTGGTTATTACACATGTATTACCCCGTGCAGAAGCGAGCGCGCTCGTTTTTAGCCTCTGGGTAACCCATGACGCTTGTTGTCTTTTTCCCCACAGTCAACCTTTGGACCATGTTTCAGGCTGCTCAGAAACTCGGAGGATACGAGCTGGTAAGTGCTCACATGGGCACCCGTGCATTCTTTCGCCCCTCCCTCCGTCCACCCTGTCTTTCTTCACGCCGTAGCGTTTTTAGCTTTCGGGAGCCCAGATTAGCCAAACTGCTCCTTTTGGTCGGCGCTCCTCACCTTCGACATCCGCGGTGCCGGTTTTCCGTCGGCTGGGCCTTCGGTCCGTTCAAAGACGGGGCGGATGGGCTTTAGCGCCGCGCTAGCGCGGCGGCGGCGGCAGCGGCGAAGCCGGCTTTCCTGTCGGGGCTGTGCTTGATGTGCGCTGCCTGGCTGTTGTGAGCTGTCGTCTGTTTGAAAAGGAGCAGCTGTAGCTGCAGGATGTTTCCTCTGTGTCAGAGGTTCTTCAATAACTGGAACATCATTACTCAGAACCTCCACACTGCCTCAAAATGATGTCAGCCATTTACAGTAGATTTCCTCTGCGGTATTACATTTCTGCCTTTTGTCTTTTCTTTTTTTTCCCCTCGTATTTTTTCAATTTGGCAAGATTTGGCTTTTCAAGTCCTCGCTCGGTCTTCTCCTTCGTCCCCACAGATCACAGTCCGCCGACAGTGGAAACACGTGTACGATGAATTGGGCGGGAACCCCAGCAGCACAAGCGCTGCCACGTGCACGCGGAGACACTACGAGAGGTGAGTGATCGCCGTCGGCGCTTCCAGGCGCCGCCTTGTTAGCCTCCGCGTCTGCCAGCGCGCAGACTCGCCCACATCTGCATCGCCTTCGCCTTCGCAGTGTTTGATTCATAATCAGGAAACCACAGGGCAAATATTGATCCTAGCCAGGGAAAATCAGTGCACACACACACACACACACACACACACACGCGAGGGCAGCCCAGTGTGCGGTTGTGATCACACATCTGAATTTGTGTGAAGACTTTAGTTGCTAAATGAATTTGTAATAAAATTCCTGTGTGTTATCAGCATGAATTGATTAGTCGTGTGACACTTTGGGGCTGATGATGCCGTTAACGCCCCCACAGCAGCGCTTGAATTATTAAGTGTCCAACACTGATGTGGGTACACAATAAAACCGGGTGTGTGTATCACGTGTGTGTCACGTGTGTGTCACGTGTGTGTCACACCACAGACGCACAATTTATACTTTTGTGACCGAAGCCGTGATTTAACATTCAGAAAACACACTTTTACCAGGCTCATCGCATACACCAGTCGGTTTTGTATATGCACGGATCACACACACACACACACACACACACACACACACATAGGTGTGCTAACCCTTTTAATGTATCCATCCAATCATGAGGTCACATTTCGCAGCGTTCCCGTTAGAATCACCGATAATCTTCCCAAGCAAACATTGATATGATGCAGAGGGAGACGCAGCAGCGTTCTGCCTGGCCTCTGCGTGCACGACGTGCACGAGCAAACGTTCTCAAGGTTAAACAAAAACCTAATATGATGTTCCAAACAAGAGATAACCGGGAGCTGAGGAGGCAGGTCATTCCTCCTCTCTCACCCTGCTCTGACTGCTGCACACACACACACACACACACACACACACACACACACACACACACACAGAATGTTGAAAGTGTGGCTGTCAGTGTTTAACCTACACACCTTTTCATTGGACCAAACAGTTGTGGCTGTTGTCGTGCGCAGCCATCGCAGGTGTGACGATGGCGACGTTTTATTACCAGACTCAAAAAATGTCTTTGAGTCTCTTCGGCGGCGCGGCGGCGGCGGCGGCGTGGAGGGTCAAATAATGTAGGAATGGCTGAGGCGTGACTGCTGCTGCGCTGGCTTTTCCTTCTGCAGCCACCGACAAGGAGAAAATAATGCTGAATCAATACGGAGCAATAATATCCACACTGCAGCGAATATCAGGCAGAGGGGGATGGAGATGTAAATGTGTGTGTGTGTGTGTGTGTGTGTGTGTGTGTGTGTGTGAGAGAGAGAGAGAACCGGAGCGAGAAAAGCTGAATCTGAGCAACTTTCCATTGAAGGGATGGTTTTAGCTGAGGCCGGGTGTTTGGGCCGCTCGGAGGGCAATTAGCCTCATTGTATTAACTCAGCAAAGGCGGCCGTTGCCTCCACGTGATGAACGAGGCTGCCGTGCGCTCGCTCAAGTGCCTGTTTGTTCCCCCGAGGTGTCTTTGTTTCCACCTTTAATCATTCGTCAACGTGCCTCAGAAATATAATTCACAGGGAACCGTTTACAGTCTACAAATTGGAGCCACACGGCTGTTTTTGTCTCCGCTCTGAGGATCTTTTCTGATCTCCGGCCGAAAGCAGCAGTAAATATTCTAAAAGTACCAGCGATAACAGCTTTACGGCTGGACGGAGCAGATTCTGCGGCTGCGGTGGTGTTCTTCTGGATCTGCCGGCCCAGTCGTGAACCTCTAAGAAACCGTTTCCTAGGAGATGTTATTGTGGCACGGAGGGGAGCACCAGCACCCGCTGCCCAGGTGACACCCAGATCAGACCCTTTCATCGACGCCTTTAGGGTCCTCGGACGGCGGGGTTGTCGGTTGGCGGCATGGGGTGGGGATGGGGGGCGTGGGGGAGGAATGGGCCCGGCAGCTTTGGGGAGGCTTTAACCGTATTTATTTCAACCGTTTTTCCAAGATGAGCTGTCACGGCCCGGCGCTCTGAATTAAAAACCAGGTCATGAGGAAGATGGCATCAATAACCTTGAAATAGACGCCTTTCTGCCTCTGTGCCGTTTCCTCTGCGCCCCTCTCCACCCCTCCCCGCCCTGCACTTCACGCTGTTTCTTTCATTATACAGGTCAGCGGCTTTTAACAGCGTCTCCATATTTAATCTGCTGCTCTCCTACACGGTCGGAGCTACGGAAACACGCGTCCGGGCGCCTGGCGCCGCTTTCCAAACCTCGCCGTGCTGCTGGAGTTGCACAACGGGATTGGTTTTTTTGTGTGTGTGTGTGTTTTTTTTAAGGGGGGTAGCGGTGATGGTGGTTGGTATCCATGGCAACAGAGAAGCTATTTAGAATAATTTGCTATTTAAAAACTATGAGGTTGTCGGGCAGAGGGGGGGGGGGCTTCAGCTGACTTCATCTGAAAGCGATTAGATGTGCTGCAGATGTTCTCCTCGTACGTTCTGAGGCCAGGGAAATGTTCTCATCCACAGACGCCACACCGTTCTTCCCCAGCCGCTTCCACCTTCAGCCCACTGGATGTTTGAGTGATTCAGGCTCTTGTTCGTTGCTCCTGGGATCGATGTTTCTCTTCTGCCATTAACAACGTTTATCAGTCAAAGATAGATTTCAGTTAGCGCTCCCGTCGTTCCGCAGCCGAAGCTATAATTGGGTTAAAACCAGGAGTGTTGGGGAGAAGCGTCCCTGCTTTTGATTCCCACATCTGACAGGAGCAGCGACACGGAGACAAAAACGGGCAGAAGCTCAGAAACCTGTAAGCTAGCGCCGTTTGGGGCTAAAATGAGGCGGGAGGTGACGCGCGAAATCCGAGAACGCGGCTACATATTTCCTGTCAGCATTCCTAACACACGATAAACAATGTCTCAACATGTTATCCACACAGCCAAATTCTTTGTTTAGCCACGCTTCTTCTGCTGAATCTGGACTGGAGTTTGAGTGGGAAAGCAGCCAAAGAGCTGCATGTTCTTCTGCTAAAATAGCAGGCGGCTAGTTTATCCTCCCGGAGCGAGTGCGGTTCCCCAAGACAAACGATAAAAACCTTTCTTTCTTTCCCAGCGTTTAAACAAACCACTGCTGGCTAATTTCTTTATGTGCGGAATTTAATCTCCGAGCTTTTTTTCCCCTTCCCTTTTTTTCCTTCTTTCTCTCCCCGCCGGCAGTGAGAAATCACCAATCGTGGCTCTGACATGTGACAGCCGATGGACTGTACCGGAATCTATTCTGGACCGCTGAGATTAATAACCGGTCCGAAAATGAAATGAATGACGTCCTTGCTGAGATTTTAGCGCGCCGCCAGCGCGGAGGGGGAACATATGCTGCGTGTTTGGAGGTTTTACTGCGCCGGCGTTTCATTATGCAGAATACACACATTCATTTTCCAGCGTTCACACCTGCTACGGCGAACATTTACCGCCAGCCGCCGCGGCAGCTAATGAGAGCAGAGCCCCCGGGAACAGTAGAGGTCGTTTTAAATCTGGTATTTGCAGACTTGACAAAGGACTTAAGTTTTTGGTACATTCCTGCGCTGCCCCCCCGTTTCAGCGGCATGAATAAGGGTCACCTCAAGTGGTTTGGCTTGGAGACAAAAGGAGGGCTTTTGAATCCGGCACACAGGGAGCAGCTAAACATGTGTGTTTACCCCTCAGCTGGCGTCACTCCTCTTTCTCTTCTTTCCCCTAAACATGGCGTTTACACCTGATTTTATCTTTCATATCTTGTTACTCTCTTTTCTGCAGTTGAGCCAAATGAATCGTTTTCTTTTCCCGAACTCCTCCTCCAGCCCCGGGGGCTGGCCGGGCCCTTCTTCTCCCCCCGCTAACATGTGAAGCGGCTCCTGTGATCTCTGCACAACACCAGTTCAAATTAATCTGGGGGCAGATGGGGGGCGGGGTGGGGGGTAGACTGCTGGAATGGAACAGCCTGCAGGCCTTTTCCACTGATTCGGTGACTCGGGCATTTCTGGGATTGGAGCTCGTTCCTGTAACACAAAACTCGGGCCAGAGTTGTGCGTCGCTGCGAGAGTCGCCGCCTTTCTGCCAAAGTGGTGCAGCTGTTTTTTTGTTCTCCCCCCCCGGAGGGAAGGTGCTATGCATACATCTGTTTATTTGGAAAGCTTAGCTGACTCTCTATCTACCTAGTCTATCTATCTATCTATCTATCTATCTACCTATCTATCTATCTATCTATCTATCTATCTATCTATCTATCTATCTATCTATCTATCTATCTACCTACCTATCTATCTATCTATCTATCTATCTATCTATCTATCTATCTATCTATCTATCTATCTATCTATCTATTTCTAATCCATCCAGCTGTCTGTTTATCCAGTGTTTCATTGCTGCATATCAGCAGAAAAGAACATGGCTCTTAAACAAAAGCGCGGTGATAAATTGGCATGAGGAGAAGTTAAGTATTTATTGACCCATAAAAATGTTGCCTCTTGTTACTTAATGAAATTCGTTCCTGGAAGCTGCCGCTGCGGGTCGCGCCCCCCAGCGGCCCGAGGCCGCCACTGCACCGCGCTGTGCCGGCCTCCTCTGAGCTGGAAAAAGATGGATTTAAAAGAGGAATTAAAGGTCTGAGCGCTGCCAGGCGTGATGGTGACTGCGCTGTAGCTCATGCCTGGGATCTCACACATCTAGAGGGTTAGAGGCGGAGGGAGGAGGCGCTTTGTGTAACCTGAATGTTCTTTGTTTATTTAACCATCTCTGTAAACACAGGAACGGTTTACTAAAGCCTGTGTTTTCAAATGTATATCTTTTTAACAAGAGGAGCTTCTAATTGTACCATCAAGATAAAAGACGGATACATTTGACAGGTAACTTCCTGAAAACTTTTTTTTTTTTGGTGCTTTTTGCTCACCGTTCCGCCCTCGTGGTTCTGTTTGAGGCTCCAGTTGTTTTCCCGGCCTGAGCGCTTACGTTATGCGGGTCCGTGACACCCCAACCCCCACCCCATATTGACATTCCATAAAGTTGAGCGAGGCCGAGGCGGGCCGGCCTTTCCCACACATCATTTTGATCGTCGACAGCGTTCCAGTTAAAGTGTATACATGTCACTTTTCTGGGATTTTCATCCCTAATAAGGCAGCTCAAAGCCCGGATGTGAAACACACTTTTGACTGTGGGTGTGTGTTTAATGTGGCGAGATCCAGCTCGACCCCGAGAAACCACTTCTGCCTTCTTTTAATAAGGAAACAACAGCCACAACTGAAAGTGGAGTGCACCGCAGATTTCATTCAATCTCCTCTCAAGGCCGCTTCCTTTCCCCGTCCTCAATCAGTCATTTTTCTCTGTTCAATAACGCTGCTTTTATCCCCTTTTCCTCTCTCCCTCCCCTTTTCTCTTTCACAACCTCTTTGCTCTCTGTTTTCCAATAAGTCACATTTAATAGTACATTTCCTTTCTTGGCCTGGGGCCCGGTGCCAGAGCAGCTGTATGAAATGTAGTTCCACCGCTCTCCCTGCCAGCACTTTTGTTCAGAGGAAAAATAACAAAAAAATCCCACAGAGCCTCTTGAACTCTCCGAAGCGCTTTTTTTTACCCCTTCCTTTTGAAGAGGAGGCAAAACAGCTCTTGATTCATTGTTTGTTTTACTGCCGTGTCCCTCTGAAGGAACGCGGCAGCCATCTCATCTCGTTACACCAGAAGATCTTCTCCTTTTTCCTGAAAATGTCTCGTTTCTATCTGGCTTTTACCGGTTGTTATTGTTAGAAAAAAAAGGATGGTGAGCTGGGGAGATTTTCACAGGGGTTTTTGAAGTTTAGAGTTTTTCAGTTGTCGTGGTTTCTTCTTCTTCTTCTCCTTCTTTTTCTTCCACGGCGTTTTTCTTATTTCTGGTCCGGAGCCAGTTTCCATTTTCTTGACTGAGCAATAAAAGTCTTGAATTTTCCTTCGCTGGTTTCTTTTGTGGGATTATTTTACACGCGGGTATTTTTATGTTATCCAGATCTTAATATCCTCCCATTAGTTATGACATAAGATATGGAAAAATGACTGGAGAAATACCGAGAAGAAAAATAAAAGAGGGCAAAAAATAGCTCAATTTTCTTCGTTGGAGCGTACGCAGCCTTCCTGCACTTAATCACGTCAAACTGTCAGCATGTTCGAAGAATTCAGCCTCGCATTAGCAGCTGGAACATTTTCACTCCAATAACTAGGAGGCATTTGGAATTAATCATGTTAGTTTATGAAATGAGAAATCACATCATCTTCCCTTTTGTTATTCTTTGTTTTGATTAAAAGGCTCTTTTCCTTCGTAAACACACACACACGCGCGCGCACACACACGTGCGCGCACGCGGGTAAACTGTTGCCAAAGGGCACGCAGGTACTGCAGATTCCGACCGGGATGAATCCAAACGGTTCTAATGGCGGCTGAGTGTCGGCGTCACATTTGTCCTAATTAGCTTTTTACTCCTTTTGGATACCAGGAGGTCGGAACGCTGCAGCTGCTCACGGCTGTGCCGCGTGTCCTTGTGTCAGCGTGGAAGACGGCGCTTGCGTGTCCCAGAACGGGGATGTTGTCATTTTGGCAGTAATAGTTGCTTCACGAGCGCGACACCGGAGAGGGAGGGAGAGAGGGAGAGAGAGAGAGAGCGCCGAGGGCTGTGGCAGGGTCTCATCTGCATTCCCTGCCTTCTTCCTCAGGCTCCTCCTCCCCTACGAGAGGCATCTCAAAGGCGAGCAGGACAAGCCCCTCCCCCTGCCCAAACCCAGGAAGCAGGATGGCGTCCAGGACAAGGCTCCCAGTGCCAAAGTCAAAGCGGTGGGGGCCAAGAAGTTGAAAAACGCTTCCAAGTCAGAAATGAAAAACGACAGAGGAGAGGCGGCGAAGGAGCAGGAACCATCACAGGTCAGTGGCGCTTCCTGTCACGCCTCCCTCTCGTGCTGAACTCCATTAAATCCCAGTTTGCCTTGTGCCTGAGTGTCCGTGCTCGACCCGCGTCTGCGTTTATGAGCCGGCGCTAACCGTTCCGTTTCTGCGCGCAGGACTCCAGAGGGACGGAGGAGAAGACGGCCGCCGTCGTCAAACAGGACACGCCCCCGCGAGACGAGCCCATCCTAATAGAGGAAGAGGAGTTGCACCTGACCTTGAAGAAGGAGGAGTCTTGTGCGCCCGAGCAGCCGTCGCCGCTTTGCCCCAAAGGGCCGAGTGAGTGCAGAGGCCCGTCGGGCGGCCTGGGCGGCCCCCCGGGGCCCGGGAACCGCCCCGACTGGAGGCAGATCAGCGAGGTACTTCAAGCAAAACTGTCTAGCGAACAGCACACGGAAGGGCATTTCATTCCTAAAAACCTGTACCTGCCTCACCGCTGGGAACAGAACAAAACCTCCGGGCAGGAACCCTCCTCCAGGGCCAAGGACTCCACGCAGGGTCACGGGGGGAGGGTGGGGAAGGTCCTGCCCATGTGCAAGCAGGAGGAGTGTATAGACTTGAGCTCGGACTCCTTTCCGGAGAAAGAGGACAGTGGTGTGGCGAAGGAGTCCATCCAGAGCTCCGCCTACAGCAAGGCCGGCCAGGTGGTCATGTCTCCTCTCGCCAAGAAGAAGCTCCTCTCCCAGGTGTGCGAGTCCGGTCCTTTCCCCTTCGCCTCCGCCTCTCTTCAGCCCCCGCTTCCCGCCGCTGCTCCGTCTCTCGCCGTCCTACCGCCGGACAGAAGGGAAAACGAGAAGCGAAAGGCGGAGGAGGAGGTCGCCGGGCAGAGGCGGGGCTGTGTGTCGGACAGCGTCCCGGAAGCGGCGCCCGTCTTCAGGCCCTCGGTCATCCAGCACGCCCAGAGCAGCAGGCCTCAGCAGGGGCCGGCCAGGGCGCCGGCGGAGAAGGGCCACCCCGGGGAGCTTCCGGAGGGCTACGTCTGCCGAACGGGCCACGGCGTCCGGCCTCAGCTCAACCCGCCCTGGCAGCCCTACCTGCCGCGAGCGCACGCTCAGGAGACCGCCGACAAAGGCGGGGAGGCGCTCCTGGAGGACCCCGGCGCTCCGGCTCGGACCTACGCCGGCGACTGCTACTCCTCCCCCCACCTCCACAGCCTGTACCGGCAGACGGAGAGCTGCCTGGGCCAGGAGAGGATGGTGGGCTTCCTCAACGGGGAGCGGCGGGAGCCCTACGGCAGGGACCGCGAGGGGCAGGCCTTCGTCTGCGGGGGCCTGGAGCAGGAGGGCCTGGCCTACAGGTCCCACTTCAGCGAGAGGACTCAGACTCAGGCGGAGAGGAGGGAGGCCGAGGACGAACCCAGAGACTACACCGTCCCCAAGCCTCTCTCCCAGCGGGTGTCCTCCTTCTCCAAGCCCTCCTTCTGCAGCCCTCCCTACCCCATCCTGTCCCAGGGCTTGGAATCCCGCCCCAAGGCCTGCCGGGTTCCTCCGCTCACCGTCTCCCCGCCCAAGGCCAGCCCCTCGGAGGCCCTGCAGCCCTTCCCCTGCAGCCCCAAGGCTTCCGGCGACGCGTCCCTCAGCAGCCCCGCGCGCGCAGCCAAGCGGCCTCTGGTGGAGGTGGACGGCGAGGAGGTCCCGGAGAGGAAGGTCCGCGTGGTCACGCCCATCCACCCGGCCGGCGCGTCAGGCGCAGCGACCCGGAGGAGCTGAAGCCAGCGGAGCCGGCCCACGCCGTCCACCTCAACAACCACCTCCCCGAGGGACACCCCGCCAGCACCTACCCCCCCCACCACGCAGCACCCTACTACACTGGCATTTACCCGCCTTGCAGCCTGGTCTCCCCGGGAGCCCAGGACGGACTCCAGCAGCACCCGGGCCTGCAGTACCTGAAGAGCCAGTCGGCCGTGTCCCCGCTGGTGCCCCCGCTGGCCCTCCACTCCATGATGCTCCACAGGCAGCTGCTGGCGTCCCACCCGAGCCCGCATCACTTCTACGGACACCCGGGCGGGGCGGCGCTGTACGGGGACCTGCTGCACCACCTGTACCCGCTGTCCCCCCTCCCGCCGCCCCAGCTGTCCTCGGTACACCCCAGCACCAGACTGTGAGGCGGACTCTTTACCTCCCCCCTCCGCCTCCCGGCCCTCGGAGACCCACCGCTCGTCTCTTTCTCGCCGTCTCCATGGCTACAGGACTCTGGTCGGGATGGGAGGGAAGCACTGATGCTAAAACTTGATTACAGACTGATAAAGTCCTTGTTCAGGCGGAGTTGAAATTCCATACTCTTTTTTTTTTTTATTTCGTGTATGCATTTGTTCTATACTTTGCACTGTTCATCATTCGTATCACCACTTACTGTACGTCTTTTTGTCGTGTCCTTATTTGCACAAGGCTCCTGTGTGTGGTCACAAATCAGTCCCCGCGAGTCAGGTGGTTGCCCCGCTGGTGTGAACCGGGCAGCAGAGCAAAGCCATTCGTTTACCGCGTCTGAGGGCTACGATTCTCTTCTTAAAACACTACAAAACCCACAAACAAACAAACGACTTGACGACCTAAATAAAGTTCCTGACGTGACTAAACGTGTGTTCACCACTGCGAACATTCGACGGCTTCTTTTCAGTGCTTTACGGCGCCCCGGGGTGCCGGCCGTGTTTACGAGGCCGTCGGTGCCACGCGCGCCCACCCGGACTCCTTCCAGCCACAGCCATCGCGGTGCTGCCTCACATTTCCCTTCCTCGACCGGTCGGAGGTGCTGTGTGTAACAGATGTACTGTAGACTCGTTTTTATCTCTTTTTTTCACATCCGTCTCCCTTCGGTTCGGGTTAAAAATCGCATTTGAGCTGAGGCCACACAGCTGGCGGCGGCGCTGTTCAGTCTGCTGACAAATGCTGAATGTTTTCGTCTCCTGCGTCAGTGAAAAGATGCTTAAACATCTACTTTCGACCCAGAGTGAGCCGACCCCGGCGGAGGCCCTCGGTGGCGGCGGCCGTAGCAGCGTGTTGGCGTCTGCCAGGAGCAGAATGAAGCAGCTGTCTGCTGCCGAATGCTCGCCACCACAAATCAGCATTTCATCTTCTCTCTTTTTTTTTTTTTTTTTTTTGTTCTCGACTTGAAAAGCTCTTTCTCTCCCTCTTTCTTCTGCAAACAGACTTTTTATTCAGCGCGCCGAGAAGCCTCGCTGTTTGATTTAATAGGAATGTGGTCGCATAGAATATAATTGCTTTGCAAATATCTGTGCCTTGGACAGTCTTGGATTAGCGTTAGCGCTGCGGTTGCTATAGTTATTTTTCTGTAGCCGGGGCAGAATGATGAGTATTCCTGTCCCTCGTGCCTGAAATGCAGCGCCCGGACAGACGTACATATGGCACACCCGCCGTCGGCCCCCACACTTTTATAACCAACTCTGACCTTTATCCGTCGGTCGTTAACACTTTCTGTCGCAGGCAAGCGCCCCGATTTTGCAATCGCTGGTGTTGCGGCGACGTAGCGGTACCGTGGCCTGACCCCGACCCCAGAACCACCAACGCCAGGCCTACAGGGCTGGTGTGTGGGTAGGAGGGGGGAAGCAAAGCGCTGCGAGCGTGGCCGTGTCACACTGGGCCGACCCCCCGGCGAGGAGACAAAGCTCTGATCAAGTACTGTACATTGCTTCGTGCTGGAGAACCTGGCACCGGCGCCGGCTCCTGCGCCCAACCTTCACTCGGGACGGAATCACAGCCCCCCCACCCCCCCACTCTTGTCTTATTTCCAGTGTAAATAGCACTTGTAGATAGCGCCACGTGTTATCATATAAACTATTCTAATCTGTACATAGTATTAAAAATGGTATAAAAAGACGGTTATACAATCTAGCTGTGTCCTTGCTTGCTCCGTTTCAAGGTCACTCTGCTAATATTGGAAACACACACTACGCTTTAGGACTTAGGACCCAGTTGATTTGTTGTTTTCATTGACGTGCGTACCGAGAGTGTTTTTTGATACAGCAGCCATCTGTTTACCAATCACCCCGCTGGCGAGCGCAACAGAAAGACATTTTGTACATGGCCTCCTGTATATTTAATTAAAATATTTTACTATCTACACCTTCCCTTTGTGGTGTGTTACCTGCAGAGGCGTGGCTGTTGGAGTGTGATGGCGGTTCTGACTGGGTGTTATTCTTGTAATGCCATTATGTGGCTGAAATTCCATCTGCCTTAATCTTCACAACAGCCTGGGCTCAGCGCCACGGAAGCCTCCTCGGCGGAGGAATGTGCCCGTGCACGCGTCTCCGCGGGGTGTGTGTTGCAGCGCGGTAAAAGCTAGATCCCCCCCCACCCGTAAACCTTTACCATGAAAAATATGCAGCCATACTTCCAAGCTCAGCAGAAATAAAAGGCTGGAATGCGGGCCATTTTATTGCAGATCAGCAATAAAAGTCGACAGGAAAAGGAGAAAATTGCACTTAAGAGGCACGAAAAAGTACTTTTAAAAAACATTTACACACGAGACTCTTCACAAAGACGGCGAGGCGGTGTTTTTTCAAGGTGTACGGTTAAACTGTCAGATTTAAGTTTAATTAATATCGCACAGAAAGATTACAGCGAGGTGAAATTACAGGACCTGGAATTTCAACAAAACACAAAGAACAGATTAAAAAAAGCGACTAGAAAGGTAGATTAGTTTCACTCCTCAGTCACAAAGCAGTTGACAGCCTTTGTTCTCCCTCAACCTGATGTGCACCAGATTCACCATGGCAACAGTCTAAACTCAGATGTAATAGAATCATTTTACGTTGGCAGGCCAGGAATCGTGTGCCGGCGCACGCGCAGCTCCCGTTTAAACGTTAATATTGATCATTTCAAACTGAATCCTTCTCTAATCCGCCTCGCCTGAAATCTTCATCGTTAAAGGGGAATTTTGAGGCGGAGTAAACGAGCCTAGCTTTCCCCGGGCTGCCGCCTTCAGCCAGATTTGAGCGAGCAGATTTGAGGTGGAGAAAACTAAACCGGGCTCATCTTTTCAGCCGTTGGCTTGGAAACCAAGGTCCGGCCTTGGCGAGGACCTCGGAGCGATGGAGGAGCTGCTGGCCCCTCCAGCCGGCTCTAGTGGTCAGAAAACTGTCGCCCTAAGCGGAAGAAGTCAATAGTTGCGAAAGGACAGCCGGTCCCAGTCTGGGGGATCAATTCCACTCCGAGCCTCTCCATCCCGCCGGGACCGGGAGCGGGCTGCTGTTTGAACCCGCCCACTCCTGGTTTTTGTGATTTCAAGTTGCTTCCCTACAGACGGAGTGGTTCCGGCGTCGGTAGAGGGGTGCTAAGGTGGTTCAGGGCTCAGAGCTAGCTGCAGGTGACGGTTGCCATGGAGAGGGCGTCACAGGGCCTTCAGGTTCATCCTCTCCCTGAAAGACTTCCTCCTGGGTGTTGGGCCCGCTCCGGAGCCTTGACCTCCGCTGGCCTCCAGCGGCTGCAGCGGGGGCTGCGGGGGGCCCGGCGGGTGCACGTCCAGGACGCCCAGTGGGGCGTTCCTGCGGCTCGGGGCTCCACCTCCTGCGGCGTTGTTGCGCTGGAGCTGCTGGATGATGGCGGAGAACTTGGCGTCCAGGGACGGCCGGCCCGTTTTGGAGCGCGCGGCCGGCCGGGTTCCGCAGTTCTCCTTCTCCCGGTAGGGAGGAGGAGGCGGCCGGGGAGAGGCTGGAGGAGGCGGTCTGGTGGGCGGAGCAGAGCGCTGGCCGCTAGGTGGAGGGGGCGGGGCTCGGCGCTTCTTGCTGCTGTTGGATGCGGAGGTGCTGATGGGGCTGGAGTAAGGGGTGGAGGTTTTGCTCTCAGACAGGATGCTCTTCTGCACCAGCAGCGAGCGCGACCCGTCGAAGAGGGTCGACCAGTTCGCCGCCACCGCCATCGGCTCCTCGCCGATGAGGAAGCGGCCGTCCGTCTCCTCTATCTTGCTGTGGATGATGTCGGTGATGCCCTCCAACCGGCCGGGTGAGTTTATACCTGCGAGTGAAGCGACAGCCGGCAATCAGACACACGTGCGCAGATGCTAATGCTAATGAGGACTCAGCCGCCCGCTCCTGATCTCCACTCACTCAGGTCGTTGTAGACGGAGTCGGCCTGCTTGGCGAGGAAGAGCGATGGTTTCCGTGGCGACTCCACCTCGATCTTCATTAACTGGTCGCAGCAGTGGAGCCACTGGCCTGGTTCCCATCGAGGCGGGCGTGAGAGAGAGATAAGAGGTGAGCTATCCGTCCACCTTTCAGAACATCCTCCGTGCACGCGCGCTTTTAACCGCATCGGCACCGCTGGCTGGAACACGCTCACCCTGATCGAAGAGGTGCTGGTGGAGGGCGTCCAGCCAGTCCTCCAGCTCCTCGCTGCCGTCTGCGCTGAAGACGAGGGTCTGAGAGCCGCCCGGCGACGGGTTGAGGACACACAGGCTCCTGGACGTCTGACCCGAGCGGCCCTTCTCAATCACACGGATCCGGGTGTCCTGCAGCAAACGCAGAAACGTTACAGCCCAGCGGACGAGGAGATCCCTCCGTTGCGAGCTCCAAGGCGCTGCGGTGTGATCAAAAATCCCATCAACCAGACAAATGTTCAACAAACACCATTGAGAGAGAGAGAGAGAGAGAGGGAGGGAGAGAGAGGGAGGGAGAGAGAGCGAGAGCGAGTGCCCAGACTTGGATGAAATGGTTCCACCATGGTGTGGAATTGGAGGCCGTTCAAACCTTGTCGATGGCGACTCTGAGCGTTGGCGGCACTTTCGCCTCAATTTCTTCCGGGGTGAAGTAGCAGGATAAGACGCCGGCGCTCAGCACGCAGAACAGCCTGCAGCAGTGGTCAATCCCCTCCACACTTTTCTGGAACCGCCACAAAGAAAAAAAGGAAGAAAGTAAAGAAGCGGAGCGTGTAAGGGATGCTAATGGGCGGCGGGGCGGGAGGCACCTTTTGGCTCAGGTAGCCACACATCATGGTGCTGGTCATGCACACAGGCTGGGCCACCAGTTTGCAGCAGAGGTTCCCATAAAGCGGAAGCCAGGACGAGTAGTCGGCTGGAGGAAGAGCGGAGGCGGTGAAACGCACACAATCACAGCGCGCCGCTCACCTGGATGCATCACCGGATGCAGTTGATGCATTTCTGTTACCCCTTTTAATCAAGCTGGATGTTCGTGAGGAAAACCTGCCTGAACGCCCGCTTTCATCCAACAAAAAAACGAGTAATTAAAAAAAACATCCCAGCTCGTCTTCGACAAATATTATCTTTGATTTGTTTCTGTAAAAAAAGGGGCTCATTATCACAACCAAATGAGGAGATTAAGAGCAGAATCCCTTCAGATCTCTGGATATTTGATTTTAGTGCCTCGGCTCACCGTTCTGGAGGACGACCAGGGAGTGGGACTGAAAGTCTGCCTTCGGCCTCGGGCAGGCGGAGGCTGGCGTAGGCCAGCAGGCTGTACTTGGCCCCCCTGTTACAGCCAGAAATCACTTTAATCACACCGCTGAAATCTTGGTTTTACTTCCTCGTGCTCAACTCTGCATCTAAGAGTACATCGTTTTATTCATATGAAAAAAACGCTAATCCTCCTAGGCCTTGAAGTAGTTTTTAGGTAAATTCTGGCTTTGTTCAAAGCATCTAAGCAACTATTCTCTCAAAGAATGTGTAATTTAGAGGATTTCAGCTTGGGACTTTGATTTTTTTCTATTGAGTATGACAAAATAACAAAAAAAAAATTAACAATGGTCAACCTCGGGTACTTCTTGAAGGCAAAAATATTTGTGCTCAGAACCCTAACTGTGTTCATTAAGTGTTAACAATGAATTATCTGTAAACACGCATTAATGTTCTGAGGGCTCCTGCACCGATTCAGGTTTGACACCCTGTCGCGGAGGCTCTATTTGTCGGTGACGGCGGACGTACACAGGGACGGGGTTGTGGCGCAGAAAGGTGTCCGGGTCCGGGGTGTCCAGCAGGGGGCAGTGTTGCATCCCAGCGCTCCTGCCCAGCGAGTTGCGGAGCTTCCTGGCCAGCTTCTTCGGCGTGTTGACCAGCGTCGGGTCGTCCTCCACGGCGCAGCTCCACAGCGCCACCCTCAGCTCAAACTCGGGAACTGCACCCTTACTGCACAGGAAAATACAGTTTATAGCGGAGCGAATGGGTAACACACTTTTATAAACGGTTACGTACAAGATGAAGGTGCCTTCGAAGCAGATGTCGGTGACTGATCGGTCCACCACCATCATCTGGGTGTCAAACACCTCTGAATCCATCTGCAGCAGGCAGAACACGGCAACGCGCCGGGAGCCTGGAGAATCCAGGAAAGCGTGTGTTGATTCATCCACAAAATTAGGGCGCTTATTTAGAATAATTTGTACAAGTCTATCGTCCACAGGAAGGGAATTTAAGGGAGAAACAAAACAAGGAAGAAAACTGACTTCCTCTGTTGTTGAAGTGGTCAGAATCCCTCCACATGAGCGGAATACGCAGGCCTGCGTCAGGAAGACAGAAACGTTAGCCTGGAACCTTTGATTTGGGTTCTAAAAACAGGGCGGTGTGCTCTCACCAGATATTGCAACCGTAGCAGCGCAGGCCAGGCGCTCAGCCGAACCCAGAGCCCTGTCAAACCCACAAAGAGCAACATAGGTTGGATTTCAGAGGCAGCCATCTAAGCCCCCCATCTTTCCTCCTTCCTGCAGTGACTTGAGCATCACTAGCAGACGGCTCTTTACCTCCTGGCAGCTCCCAGCATGCCTTGCTGCTCACTCCGCTCCTGCAGCTGTGCGAGGTAGGCCCCGATCCTGGCGTTGCAGGTCAGCAGGTTCTTGGAGGCGGCGAGGACCTGCTCCCTCTTGCTGCAGGCCAGCAGCAGCTTGTAGGCTCCCTCCCGCATCCGTATCTCAAAGTCCAGCTTCTCTTGTATGTCGGTGCTCTTCAGCAAACAGGAAGAAGAGGAGTTAGTGTCAGGAAGGACAGGACTCCCGCGGTGGCGACACACATGACGAGGGGGAACTAGTCTTAGCTTTTTCAATTTAAAAGGAAAAAAAACACTTTTCAGTGTCAGCCTCCTTCCTCTGGAGTAATTTACCTGTTTTACTACAAAATAAGAGCCTGGCAGAAGACTTGCAAAAGAAAATTATGAGAATGAAATGAAATCAAAATGAACAGCAGCTAGAGGGTATAAATGACTGGTAAAGTGAAATTATGGACAAACATTCATCTAGAGTACAGATCCTTTACATTTAGGGGTGGAACAATATCTTTTAAACACGGAGAAGTCGGTAAATATGAATCATTAAAGTGTGGGTAAAGTATACGGTTACGCCCCTGTTTTGTCTAAAAAGAATGCAAAAATGGCAAGATGATGTTAGTTCTAACTAGCACGGCTGTTTGTTGGCGTATTTATGCTCGGAGACAGCGTTTATCTTCTGTCAGGGTGGGAAAGCAGGTTTTGAGCACCTGCAGCTCCTCAGCCATCATGCACAAGTTCAGGTCTTCTGTTATCTGCAGGCTGTCGCAAGGAAGACTCGGGCTTCCTTTGGGGCTTTGGCTCTGAAATTAGATCATTTTGTGAACTGTTTGGGGACAGAGCAATCCTGACGTCTGCAAGCTTGCAACGGCGCAACATGCTGGTTCCAGGCGCACCAAAGGGTTGGAATTTAGAGACGATCAGGGGCGAAGGTCGGCTTTAAACTACAGAGCAATAAAAGCCAGTGTGTGAGCAGCGAAACATTTTAAATACGACAGATTTAAAACCGTTTGATAAGCTTATTCGTTCATTAACCTCGATGCACCTTACAACCCCTCCCTTGGGAACCGGTCGAGGACGCGTAACATCGTTTTATCGAAGGAAACTACCTCTGATTGTTGGAATAAAGTACTCTGGCGAATTTTCTTCCGCTTCACCTCCATAGCCATAGCGGAACCAGCCGATAATAACGTCCCGGAGCTCCCGGTTGTCTTGGAAGTTTGAACGTCCCGCGGCTCGTCCATAGTCCTGCCCGGTGACGGAGACACATTCCAGCCCCAACGTCCAACGGACCCGTGAGCTTGATGTGATCACCGCGACCCGCCGATGGAAGTCTCCGCGCTCATATGAAACCTAATAATGTTTAGCAACAAAAATGATACTAAATATTTAAAGGATATTTCGACATATCTGCACGCTGTATTTGATAAGTAACAAAAAGACCATTGACGAATAAAGTGAAATAAAAATCCGGAAGATAAATTTAAAAAGAGTTCATTCAAAGCGAAAACCACTATGTTAAAAAAAATAGTGTTTAAATGAAAAAATGAATTAATAATAAATGTCTTAATGTCTCGTTATATTACTGCAGGCTGTGCATTTTGAAAATAAACAGCAGAAAAACACTCCGGCTTGCCAGACGGTGCGTTAACACGAGTAAATCAAGCGCCTCATGTAGTCCGGGAGGGAACGCGATGACGTCATTTTGCGCAGACAAATGGCCGCAGTGGGACGCTGCTGATTTGAATTGTTTTGTTTGATAAAAGTCGGTTTCGACTCCAGTTTCAGGCTATTCAATTATTATGACAACATACAATTTTTAGAAACAAAAAATGTCAATTTACAATGGTACCTTGACAAAATAAATTCTTCATATTATACCTTCTCTACTTTCAACTGTTTAGTCAAAAAGTAAAATTGTCAAAAACTGGGGGCAGCACGCGTCAAGCATGTTGTGTTAGTATCGCAACCACGTCATTGTTATTTATTTATTTGAGTATCAAGATGAATGTAAATGTTTTCAGCCGCCGAGTCCAGAAAAGAACCGGTCCAGGAAACCCGCCCACCCGGGCTGAGGTTCCCGGTGGCGTTGGCAGCATCCGCGGCTGGAAGTGGACACGCAGGCGGCAGGCGCTGCTGAGGATGGCCGCGCCAAGTTCACCGCTGTGTGTACCTAAACGCCGGTAGTCAGGTTTGTCTTTTTAAAATAAATGTTTTTCGAAACTTGATATGGGATGACATTGGGCATGATTGTAATCCTTTGATAGTGTAAACTATGACGTCAGCCGGTGTGCCATCTGTGCATCCCTTGTCATGAACTGTCTGAATATAATCTGTTATGACAGTTTGCCTTCCCGTCGGTGCAATCTGCACAGACATGGTTTGTTTTGAAAATACTAACCGGAAGCCGGGGTGTAGAGCCTCGCGCTTTACGACGCCGTCGCTCTCGCCGTTAGCGGAGCCGCGTTCGCGTCGCTGAGCAGCGGAGGCGGGGAAGGCCGAGTCGGCGGTGGAGACGCTGCTGCAGCGACAGGGCTGGGCTCCACAAACACTCCTTCATCAGCAACACACACCAGGGAGGAAAGGGTGAGTGCATTGTCCGCTTTTACTTTTATTCGCAGCGGCCGCTGCCTAGCTAGTTGGCTCACCGCCGTTTAGCTAATCACGTATTGATGCCTGTCGGATTTTTATTGTTGGTACAAAATTATCCACATTGGCAGGCAGGTTTCAGCGCTTCTGGCGTTGGGAAAAAAACAAACAAATAAAAGTAGAGTACAAAAGATTGTATGTTTGTTCTCAACCAGCAGAGAAAGTTAGCGCCGTGCCACCGGGTTGGATGTTGGCTAATTGTGCGGCTGTAGCAGCAGCCGGACCAGCTACGCCTTTGTACACACACTGTCTAATCACTTAGCCGCATTTGTTGAAAATGTTGGCGTCATTTGCCGTATATTCCTCCTGTATCTGCTCATCAGCCTCGTCCTTTGGTTCTATTTCCCCAAACCGAACGACCGCCCTCGAATCGGGACGCGCATCCACGAAGGTCGCTCCCGACGCGCTTTGTGAGAAAACGCGTCCGAAACGTTCTCCGTGGTGGGTACTTTTGGAACCTTGGGTCTGCGTGGCTTAGGCAGTGGTGTGTGTGTGTGTGTGTGTGTCTGCGTGTGTGGGTTTCCTGCAGTCGCCCTCCTCATCGTCATCTTCTTCAGCGGGTCGGCTTTGTTTTCCTGGCCCTCAGCTGGCCTTCACGCATCCGCACCCTTTGTGCTCAGGACGCTTTTACTGGCACCAAAGATGTGGGCAAATAGGATAAAACCAAAAATATCCAGCTTGTGGTTGTACCCCAGATACAGACAGTTTGACGACACGAGCCATTCCACTCTTTTTCTTTCAGTCCTTTGTTTTATTGTATCATCAGTGTCCCTTCAGGGGTCCAGGCTTCTCCTCCTTCGCCCTCTTCTAGAAGTCCCGGTTTGCTCTGCCACAGCCGGAGAACGTGCAGCCGCCAACATCCAGTCTGGGTTTGCTCCTTCTCTGCCTCCCTCCCTCGCTCCGCTTTCCTTTTTTCCCCTCCGCCTCTCCCCTGCAGACGTGGTCGCCGGCGGGCGGCTGCATTTTTAAAAACTGTGTCAGTGTCACAGGATGAGGAGGGAGGCCCAGCAGCCCAGGCTGCTTCCATCTCTGTCCGCCGTGCAGAGTTTATTTTAGATAACCAGGTAGGTTTTTGAATAATTAACCTGCTATTCTTATTTTTATTGCGTTGAGTCGTCACACGTTTCCCGGGCTGGCTCGGCGCCTCAGTCTTCCCATCCTCAGTCCGCCCGGGGGGGGTTTTGAAGCCTCTCCGCTGCAGCATCTGCGTCCAGAAATAGTGGTGAATCACGCTGGTGCCAGAATAGGTCAGAGGAGTCGGATGGCTGAGCCCGGGAAGCTCCGGCCCGGCTGGCCTGGAGAAAAACAAGGGAGGAACGGAAAAATGCAGAGCTGAAACAGGAGAAAAATAGACAAATCATCAGCCTCTCCCTTGTTTTGTGGGTTTATCGCTGCAACACAGCGTTTTAGACTAAAAAGCAACGCAGGCGGAGGCCCTGACATCTGTTCGGAAGTGTAACACCCTCCCTCCCCTCCCACTGGTCCGTGTTCCTCTCTTTTTCTCTGCTGCTCTTGTGGGTTTAACCACAAATACGACCACGGCGAGCACGGGTCATCGTGCACCTTCTTCAGTGGTGTCTAATGCAGTGAAATGACTACGTGGTTCTCTTATTAGGAGGCTGGTGAACTCTGACCTTTTACCTTCTTCATCACGAGAGCTCCTCCGTGTCCTCGGACAGACTGTAGAAAATGAAGCACGTGTTGGAAATCAGGACAGATATCCAGTGTAAAGTTCCATATGTAGGTCTGTAGGTCATGTGGTGCACGGGGGTCAGCGAGCACGTGGTGGGTGTGTGTCTTGAGACCAGGGTTTGTTGACGCTAACGACAATGCAGGCGGCTGGGTGGATGCTGGCTAAATGGAGGCTGTGTCTCTGCCCCCTTTGCTAGTCAACCATGTGCCCATTTTTACACCATCTGGTCTTTTTTTGAACCCTCACTGGCCTCGTTAACACCCATCTAATCCACGTTCCTACCGTTGAGATCAGTGTGTCCATTCCTTCTGTCTCAGCTCATACCTGCTTAGCTGTTAGCATTAGCCTTATTGGACAGACGGTGACGTTTTGGACTGAGGAGAGTAACCGGTGTTGGAGTCTTTTTTGGGTCAAGTGGACTCACGTGTCACATCAAGTCAGATTGTGAAGAACTGATATCCCCTCGAGGAGCAGAGCGAGCTCCTCTGTGCATCGTTAGCGCAGACCGGGAACGTTTCATTTATTATTTCAGTTCTGCAGTTTTACAGAAAAGGCTGTAATCGGGGGATCTGTTTCTAAAAATCCCACAATCGCTATCTGCCAGGCCATAAAGACTGATTTTAAACATCACATTTGTGGTTTTAAAGCACACAAAGAGGAGAGAAAGCCAGGCCAGGCTCTGTTTTTGTCTGAAACGATGAACAATAGGCTTCGTTCCTCCTTTGGTGTGCTTTCATCTCTCCAAATCTCTGCTGACCGGGCCGTTTGGGGCTGCAGAAGTCTTGGTGTTTGTCTGTCCAGGGTTGCTTTTCTGTCTCCTTCTGAATCCTCTGCCCATTTGTGGGTCTTTTTTGGCCCTCGGGGTTGTGAGAGCTTCAGCCTCCTTCATCTGGTAACCTCGCTGACCTTCCAGCCCTCAAAGGAAGCAGATGATGTTTATCCTTGCGTCCATCGGCTCAGCTGGTGTCTTCATGCCCTGGAGCAGCAGTCAGCACCACGTTTTCCTCTTTTCTTATTCTTCTCTGCTCAGCTGAGAGGTCTGTCTCGTATTTCCATCGTTTAGCTTCAGGGTTAGCTTTTAGCTAACTTTAACTCAATCCTAACCCTCAAATACTAATTTCTCTCCACCTCTGTGTCACACAAATCCTAAAACCTGATTTCTGACAGTGTTCTTGCCTTTTAGGCCGTTTCAGTAAATTTCAGGCCGATATTGTGGGCAGACAAATCGGCTGTTGTGCTATGTTTAGTTCTCATCATAAGACCTTGTAAGAATGTGTGTGACGACATAATGAGCTGTGCACTTCTTTCCGGTCTGCTTCTTCCTCTTTCTTTTTCTCCTAATGTCCAGAACACGGGGTTTTTGTAGCGTGTGTGTAGTAGTGTAGTAGTGTCTGTGTGTGTGTGTGTGTGTGTGTGTGTGTAGTAGTGTAGTAGTGTCTGTGTGTGTGTGTGTGTGTGTGTTGAGGCTACACAGCAGCCGTAAGAGTGTGTGTGATTTAGGTCACGCCGTTGGAACCAGAGCCAGGTTCTACTCAAAGAGAAATGATCATTTCTAAACGATCCTTGAATAAAAACATCAGCCAGGATGTGGAGTTTGGACCTTTGCTGCGGGAAAGGAGGAGATTCTTTTACCTCTGGCCTCTATCCAGAGGTTATAAACATCTGATATCGCTGTCATAACACACATCTGTATTCTACAAAGATCTGAAACCAAGACACAAGCTGGTGCGTCCACACAAAGAACTCACTGTTAACCAAATCATGTCCCCTCACTCCTTAATTCTCTCTCTCTTTCTTCCTGCCTAGTGTGTGTGGGTGTGTGTGTGTGTGTGTGCTGGACGGGGGTTGGGGAATTCCTGCTAACCATGTGCTCCCAGTTCCTCCTCGGTAGCCACAGCGAGAGGTCGAGCCGTTGGAGTGAAAACCGCTCGGCTCCGTCGGCGTGCAAACATGCGACTGTGTGTTTTAGATGAACATGCCTCCTCTCTGAATGTCAGAAGGTGATCCGGATGGTAGGCTGGTGGATCCCAGTAAGATACCCGTTGTCGTTTCTGCGGTGCAGCTGGTTAAACACCAAGCCCAGGCTTTATTGAGTTGATAGACCAAGTATTTAAAAGGTCAAGCGTGTCGGAGCTCAGTTCAATCATCTTTGATTCCCTCTCTGATGGGCTTTTCTTGGCACCTTCTCAACTGGACGGAGGTTCGGTTATTTACAGCTTCACTTCCAGAATAAGCTTCCCTTTTAAGACAGCCTGTGGCATTTAAATACTCGCTAGTTCGTCCGTTTCTCACGGTTTGTTCTGCTGAACTGAGTGAAAAGAGGGAGAGAAGTGGCTTGACCTCCTTTTCAGCTCATCTGAGGGATGAGAGTTGGGAATGAGCGTCCTGCTGCGGAGGCCTGCCAACATTCCCACATCACTTCCTCGGCCAACATCTGGCAGCGATCACGGGAGGCAGCAGGAATGCGAGCGGGACTCCTACTGGGTGCTGAACCTTCTTTCCTCTGGTTTCCTTTTCAGGATGGCGTAGTAGTTTGGCCACCAGCCCACCAGCACAGAGCTACCTGGACCGCAGGTGTGTGTGGAGCTCAGCGTCCTCCTCCAGGGCTCCAGAAAGCTCTTCACTCAGTTTCCCCACAGTCACGCTTTCTGAACCTAATTTTCCTGTTATCCCAGTGTGTGTGTGTGTGTGTGTGCGCCAGAGGACACAGGTTTGCAGAGATGAGTGTGACCTCGTGGTTCCTGGTGAGCAGCGGGGGGACGCGACACCGGCTCCCCCGAGAAATGATCTTTGTGGGCCGAGACGACTGCGAGCTCATGCTGCAGGTGAGGACAACACACTCTTTACACTTGTGTGTGTGTGTGTGTGTGTGTGTGTGTGTGTGTGTGTGTTGTGCAGGCATCCAGGGAGACCACGTGCGCGCCTGTGTAGCTCTTTGCTGCCTCTTCTATTAATAGAAAGTGGGGCAGATAGCTTCTGAGTTAGCTCCTATCTTTGCTAAAAGACCCTTTTACATGTTTTAACAGTGTTTTCCAATTAAGTAATGGCTTTAATTGTCCAGGGCAAACAGCTGTGTAAAAGATGCTTACTTCTGTCTCTGGCTCTCTGTGTGTCTGCATTTTCTTTCTTAAAATTCAGACACACACAGAGGATATTGAGGATATATTTTGTGTATGTTTGTTTCTTTGACGGTTCGCTTTATCCTGGTTCCGGAGCAGGGCTGTCCGCTCAAACAGGAGTCTTTAATGTTGTAGTAAAGGTTTATTTCAGGGTTGACTCGGAGATTCCGCTTCTAAAGGCCGAATACCTCAAAAATTCCTCACGTATCTGAAATCATCATACTGCAGATATGGCACATGCATCTGTGTGTAATTTAAAACACGAGGGATATTCCTGTGTAAATTCTTTTTTTTCTCTTCCTAAAGTCCCGCAGTGTGGATAAGCAGCACGCCGTCATCAACTACGAAGCAGCGACGGACGAGCACAAGGTCAAGGACCTGGGCAGCCTGAACGGGGTGAGTGTGGGACAGAAAGGACAGACGGTGGAACACCGGGATGAAGGAGAGGCAGGAGGGTTAAAGCTCCGGAGGGTTGGAGGTTCTGGTCCCACCAGGAAACTGGATCTGTCAATCAATGACAATGAAGATTTGTACCTGAAGCTAGCTGGAATTTCATTGATCTGATGTTACTTTATGCTATCATCAGTAGCGATTAGCACACAACCCTGGGCCAGAGGTTTGACTCAGAGGCATTCTTCCTCACATCCTCTCCAGCCCTCCGAACGGAAGCCGGAGTCCGAGTCACATCCTGCTGAGTCATTAAACCTCCAGAGGAAGTTTTCTGCAGCTCACTAACTCCTTTTATTGGCTCTTTGGAGAGGAGATTGCTGTATTTTCGTTAAAGCAATGCAAGTTTGCGGAATAAGACACAGCCACCAGGGGAGAAAAGTCCCATTTTCAGTTCCACACTTGTCGAGAATCTGCCTCTTTTTATGGATAAAATGTAGTTTCACACCCCGCCGAGTACTAACGTGCTGCTTTTGCCGGTTTTGCAGACGTTTGTGAATGATGTTCGCATCCAGGAGCAGATGTACATCACTCTCAAGCTGGAAGACAAGCTGAGGTTTGGGTATGATATCCTCAAACCTGCATCTCCCATCAGGGACGCTCTATTTATACCTGCTGAGTGTGTGTGTGTGTGTGTGTGTGCCACTGTACCCTTAATTTTCTTAACCTGCCTGTCTCACATACCAATCTGTTCACCGTCGTCAAAGGAGAACTGATGGTACCTGAAGAGGCTCTAAAGGTAAACACACCCACACACCATCCCTCACACACTCCAGCGTGTCAGCATTCATCCGGTTATTATCCTTTATCCATGCGTCTCCTCAAGTATTGCTGTTTTCTGCCGTCCTGCAGCATGAAAAGTTTACCAGCGGCCTCCAGCTCAGCCATAAGCCAGGCAGCGGTGACGCCCACACCTCGGCCCACAAGCCTCCCGCCAAGACGCCAACCAAGGCCGCCAGATCCCCGGGTGGCGGCAGGGCAACGGCAGACGGAATCCCGTCTTCCAGAGACTCCCAGAGTAAACCTGTGGACACCCACAAAGCGGAGGAGAGGACGGGAGGTGGGGACGTAGGACACCTGAAGCAGTTCTAGTTTGTGTGTGTGTGTGCGCAGATGCTGCAGATGTGTTGCAGGTGGCAACATTTCACTGTTCAGGGTTGTGGGTAGACCACATCTGCATGTGTCTAGGGATAAATTCCAGCCCAGGCTGGCTCTAAATTAGCCCTGGGGGTGGATGCAGTGACCTGCCTGGGGTGTGTATTCGCTCCCTTCTGGCCCTGATTAGCCATAAGCTGTGTTTTACAAAAAATGGATGGAAAATTAGGTGGTGAGGAGCCAGTTTTATCTCAGGCCAGCAGACCACCGGGAAATAAAGCAATAAAGCATTAGAACAGCGTGTGGCCTGGGGGGGGGTGCCTGCAGGGGTCCTGGTTAAGCTGCAGATGTTAAAACAGGGCCACATGGGGATGTGTTGTTGCAGGGATTAAACAGGAACAGGGTCACACTGCAAGCATAATGCAAAGCAATATTCCAGCGGTACTTTTTACACGTTTGTGCAGGTAAACGTGCGTTAACGTGCATTTGGATGTTTCCTCGTCCGCTGCTGATGTTTACGGGTGCACGGCTGCCATGATAGCAGGCCTCACCCAAGTAATACAGCTCTGATTGGCTGGCTTTTATGCAGAGAAACCTGTTATTACCAGACACAATTTGGCACAACGCAGCTGTAATTATCTGGATGTACTGTGGTTACATTTAAATGGCTCTGGGTGAGCAGTACTTTAAGGAAAAGTGTGTGAAGGAAGGGCGTAAAGGCACGAGGAGAGAGCTTCTCTGACAGTTTGAGCTACTGTGTGTCAGACTTAAGCCTGCCAGGGGATGCATTTGTCATTTTCTTGTCTCAATAGATTTTTTTTTTACTGCTCTATAATTTGGAGATTTAATTTTTATGTCATCTTTTAATGCCAGCTTCAGTTGCATTAGGGACGAGGCTTGCACGTGTGCGTCCATCCCACTTTCCTTCTGAAAATAGCTCAGCGGCGCAGGAAAAAGGGGGGACAAAGACAAAGCGCATGCTGCGATCACAGAGTTTTTGGTCAGCGGTAGCAGGGTGTGATGTAGCGCTCTGGGTAAACTCATCAGCGTGTGTGTGTCACAGCCGACGCTACCGTGCTGCCACGTGGGACGCCGCTGTACGGCCAGCCGTCCTGGTGGGGGGACGGAGACGCGGACGACGAGAACTCCTTCAAACAAGAGAGCAAGTCCACCAAAAAACAGGACGGCTCCCTTTCAGGTAGGCCAACAAACGGATCAGAAAGTGAGTTAGTCGAATGTGCTAACAGGGACGGGGTTAGCGTGTCCGTGTCTCCCTGTGAATAGGCTGGGTTGTCAGAAACCACCCCCCCACCCCCCCTTCCTTGTGTATTGTCACTGATGCTGATTGAGTTACGCTGTTGCACCAGCTCCCCCCAGCCAGCCCGTACACACACTCTCCCTCACTCACACACTGCAGCCAGCAGCCGCTCTGGTACGTATTCCAAACTGGTCTTGTCCTTGATTTAGATGTTTTTGTTAGCGTGGGATCCGAGTTTGCGCTTGCTTTTATTGCCTGCTGCTCTTTTAGAGGAGATTATAAGAATAACAAGAATTAAGAATAGCAGAAACGCGTAAAAGTTGAATCAACTTGCCAATATTTTAGAACCGATTCAAACTTTCCTGTAATCACTACGATTCCAAATATGTTATTCTTGACTGAGGAATCCATTCACAGTTCTTTTTTTGTATTTTTCTCTATCTTGAGCCTTATCTCTGGTTGCCATCTGTCCCTCCAAAATAAAGGCAGATGGCCGCTCTCATTTCTGAAAGTGTCGTTTATCATATTTAGCTCCCACAGAGGCTCAGTTTGTTATTGTGAACAGATGACAAAATAAGTCGTCCATGTTGGAAGGCTCCCAGCAGATTGTCAAAGTGTTGTAGCAGCGTTTGTTGTCTTGTGTGATTTAGTTGTGTTGTTGTCTCTGTGTAAGAGCGTATTTACGTTTGCACCACAGCTTTATCGGCCTGTGTCGTCTCCCAGTAGGAGACGGTAGTTTGGACAAAAGCTTGCTGAATTTCGGACTCTTTGTCTCTTCAAATTCACTTGTTTTAACTTGAGTGTTTGCGTGCTTTTCCCACACAGACGGAAAGGAGCTGCGCCGTGGGGAGAGGGCTAAGGAAGAGATTCCTCATGCAGCCTCATCGCAAACTTCCAATTACTTTGAGATTCCGACCAAGGATGCTCACATGGCCAACAACGGCATTCACGAGATTCCCACCAAGGACACCGATGGCGGCGTTGCTCCCACGTCCACAGGCAAGTCACGCGTGCTCGCATGGATTAAAAACGACCCGCTTGGTCGTAATTTCAGGAATTGTTTAACCACAAGGTAAAATTACTGCCGATGTTGATTTTGGCGTCTGCTCCGCAGCTCAAGGTCACGCCTCCTTCACCATAGAGTTTGACAATGCTTCTCCTGGGAAAGTCACCATTAAGGACCACGTGTCAAAGTTCACTCCTGACCAGCACAGGCCGCGCTCCAAAAAGAGCGGCGCCGGAAGCGCAGGCGCGGGAGGGAGGGACCTGACTACGCTGCAGGCGGCCATGATGGCGTCAGAGTGCAAGGTGGCCGATTGGTTGGCCCACAACGACCCCACTGTGGTGCGCAGCGAGTCCACCGAAGATGACAGCAAGAGCATCAAGAGCGACGTGCCGGTCCACCTGAAGAGGCTGAAGGGTGAGGGAGTCTCCTCTCAGTGCTTCTTTGTTGCTACCAGGGCTGTTGGATTACTCCAGCTTCATTACAAAGGGTTCATTTCAGCCTCTCCTGCTCTCAGCGTCTATGGAGAGATCGATCGGACGTCAGTGGGACGGGCTCTGTGTTGCTGCAGTTTGGTTATGGGCTAATTGAATGGAGGTGAATTTATGATGTTGTTGACATGTCTGGGGGAGGAAGATGATGAAAATGGAACGTTGAATGCAGGAGTAGAGAGGAGGGAAGCAGATGGAGCGAGTGGTGCGTAGTTGGCTGGAAGTCTGCGGCCAGGTTGGGAGCTAATGTCCGTATTTACCTTTACAATTTAAGGGTTCAAAACATCACTAATTTAAAAATGTGTGTGTGTGAGAGGACAGCAGCTGCTGTGTGAGTCATGGGACAGGCGGTGCAGAGCGCTGAGCTCTCACAGATGACCCCTGTTCTCCTCTGGCTAATAGTTCCTTTGTTAGGGATGAAAAGAATGAAAGGCCTTTTTTGTCTGTTAATCTGTTGAATTGATCAAGCTACAGTAACACGCTGGGATGTTTTCTCCTTAAAAAGGCGAAGTGACCAGCTGATGGGCCGTCTGAGCCGGTCAGGGCGTCGTGCTGGGGGACGTTTCAGCCTTCAGAGTCCCCCAAAGCATCTCGGTGTGGCTCTGCCCTCCTCTGTGGAGAAACGGGGGAGCATCTGCACATGACACATGCCGTGCCATCCCAGAGGAGCTGCGTTACCTTGGCAACTCCTGGAGGAGATCTTTGTTGAACGTCCATGTTGTAAATCTTTACTTTCTCCGGGCCCGTGATGGTTTTAGATTCCTGGGGGTAAAACCGTAAAGCTACAACCTGCGTTGTTGCTTTCGACACGCGTGCTGTCTGCTGTGTCCATCGATACGTGTCGTTTAAGGTTGTGTGTCTTTATGATGGCGAACAAAGTTGTGGTATCTGTGATTCAGGGCCAGAACAACCGTCTAATTGACAAAAGCTCTGACAGGCAGGTCAGCTTTGGTGCTCAGACGGGGCAACACCCCATTCCTATTCCTTCTCCGTTCTCTCTTCAGCCTCCCCCATCCTTCTTTTCATTTGAGCCCCTCTCGTCCAGCTCCCGTCTCCACTTGCCCTCCATGTTTGCCCCCTCCCCCACGCAGTAGGCAGGGCCAGTGACCATGTGGGTGGCATGTCTGCATTAGCGTGCTGCTCTGTCTGCCTCCACACTGCGCTGAGGGACATGCTAGTTCCAGCCACCCCGATCCAGCGGCAGAAGCGGGAGTGATGCGGTAGGTAAACGGGACCCGTGATTCCCTCCTGGGGTCCCGACCAGCCGCTCAGGTCAGATGTTGTGTTTGAAAACGAATGTTCTTCTGTGTTTTTAACGTTGATGCTGCAGAAGACTCCTGCTGCTGCGCCGTTTATGCCGTTGCTGATGTCTTGGTCGCCGTCTGATTTGTTTGTGTGTGTGTCCGGGTAGGCAGCAAGCATGAGGATGGCACGCAGAGCGACTCTGAGAACGGACTTGGGCTGCGTTTCGCCAACCGCCGCCACGCCCTTGAGGAGCGCCTGAAGGCGGCACACAGCCACACGGGGGGAGGAGGAGGAGGAGGAGGAGGAGGAGGAGGAGGAGGAGGAGGAGGGGGGAGTGTAACAGGGAGCGGGACCAGGACGGTGGGCTCCCGCACCGCCTTCACAATCGAGTTCTATGACGAAGAAAACCCTCGGAAACGCCGGTCGTATTCGTTTTCCCAGACTGCACCTCTGCTGGCTGCAGCCGCTGGAGCGGAGGGCTTCTGCCCGCAGCCGCCATCGCAGCCCAAAGTGTTCAGTATCTCCACCTCCGCTAGTACGGCCTCAGACCAGGGTAAAGAAGCTGCAGTGGAGCCATGTTGACCCTGTTCTTCTGGGTTCTACTTTGCTGTGTGATTCTCGCCTCCAGGTAAAACCCCGGCTCCCATACCAGCCACGGTGACGGCGGGAGCCCCAACCGCCGCCCGTGTTCTCCTCAAGCAGAGGTCAGAGGACCAAAGTATAGGCCGCAGCTCGATCAGCACGGGCCTGGCAACAGGCAGCCCAAGCAGCCCCAGCGAGGACACTTCGGTCGTGGGCAGAGGGACACCCAACGCCGCAGGAGCGGAAGACGACCACAGCGATAAGGGCACCTACACCATCGAACTGGAGAACAGGAACCCCGAAGAGGAGGAGGCGCGGCGTATGATAGACAAGGTAGGACCGTTCGTCCAGTACTTCAGGCTTAAGGGTGCACACAGGCTCAAACGTAGCTGGAATGTTACAGTTCCCCAGAATTCCACAGGCGCTGTAAAGCGTTTTTGTTCTTTTTGCTTTGTTTGTCTTTGCAGGTGTTTGGGGTTCAGCAGAACCAGGACTCCTCTTTTATCTCTGACCCAAAAGGGGGGAAAGGAAAGGAGATTTCCGATACGTCAAAGGAGGTAAAGAGCGTTTGCGTCCATCCGAAGGGTTTCTGCCGTTCAGAGATCAGCATGGCTGAGCTTCCCCTTCTCGGTGGCTCACGTCTTGGCCGTGGTGGTGGGAGGAGGTTCTCGTCTGACCTAGATCACGCTCAGATAGGGGGAGACGTGCTCGACCCCCCGGGCCACATCACACTGGGGAGGGGACAGTGCGTATGTGCGTCACTGACAACCTCTTTGTCAAGCCCTTTAAGCGATTTCGGTAGACGCCCATGATGCCCTTCTTTTCCCCAAATAAAGTGAGAGATTGAGTGAATTTCTCAACATTTCTCAGAAAAGTATTTTACACCACTCAGCTCATTTTGATTGCCAGTTAAAAGACAAGTGCTTGTTTTTAATTCATAGCTTTTCTTGGCCTAAATGCTTTTTTTATTGGATTTTCTCATCCATGTGCCAATTGTGCCAATTCATTCTCTTGTCTCATCAGGCCAGCCAGGCTTTTCCTGGTGACTCCAGCTGGGTCTCCCAGTGGGCCAGCATCGCTGCCAATCACACCCGGACAGACCCGGAGGGCTCAGGGGCAGAAACGGCCAACTTCCTGCACAAAGAGACAGGTATCTACTCGTATAACCATGAAGAAAACGAAAAGGAGCGGGACTTAGTTGGCTGATGGCGAGTTTGTGCTCTGTCCTTGTTGAGGTGATGCTTTTGAGTCCGGCGCATCCCTCAGCAGAGGAGAGTCTTCCTCCAGCCTGACGGAACGCAAACGCAGGACGCTTCCCCAGCCTCCTGCCGATGACAGCCGGGCTAAAAGCAACGCCAAGGCAGCCGGACAGAGGTCCGAGATCGGGGAGAAGCAGGACACGGAGCCCCAGGAGAAAGAGCACAAGGCGGACGAAGAGTGTCCGCTACCTCATTCCCACAGCGAGATGAGCGGCAAACGGAACCAAAGCTCCACCTCCTCTCCCTCCAAAGCGCCACTCAGAGCGTCTGGCAGCTCAGAACGGAGAAAGAGGTCAGAGGAGAGGAAAGGGGGAGCAGGAGAAGGAGGAGAGAAGGCCGAGAAGCCCCTGGTGAGGCAGGGCAGCTTCACCATCGAGAAACCGAGCGGGAGCGTCCCCGCAGAGCTCATCCCTCGCATCAACAGGAGCGGCGGCGGGCGGGAACGCAGCGACTCCGTGGGCAGCATGGACACTGCCACCCTCCTCAAGGACACCGAGGCGGTCATGGCCTTCCTGGAGGCCAAACTCAGAGATGAAAATAAGCAGGACAAGAAGAGCAGTAAGACCGGCCTCCCCCCTCAGGGCTCGTCTGGCTTCCCCCCTCGGACCGACTCCATCTCCCCCGAGTCTGACGTCGACACGGCCAGCACGGCGAGCCACGCGGCGGCGGAGGCCGAGAAGAAGGCCTCGGCCGGCGGGGAGCTGAAGCGGCGATCCCTCAGCAGCATGCACCGGGAAAAGAGCAACATGAGCACGGCTTCCAGGAGCAGCGCCGCCAGCGCCAGCGCCAGCGCCCGTGAACGCTTGGAGCGGAAATCCAAAAGCAGAACCGCGGAGGCGGCGAGCCGGGACCGACGCTCGCCGCTCCACTCAGCCGTCCTCGGCCTCTTCCAGAGCACGCCAGCCCTCCCTGGATCTCACCGACGACGACCAGACTTCGTCCTTCCCTGTCTCCGACATCCTGTCCTCAGACCAGGAGACCTACTCCGGATCCCTGGGACCTTCTAAATCGGACGGTAGGTCTGCTCTGACCTCCACCAACGCCTGCAAAGCCGGCCGCTCGCTCCAGGCGGCCACCACCTCCTCGCTCAACAAGCAGGCCTCGCTGCCTCAGCCGCGGCCGACCAGAGCCTCCCTCCTCCGCCGCGCCCGCCTGGGAGACGCCTCCGACACGGACCTGGCCGACGCAGACAGGGTGTCGGTGGCCTCGGAGGTGTCCACCACCAGCTCCACCTCCAAGCCGCCTCCCAGTCGGAAGGGACTGTCCAGGCTGGACATGCTGGCTCAGCCCCGGAGGAACCGCCTGGGCTCCATCTCCGCCCGCAGCGACTCAGAGTGCACGGTGACGCGCGCCGGCGCCTCTTCGTCTCGGATGTCGGCCGAGACCGCTCTTCGCCTCGGCCTGCGCTCGTCCACCCCGACGGAGAACAAGCTGACGCCCAGGATGAGAGCCAACAGCGTCTCCAAGCTGACCGAGACCAAGACCAAGGCGGTGACATCTGGATACTGCTCCCCAACAGGTAAACGCCCACCCAGACACACCTCACCTGGCCCAGAAGTGCACGTGCTTGAGTGGCTGCACCGCGTGTGTGTGGAAATACTAGCTTTGTGCGAATATCTCCTTTATTGTCACCAACGTGCACATTGGTTGTCGTTTAGAGAGCTCTCAGGCTGACCCTGCTGATGCAGAGGAACAACGGATGGGTACAGTACCAGCACCTTAGCATCTGTGTGTGTGTGTGTGTGTGTGTGTGTGCGGTAACGTGTCAGATCTGGGTCACAGAAAGATATGCATTTACCCAAACTTGCAACATTGGTTTTTAAAGCAGAAGTCCTTTCAGATGGAGGTCTAGAGCCTGCGCCGCACACTTTAAACCAAGTAAAGGTGTCTGTAATAGAGCTCCAGACCCAGCTCCAGCATGTTTGCTGCTACAATGTGTGACCTAATAAAGTGATGAAAGCAAAAATGCTCCCACTCCAGCAAGACTGGAAGGAGTTGGTCTGGTTGCACAGCGCCACCCTGTGGACATCTGTAACCATGACACAGGGAGACGGACGGAGCGTGACGTCTCATGAAGCTTTTAAGGGTTAAAGTTGGCTTTTGGGTGCTTTTTCAGTTCTTATCAGCAGACAGTTCTCGTACTAGTGGGACAATAACAACTACTAATAATCAGCGAAGGGTTGACTTAACGGCCTCGGTGTCTAAAATTAGCAGCTTTACCTCTAATGTTTCAGCTTTTTCCAGATGTGTTTCATTAAATGTGCACATGCTGATGTGCAAACTGTGGCCTTCCCAGTGTCCAGCAGCAGCAGGTGGCGGCGTCTTCCTCCAGAGTACGGCTCCACCTCGGAGGAAGAGTTTGGCTCCGGCCGGAACGCCCCCAAGCACGGAGGACGCCCCCACGCGCGGCCCCATCACCTGGTCCCACACCGCAGTTCCAGGCTGAGCACCGCTGCCGCTCCAGGCGTCGGCGCCGGTGGCCTGGCTGCACCGGGTGGCGTCGCAGTCAAGCACCGCATGAAGGAGCAGGAGGAGTACATCCGAGACTGGACGGCGCACAGCGAGGAGATTGCTAGGTATTCCTCTTTTCTGATCCATCGCTTTCTGTGATGCGTGCACGTCGCATGTGTTCCTGTCCTAAAGACCTGCGTCTGTCTGGTGGTTAACAGGTTGTTCCCATGTGTGCGCAGGATCAGCCAGGACCTGGCTAAGGACCTGGCTATCTTGGCCCGCGAGATCCACGACGTTGCCGGGGAGATCGACTCGGTCAGCTCGTCCGGCACCGCGCCCAGCACCACCGTCAGCACGGCCGCCACCACCCCGGGGTCGGCCATCGACACCCGGGAAGAGGTAGGCCCAGCACGCCCCACGCAGCCCGGTGTAGAGGAGAGCATGAGAAAGGTGCCAGATTTTCTTCTTCTCTTGCTGTGTCACCCTGTGTGTGTGTGTGTCCATCCCACCTGATAAAGCGATCACTCTTTCATCTTTTGAGAGGCGTTGGATCATTTTTATAACATTTCAAACTAAAAAAGTCTAAAAGAGTTTTTTTTTTTGTCAACCCAGTTGGTGGATCGAGTGTTTGACGAGAGCCTGAACTTCAGAAAGATCCCGCCTGTGATTCCAGCCGCTAAGCCACCGGAGGTCAACGGCAAGCCGCCGGAGCTCCGCCCCCGCGCCCCTGACAGCCTGGAGCCAAGAGCTCTGAGGCGTCGCACGTGGAACCGAGAGGATGTGAGGGCGGCGGTGAAATTTAAACACCTGCTGCAGGGAGAAAAGCACCTTCTGACCTTCTGGGTTCTGTGTGTGTGTGTGTGTGTGTGTGTGTGTGTGTGTGTGTGTGTGTGTGTGTGCGCGCGCGCGCGCAGGCGGTGCTGGACAGCCTGATGCTCAACTCGGTTTCTCAGCTTTCCTCCAAGATCAGACACTCTGTGGACAAAACAGCCGGGAAGATCAGGTCAGAGTCTAACTGATGCTAAATTAACAGATTTTACTTTGGATTTCATTCATTTGTGTGAGTGTGAGTGTGTGTGTGTGTGTGTGATCTGATGAACAAATGTCATCTTTTTCCAGGATATTGTTCAAGGATAAAGACCGAAACTGGGAGGAAATTGAAAGTAAACTGCGCTCGGAGAGTGAAATACCCCCCCAGAAAAGCTCCAACAAGGTAGCCGGGCTTCCGTCCGTCTGCGTGGTTGTGATTGCATTACACCGACGTGTGTTTCCCTTCCTTTTATCAGGAAATCGCTTCAATTCTGTTTGAATTAAAACGGGTGGAGAAGCAGCTTCAAGGTAAAGACTCATTTTCTCCCTTTTTATCATAAAGAAAACAGGCCGAAATTAGAAAAACGAGTTTTATTCCCAACGATGTCTCGTGTTGGGAGTAATGGAGGACTCTTGACCTGCTCTGACCATCTTCCTGCCTCTGCCTCAGTGATCAACGTGATGGTGGACCCAGACGGAACCCTGGATGCTCTGGCCAGCCTGGGTCTGGCCAGCCCCACCACCCCCACCCAGCCCGGCTCCGCACCGGCAGCCAAGCAGACGCTGCCCCAGATCCTTCCTGGGCCCGGGAGCCTGGCGGCCAGGCTCCAGGCTCCTCCTCCCGGCAGAGAGGAGGCGGTGCGTGAGCTCGGCGCGGGTCTGGTGCTGGCCGGAGTCGGAGGGCTGTCGTTCAGCCGCATGAGGCCGAGCGGCGAGGAGGCCATCGCTCAGAAGTGAAGCGCTTCTGCCGACTCCTCAGGCCCCGCCCCGGACAGAAACGTGACCCGTGAATGATTTCTGCTTTCAAACTCAGCGGTTTGTCCTCTCAGGGGACAAACGCCTGTCGCTGTAGCCTCCGGCCCCACGTGTCGGGACCCTGTCGGCGCTAAGGACTTGCCTTAAAAAGAGCGGTAGTCCCTCAGCACCCGGCCAACCGTCAGCCCTCCAGACCAGTCGAATGCATTTGTAATATACCAACTGCAAAATGTTTTATTTACTAATAAATACAGCAACCTTTAGTCATTTATTAGCGCTTGCTCTGTAAAAAAAAAAAAGGTAGAGCCTTAAATTTACATGCTGATACACTAAAACGACACTCACGCTCATTTTAAGCCTGAAACTTTAATAAACCAAGCAGAAGGGCAGGTTCTTCGTAGCCGTCCATGAATGCGTCCTGAAGGACTCGTAGTGCCTCCCCATCGCTCCGCTCTGATTTTCACTCGTTTCGCTTCTCTTTTCTGGCAGCGGCGCTCAGAAAACGGCGCCTTCCTCAGCATCTTTTAACCCCGACACTGGCTGAACAAGCCCGAACCTTTTAAAAGCTGCAAAAAGATTTGATGGTTTTTCCCTTTTTTGAACAGGACTCTGTTTCACTCAGCAATCAGGAGCCTGAAAATCGTTTTAATTTTCCTGCCAAACGGAGGTTTTCTGCAGTTCTGTGCGTTTCTGAGGTTTGTTTTTCACATTTTTAGCGGTGTTTCACCAGAATTCTGGCCTTTTTCAAGGCAGCAGTTTCCAGCAGACTGATCCTGTAGCGTCAGATTCCATCTTTCAGCCGTTCATCGGTCCCAAGGGCCCATCAAGACCAGGCCGTTCCCTCATTTTAGGTCAATAATTCATCTCACTTTTTCATTTTTCAGTGTGTACTGCAAGATGTCCGACACCTCAAAGTGCCCATTGCGAGAGCGTACCCGATCTATCGGGACGTAGCGGTTTGAGATCAAACCTTTTTCTTTTGCACATCAGGTTTTTAATTCGAACCTCAGAAATCACGTTCGACAGCTTCGCTTCTCTGGATTTTCTCTGTACAGACCAGTTTTATCTCCCCCCGTAGCTTTTATTAATGTATGGAATTAGGACTGTGAACCATAGGTACATGTTTTATTTTTGAAAATCTGTCATCTGATCTACGTTGACTTCTTTCCTCATTTTTGTAAAGGAAAAAAAAGAACATTTTATTTATTTTTGTTTATTTTGTGAATGTTTCATGCATTTTATATTTGTTCAACTACTTGTATTGTTTAAAAAATAATAAAAAAACTGAATTGTTTGTTTGCTTCTGCATTATTTGGCATCACCTGAGCTGCTGCGGAGAGCTAATTCCCTCAGATTAAAAACACACACAAAACTAGTTCAAACTGTAGAAAACAAGAGACAAAAGTGTTTCGCTGAAACTTTATTCGTCCATGAACTCATTTATAGCTTCAGTTTGACTCACTGTTCACGCCTAGTGAAAAAAACATGTCATGGCAACAGAAGACACCGACGGCGACGACAGCAGGGTGGTCTGTGCGTCAGCGCGTTAGCCTGGGGGCCACCCCATCTGGCGCCCGCCCAGAACGTGTAGATGGATGTGGTAGACGGACTGGCCTCCGTCCGGCCCGTCGTTGACCACCACCCTGTAGCCGTTGGCCAGGCCGGCATCTTCAGCACACTTCTTTGCGACGAGCATCAGGTGGCCCAACATCTGGCAGACAAAAATAAATAACCGAGTGTAAGCAAAAGGAAAACCAGCCCTGATCACATCCGTAAATACCTGTCTGTACCTACTGGTGACGGAGAGAATTTGAACACTCACCGCTTTATCGTCCTCCTCCGCTTTGGACAGCTGAGCAACTGGCTTTTTGGGGACGACCAGGATGTGAGTGGGGGCCTGAGGAGAAACATCCGGGAAGGCAACACACTGCAAAAGAGGGAAGATGATTGACAGGTTCAAGTCCTCTCCAACTTCAAATTTCATTTCCCTATTACTGTTGTGAAATCGTGGCTACATTTCTCCAGTGTCAGCCGTTTAAGATTGAAAAAAAAACAAGTTACCGAAGGGGAAAAACCAACTTGTCAACCACAAATTGTGTAATAGCTCACAACGAATATAAATATTTAGGAAGCGCGTTTGGTGGAGAATGGAGAGAATGCTGTTTGACAAGCAGCGGCATTCCTCATTGCACCTGTGGCCTTTTAACTACACTACGCACAGGTTTATATTTTGCATGACTTTAATCACAGCAGCAGCCAACTATGTTGCACGGTTGCAGGCAGACGTGTTAAGTTAAGCAAACATGTCTGCAGATGCCAAGTCGGAGCAAACGTAACCTGAGACCGAGCAGAACAATAAAATTCACTTCTTTCTTACTACTGTTCTGATTTAACTTACGCTGTCAGTTGAAGCTGTTGTGTTTTGTGGCAAAAGGCACGAATAAAAAAATTTAAAAAATAATGCAGAACCAAATTATGGCGCTAAGTTAGCATTAGCGGCAGCGCAGTTTCAGCTGAATCGCTAGCTTTTGCCATTTATGTGTTAGTCAAACTTATTTTGAAGCATACCAGGTCATCTTCATAAATAACCTTAGCAGGTATCTCTTTCCGAATGATTTTCCCGAAGATTGTGTCCCCGCCAGGCTTTGCAGCCTGCGCTTTCGCTATCTCATCAGCCATGTTGGCGCAGACTGAAAGTGGTGCCAGCGCCGCTTTTAGCAACGTCAACCAAAGCGAGCGCTCATTGGCTACGGAAGGCGATGACGTTTTTAGCGACGATTGGTCATTTTGATGACACTTCCTGGTTTTTCGGAAAAAAATCCCACGAGCGCCGTTTTTAGGGACGTCAACCAAAGCGAGCACTCATTGGCTACGGAAGGCGATGACGTTAATAGCGATGATTGGTCATTTTGATGACACTTCCTGGTTTTCCGGAAATAATCCGAGAAGTGAAGATGGGTACTCGTTTGAAGGTGATTATCAGTTATTTACAATATTAAATCATTAAACGCTTTGCTGTTTTAGTAACTTTTTAAAAGAGAAGTTACTGCTTGTGAGTATTTTTTAAGTCGATAACAGACTGTGTTCGATGCTAAACGCTAACGTTTGTAAACGCAGGTCCTCAGAGTGTTCAAACAGCTGCAAAGAACAAGGATGGATGTGTTCAAAGATGATGACATAGCATTAAAAGGTACCTGGTCTAATTACCTCTAACGTTATGTTTGATGGACTGTTGATGTTTAAACTTGTGCATGAGTTGTATTTGTTTTTACAAAGCTGCACGGTTAAAAATCAACGAGGAGTTTCGGAAGAACAGAAATGAAACATCAGAAGAAAATATTAATGAGGTATGTTATATATTTTCAACGTTATGATAAGAGTTGTGTTTTTGTTGGGTGGTTCCTCTGTCTAGATATCTGACCAAACTCATTATCTTCTTGTTCAGATGATCAAATTAGGCTCAAATGTGGAAACAGTTCTTAGAGAATCTGTGTTACAAATGGAACATGTTGGAGAAGACAAGTTATGTATGTTCATTTCTCCTATCTCCTAAAAATTACTGAAATATTTTATTTCTTAATTTTGATTAAATGTTTTTTCTTTTGGTTTCTAATTTCAACAGTACTTCGACCCAGAAAAAGTCTTCTTCTAGAAAATGTACCCTATTGTGATGAACCGAGGAAGAAGTCGTGACAAGCTACACGGTGACCTCTGAGATGGAAAAAAAAACAGGTTTAATTTATTCAGTAGCATAAAAGTTAAATAATAAGGAATGGACTGAAACAAGTTATAAGCTTTGCTTTTGTCACTTGATGTCATGCGTGACATTTCAACATTTTTAACAAATGTAGCTGAATTGTTTTTACATTTGATGTTATTATTTCTGTCTCATTTTGACAGTCTGCTTAAAAAGGACCCTGAATAAAACATTCATTTCATTTTTTGTGACAGCAGTATGTCTCCACTTCTCAGATAAAACCAGATCAAACTCCTGAATGGGAAGAAATATTTTGAAGCCTTCTGTTATTGGTAATAGATAGAGATTCTGTGTATTGATTCAGATTAGCAATTGAGATTACATTAAATTAAAGTAAAGTATATAGTAATACATCTTGGAAGTTTAAAACATGTTTTTAAGCCATCACAAAAGTTACTATATTAAGTTGCACGCAAGGACACACTGAACGTAACCCTAATGGAATTGCTAAGTGCTATGTGTCATCTCCTACACTAGGGGGCGCAATGTTTCCATAACGTTGAATGAGGCCGCCAATAACGGTAAAAGAAGATGAGCTGTTGCCATAGAAACCATCGTTTGGGATTTCCGCTTTTCGAATGTAGCCGTCACTAGCTTTAGCCTTCCCAGAAAAACTACATATGCAATGCCAAAAATAAGGTATGGCGAAGTTTTATAAAAACCTAAAAAATGTCAAACCAGTCTCATTTTCAAACACAGTGCCGTTTTTGTTTGTTATGCGGCAGCTCTGATACTTTGTGGGACCTGGCAGCCGCAGAGGTCAACAGCCGGGAGTCGGAGGATGATTACGGCGAAAGAAATGTTGCTGTAGAGCGGACAGTGTTTCTGATGGGCAGCAAAGCAGGGGTATCGTCCCAAAACATTACTCATTTTAGCGTTTTTGAATGCCAGCGCAGTTTTTGTCATGTTCGTTCGTTAGTTAGCCAGTAAGCTAACCTCTTGTTTTCTTTTAGGGTAAAACTTCTATTCTCCTAAAATGCCTTGATAGGTGAGTATGATACAAATAAAGATTAAATGCGACTTTAACCTCTATATATATCCATTGAAAGTCCATGCATGTATGTTTGGTTAATTACTTTCTAGGATACATAATAACATTGTGAGCAGCTAGCATAGCTGGCTCAGTTTTCCATTATTAGACGTCTCTCTCACACACACATTTACTTATGTCGACCAGAGATGAACCGTCTAAGCCAACTTTGGCACTGGAGTACACCTTTGGAAGACGTGCCAGAGGACACAACACAGTAAGAAAGTTTTAAAGACAATTACCAACCACAAAAAGGTGCTCACACAACCTGGCAAAACTCTGATACTGAAAATATTGTGTAGAAAATAATGGAACATTTTGTTGTCGTCCTTTCAGCCAAAAGACATAGCACACATATGGGAGCTGGGTGGAGGGACGTTTTTGTCAGACCTTGTCCAGATCCCCATCACATCTGCGGACCTCAAGTAAGTCTCGTAGATCTATTTTATGCCCACACTATTTTTCACATCCAATTCTCTAAACTTGTGATGGTTTTATGGTAAGCAGCAGAATGTGGCGTGTATATTTATATGAGAATGTTGCACCCAGCAGAATTTAAATGAACATTAAGCCGCTATGTCCTCATTTACTCCCTCAGCTATAGAAAAGCCTTGTCATATGTCAGCCTATTCTGTTAGAACATATAGTTTTTGCTGTCTTTTTCCAGGTTTCTCTCCGTCATCCTCATTGTGGATCTCTCTAAACCCAACGAGCTGTGGGGAACTACGGAAAAGCTCCTGCAGGTGACGCAGGCTCACCTGGAAAAAGCCTTTTCCATGGCACAAAAGGCACAAACAGCAAAACCTGCAGCTACACATCAGACGGCCACCCAATCAGCAGCACGTGTCCTGCCTGCCGACTATCCTGTGAGACGCCCTTAGATTCAAAGAAATAAATATTAAAACTAAGAAATTAGCATTTGAGAATATCAACGTAATGGCCTGAATCAGTCAAATGAAAACTGTTGTCTATGTGCTACTCAAACATGTTTTTGGCTTTTATTCAGTGGGTACAAACAGGAGTACATTTTGGCTTTTTAACAGGACAGAGAACTGATCAGCGCCTTTCCTGTCCCTTTGCTCATCGTTGGCAGCAAATACGACATCTTTCAGGTAAACCAACCTAAATGTTAGCCACCGACATCATCTCAGTTTGGTAAAATAACCTATGTCTCTGTTTATTTAAAAAATGACTCAGGTTTAGCGTCAAGGTTCTGTGTATTCCAGCATCATTGTGTGTGGTGTTTTACGCTGTTGTTGTAGGAATTTGACTCAGACAAGAAGAAACTGATTGCCCAAATGCTGCGCTTTGTTGCTCATTCTTATGCAGCGTCTCTTATCGTAAGTGTAATTTCACTACACAAAGATGTTTAATTGTTGAAGTTTTTCTCTTGTTACCATTTTGCTGTCAGACTTTTCGGTAAATAGTTCTGGATCTCTCTGCCTCTCTCTGTGGTTTTGATCTGTTCTCCAGTTCACCAGC
>CAAE01014532.1:537425-567540 GCA_000180735.1 Tetraodon nigroviridis | reverse complement strand
GAAGAGAGAGGATGAGACAAAGGGGGAGAAATAAAGGAGGGGACGGGGGGGGGTCACAGAATGAGGTCAAAAGCAAGGAAGGAGTAAAAGAAAGGTGGAGCGGGGAGCAGCAAGAGACAGCTGAGTGGTAGACCGTGTAGCGATTAGCACGGCAGGCTAGCCAGGACAGCTAACTCATTAGAGGACACGTGTTCTAACCCTGTACCACTGCGCCCGTGCTCGCACACACAGGCCTGATGAATTCTTCATGTGCTGCTAATGTTGCGTGTGCGTGTGTGTGTGTGTGTGTGTGTGTGGGCTCTTACAGTGACACTTCATCAGGTACGAGTAGAGCAGCTCTTTCTCAGTGAAGTTTGGCAATCACGGCTCACCAGGGGCCCTGATCCGGCCCACCTGGGGGGAAACCACAGACCTTCAGACACCTGAGCTCCTCAAACACAGATCGGCGTCTTCCTTCCACCTGTAACCTCGTCTCACTTTCCCAGACGTGCACTCTACACAACTCACGCCGTCAGCGTTGCGCTATGAAGAGGAGAGTGGTGGAAAGGTGGACCACCACCCGGTGGAGGCGTTTACCTGGCCAGGAAGCTGAGCTTTTCCAGCCATGTAGGACACCAGCACGTCCCTCTGCTCTGCCACGGCGTTACAGCGCTGGAACACAGCAGGAACACACACCATCAGCACCAGTCAGCCGTCACACACCCGCCAGAGTCGCGACCACCGGCGCTTGTTAATGCTTTTAACACACACGGGTTTTTAAGCAGACACGAAACACTTTACTCGACTTCCCCGTCGACTCCCAGAGGCGACCAGCCGGGCCTCCTAAAAGCTCCTCATGCCCAGGGAAGAACCAGCCTGAAACACAGCCCCGCCTCCGCCTCACCCTCTCACCTCTAATGACAACACCCAACATCTGCAACACATCTGCAGAACATCTGAACGGCCATGTCCTGCCAGTGTTCCTGCATCCTGCATATTTTATGCCTCCGAACTGGCTGCACTGCTTCGTGTTTAACACACCAACCCCAGTAAAACCAGTCCACTAAGCTGACTGGTTTAACAACCTCCTGGTCAGACTGGTGCGTGTCTGCGCTCCTCCTCGGCATCGTCTTCGCTCGTCTTTCGTCCCGTTTCCCGCTCGTTTGCGGCCCTCTGGGGGCAACGCAGGAGCTGTTTAAATAAGTGAAGGAGGGAGGCGTCCCACACCACCAGCGCATCGGCGCAGGAGTGTGTGCCAGCCTTTCCCTGCATCAACGCCGGGCCGGATGAATAAGTTAGCGGCGGCGCCGAGGTCCGAGTGGCGACGGGCTACATTCATCAGCGCTTCCCTGGGCGGTTCCCCTCCCCCGACGCCCAAATGACTTTTATCTAGCGGATTAAAATGCAGCCGAGCACAAGTCACTCAAAACGAGGAGAAGAGGCGCCGGAGCAAGACGGTCCAGACGATACGAGGCGGAGCTAAAGTGGCTGCAAAAAAAAAAAAACGGGCATGAGGAGGTTCCGCCGGCGTCCTTCAGAGCCCACCTGGGGTCACATGACCGGCCCCACCTGTGATCAGAGAGCGAAGCGGGACAGCGGAAGCGTGCACTCACGGCCAGCATGAACTTGGCGTCCTCCATCTTGTCCATGTCCAGCAGCTGCAGAAAGAGGTCCGACGCTGGTCGGTAGCAGGCGAAATGGTTGGCTAGCCGCTCCGCCATGGCGCTCACTGCAACACAACCCCAGCGAGAAGGTTTTTGGTGGTTTTTCTCTTCACTCACACCAACTGATATCTGTGTGTGTGTGTGTGTGTGTGAGTGTGTGTGTGTGTGTGTGTGTGTGTGTGTGTGTGAGAGTCTTACACTTGTCTACAGCCTCCTCGTTCCCGTCTTCCAGAACCTTCCTGAAGACGAAGGACATGCTGGGACTGGTGCTGCCCGGGCTGGTGTAGACCTCCTCCAGCAGCTCCACTGCTGAGCCCACGTCCCCACTGGGGAGGGGGGGTCAACGGTTAGACCGGGTTCACGGAGACCAGCCTGACACGGCGGGAGCCTCTCTGACTGACCGACTGATGTTCAGCCCCACTTTACAGTGACCTGTGTCTTGAGGGGACATGTTAGCATGCTAGCTGAAACGTTGGAACAACCCTTTATTTGGCTCTGCGGGCCAGATGAAAGCATCCACTGAGCTCCATGTGGCCCCCGGGCCTCAGGTTGTCCCAGGTGCTGTTCTGGAAGTTTTGTACTGGTCTGACTGTTTTAGCCACCCACTTTTCTCACACCACGCTGGGGGGGGTGGGCGTCGCCGCGTCCCTACGTGGAACAGCAGCTGGAGGTAGAGGGGGACATATCTATGCAGATTGTTAGGAGCGGGACCGTCTGAATAATTCAGCGGGGGCCCCTCTAAATGTGGCGCTGCGCTCTCCGGCCTGCTCGCTTTTCCGCCCCGGCTCTTAACCAGTCAGCTTGACTCAGATACAGCGGGGACGCACGTGTCAGAGCGGCTCACGGCGCAGCTCCCGGAGGTCAGGGTTCAGAGCGACAGGCCCGCGCGGCCACGGCCGATCAGGCGTGAGAGCGTCTCGCTCTTCCTCACTTCCTGCTGTCCCTCCGAGTTGGCGGCGGGCCGCTAGGACGGCCGAGGATGGCGCTAATGCGGCGAGCCGCACGACACAACGCGCTTTCGGTTGGAAACCCATGAATAATCCTATTAGGCCCCTGTTTTCTGTTTGTGGCCACGCCCGCTCGCCCTCTCCGCTTGACTTTAAGAGTGTGTGTCGGCCTGGTTTTGTCACCGTCTGCCGCCGCGTTGCCGCGTTGCCGAGTTGCCGCGTTGCCGAGTTGCCGCGTTGCGCTGAACGCAGCGGCATGAATGATTGATTCTGAGTGCTGCAGTTTGTCCGGAATTAAAACTACAAGGTTTGCTGGGCCTGCCGGCGTGTTTAGAACACGGCCCGTGTTCCTCTCAGGTTCTGAGGCTGACAGAGTCTTCCGGGCGTCGGGGAAGTTTTGGCCAACACCTAAAGCGCTCAGAGCGCCGAACCCGCGCAGGCACTCACTTCTTGATGTGCGCCAGGGCCGTGTTGTTGACGAACACCATGCTGGACAGGTTGAGGGCGGTGCCCAGGCTCTTCATCAGCGACTCCACCGAGCGGATCCCCTCCACGTCGCCGCTGCTCCCCAGGGCCTGGACCAGCCTGGTGACGGCCAGCTGCGAGGGCAGCCGCTCCTGCGCCAGCATGGCCCTGAAGCTGGCCAGCGCGTCTGCGGAGGAACGGCTCAGGTTAAACTCTGGCGCCCCAGCGGCTCCGGGTCGACCCGTGTGCTTTTACCTGCACACTGGCCCTTCTTGCTCTGCGTGATGATGAGTAAACTGGTGGCGATGTCGCTCAGGGCGAAGGTCGACATCTGACCCTCGGCTCTGGGGACAAGACGGAAGGGTTTTTCTTTTCTTTAGTTAGTTGACTGCAAAATATCAAATCAATCTCCTGCTGAATAAACCTGTGTGACTCTGTGTGACTCTGTGTGTGTGTGTGTGTGTGTATGTGTGTGTGGTGTACACTGTTGCGTGAGGGTCAGGCTGACTGCTCAAGGTCTCCAGAAGCAGCTCCTCCTCCTCCTCCTCCTCCTTGGAGGTTGGCCGTTCTCACGCCTCCTCCTCATTTTGCCGCCACTAAAACCTCAATCAAGGCTGCCTCCTGTCTTTCCATTTCTTATTACAGCCCTGCAACCAGATTAATCCAGCCGCTCAGCGGAGCATCAGGCCAGCGGTCCTTATCTGCGCCCTGACACCAGTCCCAGGATGCTGCTCGGCCCCCAGATTGGAGCTCTGGCGCCTCTCCGGCACACAAAGATGGTGTCCACGAGCCCCAGAATTATTCTTATCAAAGGAGAGGAAATCTTCAGGGTCCACCTTCAGTCACCTTTTCCTCAGCACACGCACACACACACACACACACACACACACACCTTCACTGTGTGTTCCTGCTAGCTTTCCCTTCTGGGTGCATCCATCATCTACCTCTTCCTCTCATCAACATTTACTTTCTTTCCCAATCCCTTAATCTTGCCATAAGCACCCCCGCTGCTCACTTCTGTACAGATTACCCAGAAACAAGCACGCACACACACACACACACGGAGAATCATTGCCTATAGCGTCTTTATTAACCCCGTATGTGATTAAATCTGGCCTTTTCTATTCAGCTTATCTCCTTACTTCTTTTGCCATTTTCATCTTACCCAGATTCTCTGCTCAGCTCATTTCACTTCTCATTTGGAGGGCAGATAAACAAAGCTTTTATCTGTGCACGGATGCTATAAACCAATTGAAAAAGAGACTGGAGATCTCTTATCACTCGTGTTGCCTCGTGCCTGTTCAAACGGGGGTCTCAAATTGATACGATTACTTCACATCACCGTGTGAAACCGTGTAGAGATGAAAACTGGGGGAGCAACGGAGGTTAGCTTCCCCCACAAACCACTTCTAACCGACATTTGAGTGTTTTACTGTGCAAAAAGGAGAAAAGAACTGAGCGCAAAAATACTGTGCTCAAACCTGAAAATAACTGAGCGCAAAAATCTACACTGATACCTTTAGTTTACTAATTGGAAGAAGACTGATATTGGTCCTGTGTGTCTCCCACCATCTTAGTGTGTGTGTGTGTGTGTGTGTGTGTGTGTGTGTGTGTGATCCAGCCCAATCATTTTAAAAGCCCCATGTCGGCCCAAGGTGACCTGGTGAAGTGAAGCTGATATTGTGGCTTTTTTAGGTGCGTCTAACTCAAAGATGGGATGTGATGTCACTGAGCCGGATTGGCGGCACTCACAGGTTCTTGACCGCCATGGCGTCCTCCATGGACCCCTCTGACAGGAGACCCCGGATCACGTGGTCATAGGCAGTGAGCCCCACGTCCACGCCCTTTTTATCAGCGTCCTTCAGCAGCTGGTAGGCCTCTGAGGACAGACACACAACATGACGTTCACCTTAATACTACTGGATCAGCGGAGACGCGTCAGGGCCCCTGCTCACCTTGGGCTTTGTTCTTTTTACAAAGGCTCATGATACGGACTTGGTACTCGGCGCCATGGTTGTGGGCGGCCTCGCTGCTTTTGGGCTTGGCCGCCTGTTTGGCCTGAGTTTGTGCGTACCAGGTCTAAAAAAGACGGAAAATGAGGATACGAGGCAGGACTTTCCACCAACACACAGCAAACAGTCCAGAGGATGTGTGTTCCAGTGTGTGTATGTGTGTGTGCCCTGGCTGGGGAGCGTGCATGAGTATGACAGTGCAAGAATGCTGCTGGACCGAAAGGGCGAGGTCAGCTCCTGTTCAGTCACCCGCGCAGCCGTGCAGGGAGGGGGTTAAGCTGTAGCAGCTAGGGGCAAATTATGTCTGGCATCCCCGGGGCAAGAGGGGAGTGTGTTTATGTGAGAGCGAGTGTGTGTGTCAGAAAGAGGGTGTCGGCTGAGGAGCCCCCGGGGTCACCGAGTTCAGCGCTCCAGGCAACAGCCTTCACTTCATGTCTCGTCACGCTTTCGGTTACAGAGGAGAGCAAAAGCTGAGGAAAACACGCACACGGCGCTGATCAATGGGAAAGGAAAAGTCACCCTTCCCTGCTCCAGCTGGTATCTGGGTCAGGACACATGCGACAGCACATGCACGGGGATCCAGCTGCAGCCATATGGTGGCATTTAGCTGCTGGCTAAATTAGTCTGGCATCTAGCAGATTTACAGCCTGATCAGAGCTGTAATTCCCTTCACCCGTCTGGATTGACCACGCCTGCAGATCAGCGCCTCCATCCTGTTTCCTCTGCATGTAATGAAAGGAAGCTTAAAGCGGAGCCGGGTGGGCGGTGGTGGGGGGCAGCGGGGTGCCCGGAGCGAGAACAGGTTGTCAAGGTTAGCGCTGATGATGGCGGCTTGGTGTTAAAAGCTGATTATCCTGCAGAGCAAACACGTTCATTCAGGCGCAGCAGCGCACGGCATCCTCCCAAAGTTCTGCAGCCATGTTTTTTTATTCGTCCTTCTACTCAACCAATTCCATTCAAGATTGATGACAAACACACACAGCCAGGCATCAGTGGAGTCTGTGCTCAGTCATCAGTGCTGCCTGGCTGTGTTTAATGTCTGACCTCAGGCACTTTTTCACTCCTTCACCTCCCTCTGAGCGCTCTTGGCTCCTGCTCTTAATGTCATCAGCTCTGTTTTTTACCCCGCGGGATCCCTCCTGGCAATTAGTTTTCAGAATAGCATGTGTGCCTAATGTGCATCGCGGGGCAGTCCTCCTTTTACCTCAGGCACCTCAAAGGGCACCTCCTCTCCATTGCTCCTCAGGATGTCGGCCACCATCCGCAGGGTCCTCTCCCTTGGAATGACGTTCTCCTCCTGCATCTTCGTCCACACGGCCTCCGCTTTCCGAGAGTCGTTGGTCTCTTCTGAAAGCAAAAGTTTTTTTTTGTTTTTCAGCTGTGACACAAGCGAGGAGGAGCGGCTGATATCGGCTTTATCTCCGAGTGATTTCTAACAAAGTGCTCCGTGCTGAGAGACACAATCAGAGCACTAATCTGATCAATTGACCAACCCTCGGCTATGCTGTAATTTAGGATGCGCTCTAACTAGTGGTGTGTGTGTGTGTATGTGTGTGTGTATGTGTGTGTGTGTGTGTATGTGTGAGTAAAAGTAAAGTGGGGGTAATGGCTGGACAATCAGCGTTAGCACTACAATCACAAGCGCTGTGTTCTGCTCTCTGCTGCAGTAATCACATCATGCTGGAACTTCTGACTGATCCAATTCACTGCCCCCCACACACACATATACACACACACACACACACATGAACATTCAGATACTGGAGGTTACAATATGTGTGAGGGAAGAGAGGAGACTTACTGCAGAGACGGAGGATGTAACTGTACATTTCATCTCTGTCACACTCAAACAGTTTGGCCGTCATGTCCACCATCTGCTCCAAAGGCTCCATCTTCTCACACACACACACACACACACACACACACACACACACACACACACACACACACACACACACACACAGAACAGGATGTGACTCTTTGCTCTTCACCACTGAGAGAACACAAGACTGAGTGTTTGCAGCACCTGGTTGGTAGAAATGCATCTTTCTGCGTACCACTGCAGGCGTCCAGGCCGCGCCCTCAGCCCAGGAGTCTACAGCACAAACACAAGCAAAGAAATCCAAACACCAGATAGTAAACAGGTTGGAACGGTGTCCACTGACATACGAGATTGCACAAAGAGGAGAAAGTCACAGAATCGGTGCTTTGGTGTTTGATTTGGAACCCACTGAGGATGAGAGGCTGTTAGAGGGGCTGACATAGGTGGATCTGCAGGCTCGTGTGGCGAAGCTTGAGCCTGATATGTGAAGCCACTGGATGATTATTATCATGAAAATAACAGCGATCGGGATTTCATCTGTCTCCTGGGGCTTTAAAAAATCTGAATAAGACAGAGATTGAGAAATCTCACCCCCCTCTCTTTCTGATAATCTGTCTGAAAGAAAAAAAATGGACAAGAGCGATCAGCCAGAAAGTTAATCTGAGCGGGGATCAACGGCGTTCAATCCCCGCTGGCCTCTTGGATGGGAGTTCATCACACTGCGAGACTGAGAGCAAAGTCAAGAAAAGACGGCTGTCATCCCTTCCTCTTTCAATCTCCACTTTTCTCAATCCCTTCCTTTTCCTCCAAATCGTTTTCCCTGCCTCTCCATCCCTCCACCCGGCCTAGTCAAAGGCATTATGTGCTTACCTAACCAGCCAAAGGGACAAATTAAAATGTGTTGCACACACTCGCTCTCAGTCTGTTTAATCTTCTTAGAGAATAAGGCCCTGCGCAAGGCCTCCATCTTTTTGCATCCCATTCCCTTTTCTTGGTAAAGTCTTACGGAGCCGGCGCTCAACCACTCGCAGGAATGTGAGTTTGGGATTCTCAAGTCATCAAGGCAGATCTTGCTAATCTGGGCACCAAACAAAATCCTCAGAAATAAGACACATTAGTTACACGCTGAGGTTTGGATCCGAACAAGACAGAGGAAGAAAAGTCAAGGCCAACACTCAACACGCATCACCGTTGAGAGCATTCCCAACGCTGCAGCGTTACGATTACTGTTCCAGAAAATATCTTAAATAGAAATGTAAATATACTGCTATTCTCCCTCATGATTATGTGCATAAGAGGAAACAGAGTCAACGGTATCTTACCTCCACTTAACAAACCCTCACCATCTCAATTCCAAATGTTCTAATTCCACTCATCACCTGACCACTTAGTCCACACACACACACACACACCTCTCTAACATAAAAACCCATAATGGCTGACCACTCTTTAGCAACACTACCTAACCTTGACCATTACCCGCGAGCGTGCAGCGATAATAGGAGCAGCCACCAGACAATCCTCCACCTCACCTTGACCGTTTAGCACAAAATTGGCCGCCATTCTCTACCATTACATTTAATTATCTGTGATTAATCAGCTGCCAATTATACCAAACACAGCACAAAGAGGGACGACCACTCAGGGGCCAAAAAGGACCCGTGTGAAGGAGTCACAGGTCCATTATTTTTCACAGTATAACTTTAGATGGTTGTGAAAATCTTGCCTTACAATACACCGAGTGAGCGTTTAGGAGTAATTTGAATCATGAACAATAACTTTAAAGTAAAACCAATGTCTAAGCGCACCAGGTTGACCTGAGCCGAGGCTATAAATTGCAGATGGGAGCCATGCAGCAGCGCTTTTGTCATTCTAACCTTCTTGACATGGAGGATAAAGTGTATTCCTGTTGTCTATTTACACGACATCAGCAATCTCACACATCACTTACACGAAGCTGGATTTCTGTCATAAGAAGGATGACAGACAATCACGCAGAAGGGGAACCAGAGCCACAATAACATGGTGATAATATATAAGAGGGTTTGAAAAAATCCTCAAGAGGGACAAATCCCTCTTTTAGTGCACACCAGGGCACGAGGAAGAGCAGCGTCAGTCCACTTTTGTTCTCATCCAACATAATGCCCATTTTCTTCTGCCTCTAATGTCAGGTTTACCACTATCCGTCTTATTTATCAATCTCTGTCCTGCTACCCAGTCCCCAACCACCTGTCTCTTTTATCCATGTAAAAAAAATAAATAAAAAATCACTTCTTATCCGCTCGCTGTGCCGCTCTCATTTTTCTCCAACTAATCTCATGAGCTTACTGCAAGAATTCAAATGACAAAGGAATAAATATCCATAAAATATTCAGGTCAAATGAGCTACAAGGACAAAGACAGTTTGGCAATTACAAGCTGCTCAGCTGTACAGATGTTATCCTGATTGCTGTGCAATAATTTCTCCATCACACAGATCCTCCAGGATTAAAAAATGTAGTCGCACCAAAGCAAGTTGCACTAAAATAAACACCACATCTATTTACTTAGTTTGCTCCACATTTTCCAGCAAGAAATAGACCTTATTTTAAAAATACTTTCCATGAATCTTGGCCACATTGGACGCAGAAAAAAGAACCATCACTGCCAGATGAAACAGCGTGTTTTGATACCGGAACCAGGCTGGAATCGTCGCAGCATAATTATGCTTTAATAAAGATGAGCAAAAAAAAAACCAAAAAACAAAAAACACATTTTCACTTTAAAGCTAGTGCTGAATAAGAGGCTTAGGATGATGTAAAGTCAGGGATGATGGTGAAACGAGAGGCTGTTATTCACGCACTACATCACCTACAGCAACAGCGGCACCTAAACAGACAATATCAGGAAGAAGGAGGTGAAAGAGAAGAGAAACATTGTGTTAAGGTGAAAGGGAAATAAGACAGCTTCTGTTTGTGTCTTTACCTCAACAATCTTGCGAGCCTCACGGTAACGGCCCGTCTGCAGGAACGCAAAGAACAAATCATACAGCATGGTCATCTCGCCTCTGGTCTGACTCACAAAGTCCATGGCTGAGGACAAAAGAGAGCAGAGGAAGGACAATCAACGTGTTTCCACAGAAACAGAGACTAAACTTCACCTTTTCATTCTGATTACAGCAAGTTACCGCCGGGGAATTAAGCCCCGGATGAAAGTCTAAGCCTGCTAAAGTGCTCTGCTCAGCGCTACATGCTATCGCTGTCCAGCAGCTTCAGGACAGGTACCAAACACACCTACACACACACGCTTGCATATTCAGCAAAGCAGATGGAAGGAAAAAATAATCCCTTCCTTCTTCCGTGGCTGTCAACTGAAGTCAACAGAAAGAACAATGGGCTGGAATTCTGCTGTTTCAGTCCTGTTTGGGACATTTCACCGATACGACTGTGCAGGAGAGACGAGACCAGCGGAAGAAGCAGAACGGAAGAAACATTCATTATGGGAAAAGCATTTTGCAGCTCAAATGACACGGCTGAATTCAGCATGTCTGAAGGTTCCAGTTGGTTCTGCAACGGCTCTTTAAGGACAGCGTGGGTGCAGGAGGCTCAAGGTGACGTCCCCTCTGATTCTCTACATCTGGCTCCTGCGGTTGACAAGACATCTGGTTTCTATTGTGGTCTCTGGGTCCTTTTAGGAGAAAGTGGGGGCAGAGTCAAGGATGAGACGGAAGCGTTCATTTGTAAGTGGGTGAAAGGAGAGCGAGGGAGGTGGAGAGGTGCTCCACATTGTGGTTTGAACCAGCGCGCTCCTGAGCCACTCGGCCCTCCGCTGCACCGGAGCTGGCCTTCCCACCCGGCTGCTCTCGACCGGCAGCAAAACTTTTCAGAACATGTTCGGCGGACGTGCTTCGGGAAATGAAGTTTCCGGTCATGTAATGGTTCCCACAGTTACGTGAGTGTGGATTAAGAAGCAGTGTGAGGTGCGTCACCTTTCTGCAGCAGTTCGGTGTCTCCTTTCTCCACCAGGCCGATGATGACGTCATGGATGCGGGGCAGGTGTCTGTAGCGATTCTGACACTCCATCGCTGCTTCCAGAGCTCCGGAGAAGTCTCTACTGCACACACAAACACACCGAACCAGACAGAGAGAGGAAGAATAGTTCGATTATCCCTGGGTCCAGGCAGGCGGGGGCCAGAGTGCACCAGAGGCTATTAAACCCGCGACCCTCTATTTCTGCCCTTCGACCTGGTGAAACAATGAAGGTCTTTGAATTCAGGACGGTGGGTGATGAAGTCTTTTGGCCCCCACACATCAGCCAGGCTCGGCAGCGACAGCCTCATGCAGCAGAAATATGACAGTAGACAAAAGGAGCTGCCTGATCTTTACCCTCTCCACTCAGCTCCTCTCATTTCCCCTTCAGCCTGATCCCCCTCTCACCTGCTCCCCTTCCTGCTCCTGTCTTCCGAACCATCTTTCTTTGATTTCACACTGTCAACTCTCACTCCGGTGGGATGACCTTGACCACCAGCGGAGCAATTTAGCAGGAATATGACATAAAAAAACCGTGACACCCTCCCCCACACGCCGCCTCCATCTTGTATCACCCTTTTTATGCCCAGTCTATCCTCCTACTGTTGCTGAGTGAATGAACAAACAAAAGACTACGTATAGTTTGGATGAGTGCAGATGACAGACTGATAACTAGAGCTGAGATGAGAGGAAGAAGCAAGGGAATGAGAGGAAGGGGAGGAAGAGAGACCACTCCAATCCCCTCTATTGTGACAGCACTGCCATCAATCTGTTGATTGGGTAATTACCATGTCAATCACACAGAGGTCAAAGCAGAAAGGGCGCATATGGTGGAAGTGTGGGCCAAAGCGAATGAGCGGAGAAAAGAAAGATGGACAGAGCGCAAGAGAGAAATCAGGTAGAGTTTCTCAAGTGTCTTCTCCTCCAATCAAATGGACAAGTGGATAAGGTAAAAGGACAAAAAAGAGGCAAAAAACACGTGTTACGTGAGGCAGACGCAAGAGGGAGGAGGAATGGAGTGATTAGGGTTTGGAGGTAAAGAGGTCCGCTAATTGAAATAAAGAGGGACAGCTTTATTCGGCAGCAACAGTCAAGAGGCTGTTCACCAGTCTGATTGAACAACACAGGAGAGGCTGGGATGTTTGGAAACAGGGGGATGAGAGGACGCGGTGACGTCACCAGGGAGGGGACGCTCCAACGCCGAGCATCCTGCCAGGGGAGGAAGACGGCGGCTGCACCAACGTCAGGTCAGAAAAACAAAGATGAGATGAGCGAATACTGTGAAATACAGCGATGGTGACCTAAAACCCCTGATGGATTCCATTCTTTCATTCTTTCATTCCTTAAACAGCAGTAGGGCTGCTTTGAGCCCTCCTTTACTCGTGAAAACTCTTTACCACTCATGAGCACATTTCATTCTTAGAGATAAAAACGACGGCCGGCGTTACAATCACACCCTCCCCTCCTCTGTTCTCTTCCGCTCGACACCCACCGACCCCCTCCCCTAAAAAAAGAGCCAAAGATGTTGAAAGATGGTTAATTCCCCTTAGGTACAATTTAACTGTCACTTTGCGTTGCCATTTATCACAACGCGCGGCCCTGCTAATGTCCTCAACTTTGCATGTCAGCTGCTTTCCAGCCAATTAAGCCTGAAAAAGGGCGTTTTGCTCAGTGGAAACCAGAAGGATTAGACAGGGACGCTTCTCCATCTCATTCCCTGCACCCCATCCCTCTGCTATTCTGTCTTTCTTTTGTTTAAACAAGATCAGCAGGCACCTACGAACCAGGGGAAGGCAGAACCAGCAAACCTGCCTGACATGGAAGCACAAGCTTCCACACTTTAAAACTTTCCTCCTGAAAAATCTGAAAGTGTTTGGGTGTTCTCTATCAAGCCCCTCCCTTTCCTCCCTTTCGGTTAGCTGGAATCATCAGCACTGACTGATGCTAATCAATTGTATTAGATGGCGTAAATGGAGCGACACGCCTGGTAGAAGAGCAGCGAGTTAGAGCAGACGACAGTGAGCAGACGGACACGAAAGCTACCAGGGAGGCACGTCTGACGGGCTGTCAGCGGCTAATCTGGCAGAGAAGTGTTCATTAAGTCATTAGAGCTGATGCTACAGTGAAACGGGTGCAGGGGGAGTGATGCCTGCTTTGTCCTCTTTTCATCACTGTCCTCCATCCTCCTCCTCCTCCTCCTCCTCCTCCTCCAGACTGTCTGTTGACTGCTGGAATGAAAGGCCGCATAAATGACTCGAGACTTGTAATAAAAAAGACAGATTCATTTGGCCACCAATGTCACGGCTATTATGTTAACACCTAAAGTATTCTGCAGTTTCCTTCCGTCTCCTTCGTGACAGGAAACTCTTAAAACTCTGTGTCTTTAAGTCAATAACACACCAAACACCGACACAATAACCCACAGCAGCGCTAAGCTAGCTGAGGCTGTCGCCAGTGAGCAGAGTGAATCATGCTCCTCTGACAGAGGCAGAGATTCAGGCGTGAGCATGTGTGCACGTGAACCCGTGCCTGGCTTTCATCTAAAGTTAAACGGTGTAATAGAACACATACAGATGTGTGTGTGCACACAGTGTTCATGTGCTGCAGCAGGCCCCTATCTGTGAGCCTGTGGTAAATCCAGCAATTAGTGATCGGTACATAATTAACATGCTAATGAGTTGATGGACTAAAAGCCGACGACAAACACACACACACACACACGCACACAATGGTGTATTGAATAGAGGTGAGGGGTGGGGTGGGGCAACACCAGTGACCCCATAACCAGTGTTTGGTTCATTTGCATACGGGCATCATAGGAAGGGTCTTCAATTGCACATACACAAACACACCCACCCACACGCGCGCACGCACGCACGCACGCACACACACACACACACACGTGTAGTGGTTCAAGTACAGCATCATTTGTTTCAACAGATTAGAGGTGGGGGCTCATGGGAGAATTTGCAGCTTGTGTATCCTCAAACAAACAAAACCTGGCTCTAAGTGCACGCACACACACAAACACAAACACACATGTTCACACAAATGAGCAATTTGCACATCCTCTCTCTGTCTGAATCACTGACCCAGAGTGGAACCTCAGCTATGATCACAGGGTGGGATGAGTGACTCGTTCAGATACACACACAATCACACAATCACACAATCACACTCACACTCACACTCACACTCACACTCACACTCACACTCACACTCACACTCACACTCACACTCACCTCGCATCTGGATTTGGCAGATAAAAGCAACAGCTGATACCAGTTGTGATCAAATGGCCGTGAGGCTGCTCAGCAGAGAGCTGGAACAAGGCTGTTTTACCTGTCCAGGTAGGAAGTCACCAGAGGTGAGCACAAGTTGGCAGAGGGCTTCGTCAATCCAAGGGTGAAGACGGTGTCCTGCAGCTTTCTGATGGCCTCAGAGTCCCCTTTGGCTGCCAGCGCGTTGAGCACATGAAACAGCATGGTGACATGCGAGTCGTCCATCGCCACTTCCTTCTCTTTCATCTCCTTCAAGATGTCCACCGCCTCTGTGTATGAAAAGGTGAGGAAAAAAAGACAAATTGTCAGGATGCAGAAGAGACGGGTGTGCAACTAGGATAAAAGGCCCTTTAGATAATTCCACGAGGGGAAAACAAACCCGTATTAAAACAGCATTTTGCGCCCAGCAGGGATGCAAATCCAACCTAGTATAATGCCAACTGTGTGCTAATTGCTACTTGCAGTTTTCTAAACGAGACTACAATTACCAAACCCCTACAATGGAGGCCGCCTGTCTGCCACGGTTCTGTGGAACGCATTTGGGGAGCTAAATTATAGGTATGCAGCAACTAGGACCCACTGTGGCCCCGATGATACCCTGGTAAGTAGGCTGAGGGTGGAGCGGTTCGGTCAAGTCCAGCCAGTAATGGAGGGCTTTTTAGCAGGCCACATGCCCATCTGGCCAACACGAGGGGCCAAACGATGAAAAGAGCGCCTGTGTGTTTATGCACATGCCGTATCAGGCTACGGTAATTAAGACGCGCTAACTGTCTATTTCCACAGTTGCTAATGGACTGACAGCGATACAGCCCCTCTCTACCACAGACACTAATCTGTCCTGCGTGACCATGGAGGGGGGAGACGGAGACACGCCCGCTCTAGAACTCCATCTGAACACGGATGGAAAAAAACCTCCAGCTGTTGGCTAGTACGGTCCCCTCTTCAGTGTAGCGTTTACATCCAATCTACGCCAATTTCACAACGATGTTCTGAGCTATTCATACTTTTATCAGCTCAGGTGTAAGCGATGTCTCTGATGAACGAGCCTGATGCCTCCTTCTGAAAACATTCCATCTCTTTTCTCTTCTCCATCACACTCTGACAGACCTGCTAATCACCCAGACAAATGGCCTGGACTTGATATGCACAAATGGAAGCACACCAGCTAACGTCCCTGAAACCACCACCCAAGCCCTCCCACCCTCACTGTCGGCCCTTCTCCACCTCTCCCTTTATCCATCCGTTTAGCCAGTATGCATTTCCATCCGCTCAGTCAAGCATCGTGGCCAGCAAAGCGAGCCAGACCGCGCACACACACCAAATGATGGGCGGCAGACAAGCCAGGTAAACAGAGATCACACAGCCCAGTGGTTCATAAAATGTTCCCTGACTTCACTGCTCGTGATGTCTCTTTCCCAAAACACACGCAGCCTCAGAAAAAAGCCCAAAGACGAGCAGAAACCAGAGGCAGATATGGTTTACTAAAGTGGGAGGATGGGGAGAACCCAAGGGCGAGCGTGTCAGAGACAAGGCCAGTACTGGTCTTGCAAACTACAATAAAAACTATTTGTCAGTCTATTTCTGAAATTAGCAACCATTCCACGTAAAAAAAAAATCCATTTTACATTGTTTGCTTTACCCATTCAAAGCCTGGATGAGCTTTTACTCCACCTCAGCGTTGCGGTACATGTTCAGAATGTTTTCTAAAAGTTCCAGCACGTTTAGCTGGTGTGAGACGACTAATGCTGAACACACAGAACCTCCGCGCGATTATCCTAAACCTGCATCTGCAATTATTTTACCGTGAGGATTTAATAGATGTCATTATGCACATGACCGTAGCACGTAAGTGTAGCTTGCACATAATTAGCCACAAGCTAATACAGGGATTGTAAGGTATTAGCGATAGTTTCGCATAAATTGACACAACATGTTCGAAGAGGGCGGAAAAAGGACGAAGTCTGCGAACTACGAGCAGAAAAAAACAAATGCATTAGATATGGTGAGAAAACACAGCGAGATGCCAACAGACATGATCCTCAGCTGGGCCTGGTGTGTGCTGGGAGCCAGCAGACCAGCGTCTGGGCGGAGAAAGGCGGACATCAAGGTTAGCCATGTGTGCTAATGTGGCTGACAAGCGTCCCCGCCGTATGAACACTCTGGCTAATGGCAAATGCGTTAGTGCTGCCTATACACAGCCTGACGCACACGTGTACGTACACACACACACACAGATGGACACACCAACTGTCGGGCACACCAAATGCCTTTTTGCTTGGATTCACATGCAAATGTGCATGTCCCTGCACGTGAAAGGCTAAAGCACTTTAGTGGACATGATCTGGCTTTACAGCCAAGGCAGATTTCAATAATTCTGGAAAAATAAACGCAGCAAGTCCTGTAATTCAGCCCCTCTCATCTGTAACTGACAGGGATGTGTCCAAGGGCTGGAAAATGAGAGGATGACATGCTTTAAGACAGACAGCGCTAGAGAGGGTCAGACGGAAAGACAGAGCAAAAGGGGAGGAGAGACGAGCGGAGGACAGACAAGGGAAACATTTTGGCTGTCATTGTGTGCATAGACCCGCGGCGGAAAACTGATGGTAATTGGCTCTTCGATGGGCAGAAGGAAACCCACCGTAGCATTCTGAAAATGGCCGTCTAATGTGGGTCTGAGCGAGCGGAAATGTGACAGGATTGGTGACACGCGTACGGGCTTAACTGCACATTTGGAGGTCTTCGCTTTCCAGCCTGATCTACTTTCATCTAGATGATTGCTCATAGCTCAAGTAATCATCAGGTATAATAATTCAGAATAAAAAGAAAACTTGAGAAACAATATTTCGAGACTCTGAACACTGAAAATCTACGGCTCACCCTCAATCCTGCCATTCTTGGAGAGGGCCTTGACCAGAGTGATGTATTTACTGGGATCCAGAGCTGTGGAGGAGTCCTTCCGGCTTCTGAAAAAACAAATACAGAGACGGCAGATGATCCACTCGCAAACCTCAGAATTATTTTCACTTCTGAACTGTAGAATGCCGGCTGGATGGACAGATTGATGTAGGAGGTGATTAAAAAAGCACCAGCAAGTGATGAAGAGGTGAGTTCCACTGACCCCTCATCAAGGTACCTCTTTGTTAAACAGAACTCACAACCTCCTGCTTCACTCACATTTCCCTCTTCAGGCTGAGCGCCTCCTCCACATTGTCATGGCGACAGCACAGGGTTGATCAGGGAGACGTAGCCACCGACGGTCATCTCCTCCTCGTGCTTCTCCTTCAGCTGAAGGGCCTGCTGCAGGTTCTGGCCAACAGTAGGACAACGGGACTCAACCCGGATGTTGAGAGAACACCAGGCTCATTTTATGGAAAAGAACTTAAATGAATCCAACCTCCTCGGCGCAGAGAGCTTGGATGAGCTGTTTCAGTACCGAACCGATGGGTTTGTTCTCCGCGATGTGTTCTTCCAGTTTCTTCTCAAGCATCAGTACCTTCCCTTCTGCTCCCTGATGGAGAGAAAGAGAGACACAGAGAGGCTGATTGAACATCACAAAGGTCACGTGCAGTCAAAGAATGGCTAGAAAGTTCCCATGGACTTCCATGGATATTCACTTACAGCTGCAACAGCAGCAGACGTGGTTAAACCATTTAGGTCTTGTTGTTTTGGGTCCACTAAAGCAATCACATACTGAGAGAGAGAGAGAGGGAGAGAGTGACAGAGCATAAACGAGGCAAACATAAGAAGAAAAAAACAGAATCTCAGGATGTGCACCTTGATGAGCTCTGGGATGTGGTAGGATTCCAGGAGGTTCCTGATGCCCTTGTAGATGTTCACCGGAATGGTGATGTTCTGTAGAGAAGCAGATCGGATTAAAAATACTTTTAATTTCTTTTGAAATGATGCTCCACTCTTCAAACACCCATCCGGGTCACCTTTGCCATGATTACGTCTAACCTGAGTCTTCAGCTGAGTGAAGTATGCCTTCAGTTTCTCCTCCTGGGCCTGCACCTCCTCCTCGGAACTGCTGTCGATCAGGTTATAAAGGAAGAAGCTCGTCTTGCCTGAAAGGAGGTGAAAAGGCCCAGTTTGGATCAGCCGTCTGCCTCCAAACCTGCCCGTTTTCTCCTGTCGCTGCTGCGGGGCGGCTGTTTGTGTTCCTGCTGCTGACGCAGGCTGCTTTTGGGCCGGGGGTGTGAGTGAACGTGCGCTGGTCGGCACTGACAGCTCCCCCCGACTTCCACACTCACGCAAACACACGTGCACATGTTGTCTAATAGAATGTGACATGGATAAGAGTCTCCATCGCTCCCACCAGTACACACAGCTTCAGCACTGGAGAGTCCCTGACACACACACACACTGACACGGGCTGACATAAATGCTATGCACACACACATGCACACTTAACTAGTCAGCGCTGTGTCAGCAGCCAGGCTCTGTTTCTTCAAATGGAGAGAGCAGGTCTTACATACACACACCTTAAACACACACACACACACAAGCTTCATTGCGAGAGGAGGCCTGTTCAGCACTACCCTGCTACTGAGACCAAACACAATTGTGCACACACACGGTATTTTTCTGTCAACATGATTACAGCTGGGGGTAGAGCAGGACAAAGAACTGCTCCAGACGAGTCTGAATCCTGATAGGTGGGAGACGAGCTACGCGTCGAGGTGTCCTCCCTCCTTTCTCACCTAGACAGACACACTCGGACGCAGCTCGGATACAAGGACGTCAGTGAGTAAATCGGCCCTTACCAGCAGGGTCTTTGGAGAAGCGCGTGTCCTTGTACAACAGCGCCGTAATCTGTGTGACAGGCAGAAAACAACAGTGGTTCAGCCACATCAGGTCTGTGAGTGAATATAACGATTAAGTAGCTGTGGCTTTTTTTAAAAATTGTATTTGATTACAAAAAAAAGCCTTTTTATATCAGCAAGTCAAATTTTCAATCCTGCAGTTTAAATAACTGAGTTCTTTTTAATTACACAAACATGCCTGAAGCTGAATGCCCATCCCAAACATTTCTTTATTTATGTGATCAGTGTGCCATAAGGAGATTAGCATTAAAGACAGCAGATGGCATTTGTCAAACTGCGTATTCTTCTTAAACATAACTTAGCAGATGGGAAATAAACTGGTCATGACGGCCATTATACGGTGGAAAATAAGGGATGATACGAAGAGTTGTTATAGGGTTGGTTTTTTTTCATTTTTTTAAACTTCTTATCTCTTTTTTCTGTGTAAATACACACACACTCCCGCTGACACGGCAGGCCCGTTCACCGCTTACCTTCACCATGCTCTCCACATCCTCTGACCTGCAGGGGGCAGTAAAGGACAAGAGATAAGCGCTCATTCACAACGAGACTCGCATGTCGGAGAGGAGCCTCCACACGGGCAAACACACAATAACACTTGGTTTGACTAGCAAAAATAAGAAAATTATCCTGACAAAACACAACATTAGACACCTGCTATTCCTGCAAAAGTCACAATCTCTCCATTTTAAAAATGTTCCTCAGAATTTATAGCATCTTTTGATGTGTAAGTACAGAAACGTAGTCCTTTAGAATAACTATGTATCTGATTTTTTCAGAAATATTCACTGTTGTGTTTAAATGCAAAGAAATATGAATTTGGAAAGACGACTATTCTTGAAACATTTTCGCATAATTTGAAATGCGGTTCCAGTAACCGCGACACTGACAGCGTCCTGTTGCCACCCCATAATTGATGCTGTGGAACAAAGCCATTCAGCAAGTGAACACGACATCGACAGTTGTACGCTCAATCCCGCAGTACAAGAGCTTAAAGGACAGCAGCACAAAAGCATGGGAAACCACAAAAGACGCATTCACACACACGCAGACACTAAACGATGACAACGTGTGACATTTCTGGCACTATCAGCTAGTTGGTGGGGAAGAGGAACGAGGGGGAGGTGGGAGCAGAGGAGAGAGGAAGAGGTCTTTAATGATTAAATTATCCCCTGACCTTGTCTTTGACAGGGGCAGCTCCCACACTGCAATCACACAACGCCTGCTCATGTATGCTAATACACACTCCAAGTGACAAGCCCAATTATGACGCTAACAGGCAAACTAAAAGTCAGAAGAGTGTGTAGGTGTGTGTATGTGTGCGTGTTAACACAGAGGGCAAAGTAAACGGCGGAAACAGTTTCAGACATAAGGACAATTAACAGATGCAACAATTAAAATGATCTCAAGCTCCTTAAAGACAGATACCATGACTTAAAAAAGTCAGGGAAATTAACTTTGTTTGGAACAATTTGACATTTAAACAGCAAAGATTTCACAGTTGAGCTAAACTAAAAAAAAAAACCAAAACATTAATTTCTAAATCAAAGTGTCAATTTTGATATGAAAAACAACACAAATTAATCATTCAGCATTTAAAAAGCTGCAGTATCTCTCTTGTAATTATTTCACATCCATGTTGATTAGCTTAGCTGTAGCTTGGCTACAATAAACTAAATGCAAATGTCCAAAGTCAAGTTTAAGCGATACTGTGAGTGTGAGCTCTTGAGAAAAGAAATGACTTTGGTGCCTCCAGACGAGGCAGAGCTCCTCTCCTCCGCTCACTTCCAGCATCGCTGGAAGGCCGCAGAGGTATTTGTGCAAGTGTCTGCGTTAAAAATGGTAAATATTCATAAACAACCCCTAAACAAACGCCTTGGACCTAAGGCTAACTCTGCGTGTGAGTGAGATCAGTCCGGGGGAGCACAAGGGGCAACGTTGGGCATCTGCTAATTTACATATCTCCCACGGAGCTTTGGGGTGCACTGTGGGTTGGCGGCGTCCATATGCATGAGGCACACGCACGCGTGAGTGTGTGTGTGTGTGTGATAGAGAAAGAGAGAGAGAGAGAGAGAGAAAGAGGGAGAAAATTCTCCACAGCTGCCTGCACAAACGACAGTCAGGGCTGTGATACAGTGCACATGTCGTAGTCGTACCATATGTTGTACTAAACCCAAAGATGAACCGGCTTCCGCGAGTCAGTCAGGATTTTCACCAAAATGAAGATAATTATAACAAATAAATGATAAACAGATGGCAGCAAACACCAAATACTCACTTTCTGAAGCCCTGGCTGAGACTGCTGCGGAAGTTCATGAGATCCACTGCAGGGAAGGAGGGATCCGACACTGAGGGAAAAAAGAGACAACTATGATTATTTTCAGCACTGAACTTCCTATCAGTTCTTTTAATTTCCAGTGATTCAGCCCTAGAAGGACTGTCACAAAGCCAGAAAGGATCTAAGGTCTTTTGGGAATGAAAGGATCGAAGGATGCAGAAACAAGAGGTGGAAGTTTGAGACTAAACTGAGATGAAAGACAGAAAAAATAAAAATCATCCATTATGTAACACTTTCCCCTGTCTCTGCTGAAGCTGAGGGGCCTCTTGTCCTCGCTGTTAACATATTCACACAGAAGAATCTCTTAAAAGGCCTGATGAGCACTGAGGACTAAACAGGCAAATGTATGGTGTGTGTGTGTGTGTGTGTGTGTATGTCTATGTGTTTTAACATTTCAATTAGCCTTTAGGCAAAGAAACAATTTTTATGGCTGCTCAAGCAGCAGCAGAGCTGTTTGGAATGTGGTATTCTGTGTGTGTGTGTGTACTTACAGCGGCCATACAGCTCGGCCAGGTTAGTGACGGCCATTTTCCGAACCTCCGAAGCCACAAAGCCCTCAGACTCCAAAGAAACACCCGCGTTCTGAAAAGATCAGTTGTAAGAACGTCAGCTCACGCCTTTAACCACAACACACACTCACACACCCCCACACACACCTTAAGGGCTTGCCGGGCTGCATCCGTGGAGGAGAAAACGGGGAGAATGTAGCTGTGGAAAGTATCAACGTCGGCGGCCACTCCAAGCTCCTGCATGCCCTTCAACACTTCAAGCACACCTACAAGAGCGGAATGGAAGATGGAATATCGTCTTAAGGATTTAATATGGGCCTTTGTATGTGTCATTGAAGACTTTTTGAGCAAAAAAATATAGATAAAAGTTAAAAGAAAAACCAGAACAAAGAATTTTTACATTTTAGAGGCTGGTATTAAAAAAATGGAGGATGAAAACCACTGACTCAAACACAATCCATCCTCAAGAGCACAACACAAAAAAACAGGTAGGATTATAGAAGTGGAAAAAAAGACCTTTTTGTGTTTAATAGATGCAGGTCTGCCTACTCTCACCCTGCAAGTATTAAATGTGGGTGCAAAACTCCCCCAGCCCACCAGTGAGGGGCAAGCACCCCACCTCCACTCACACTCCAACAACAAAATGCTAATGACTTGCTTTCTCCTCCACCTTGGACTTCAGGACACGTGCGCATCAACACGCACTCGGCCTGAAGTGGACTCTTGCACCATCACCCTGCTTTCCAGCGGACCCCTGAGGTCCTGCCCCAGGGAAGAAGGCCAAAACAGTCACATACATATGGAACAGCCACTCACACACTCTCAAAGCGCCCGCGAGAGAGTGTGTGAGTGTGTCTGGGCTCAGTTGGAGGCGGCAGCGCAGCACTTTGCATATGTCTGGAAGCGTGCCCACCAAAGACGTGGGCCCCAGCCAGGGCCCACACGGGTGTATCTGCTCATCATCAGTGTGTTGCCATGCAGTTTTAGATGCAGCTAAATGTGATATAGGAGTAAATCCAGCGTACCAATCCTCCCAGTTCTCCAGCAAACAACGCTAAAGTGCTTCCGAGCGTTGACGTACCTTAAAATGCTGTATTTACTCCCCACTCTGCTTCTGAAACACACAGATCTGAGCTTCTGGATCCTCCAGGGACGTATGCATTCACCTGGCAGTCTCTCTCTGCGGCTGAATTAAAGATGAGTCCCGGCTTTTATATGCCATTAAAGAGGGCTTCTGGCCCGACACTGTTCCAGGTGAGGCTACCTGAACCACTTCATCCATCTATCTATCCTTTGCCTCCATCCATATCACTCACTCATCTGCCCCTCTCACTATCCATCCACCCTGCTTTTGGCGATCTTCCTCTTTCTTCTCAATGGAGGATCCATCCATTTTACCAACACCGCGTCCATTTTTACCCCTAATCGCTTTCATCCGGCCTTTTTTTATGAACGAAGGGAGAGAGGACCTGCTTCGCTCCTGAATAATCCATAATCAATTTCAAAGAAAGCTAGGCAGACAGAAATGTGAATGGAGGGCAGAAGCCTGTCCTCTTTCTCACATGCACTTTCCGGTTTTTGTGCACGGCATTTTTGATTGGTCCAGCACGTCTCCTTTGAAGCCTCAGCATCACTGTGCATGTTTAAACTCAACTGAAATCAGGCTTAAAAAAGTCAATCTACCTTTTTTCTAATAAAAAAACACTGACCATCTGCACAAAGCAAGACTGGAGAAAAAGACATGAAAACACTAGAAGAGATAAACCTGCTGGATGGAGCAGCATCAAGTTAAAGGGAGACAAAGTGAGACAAGTAGAAGCAGTTTGAGGCTGGTCAGCATGAAGTCTGACATATCATCTGGGCAGGAAGTATCAAAGTAGTGGGAAAAGCGCGGCGGCGGTCACAAGATATCATCATCAGATTCATGTCTGCAGGTTAACTGTCACAGATGAGAAGCGAGGATACGAAAAGAGGGAAAGAAGAGTGGAGCGAACCCCTTCCCGTCAAGCCCTCCCACCCTTGGACATGAGTACCTGTCACTTCTTCTCTGCTTTCATTTGCAGCACCATCTGTCTCTCCACCTCCCTGACTACGAGTCTGTACAGGTTGGCTGCAAGGCAACGGTGAGCTGGTGTTTGAAAACAGGAACCGTTGGAGGCACAAAATGTAAAATGTCACTTCCTCCTGCTTTATTGTTTTATTTCCAGGTATTTCTGGGAGTAAATAAGCTGTTTAAGTCCATCAGACCGTTGAAATGGTAGAATAAGACTGTCCCGGTGGTAGCTGATTTTATGTAGCCCGACACTGTTTAAATGTCAAGCTGCTTCAGAGCATCACAAGAGGTCATTTCCAAGAAAGACAACAAACCTTTGTGTCTTTTATCACCCAAAACACACAAGGGGAGAGACATTTTCCTTCCTATTCTTTTGCTGGCCTTCTTTATTTTGCCCCACCATGTCACAAGTGATAACAGCAGACTGCGTCGCGAGGACTGACAAGCAGTGACTAGCTAGCGGCAGGTGGGAAGTATAGGCCAGCATATGCTTCCGCTAAACCCGCCAAATCCACACCTCATCAAAAGGCAGAGACCCCCCACCATCACCACCCCCACCCGCTCCATTTCTCTCCTCTACTTCTGCAACTCCGGCCTCCTGCCCGCTAGTGACACCTGTGGACAAAAAGTGACACGGCGCTTAATATTTCATGGGCTGTGCACAGTGGGGCGCGTAATCCAAAGTGAATTCCCTCAGAGCGCTTGCATTTACATGAAATCAAGTCACTCCGCATCAGTCACATCACCTGCACTGCCTGCCCCACCATCCCTCCTAATACGGACCAACACACACCTCCTGCAGCCAGCATGTGGGAGAGAAGAAGCTGCATCATTTGCGAGGGTTAAGAAGAAATGAGTAAGAAGAGAAAGGGTAGTTTTTTTCTGGTACTGATAAACTGACAGCATCTAGGTGTTGAAACAGCACAGTTTTAGGGACTGATGTGTCAACTTTGTGAAGTCGACCAGTCAAACTTGGAAATTAAAAAAAAAAAAACTCTGAATCTGCACTATTGCCACATTGGTTTAACCAATTTCTGCTTCCTGCCATCTCAAATTCTGTCAATTAGTTGAGAGGGAAAAAACACATCATTTATTAATGGCTCTAAAAACCCCAAAGAGAGCTGCGAAGCTCAGTACAAATAAAGCACTTAAAACCCACGGCCTCTCTGAGCTCTTTTGACAGCCAACATTCATCAGGAGTCATGAACTCTAACAAATCTCCAAATGCTGGAGTATGTCACAGAGATAACTCTTTCACCTGGGTTCCAACTTCGCTGGTTTGTAATTTCGCATCAACGAGACTCTTCATCCCTTTGGCCTAACCTGCCCCAGTTGAACCACTCTATGGGGCAGCAATATTTAAGAGTAAACCTCCTTTGAAAGCTCTTTCTGCTACTGTGGAAGACAGAATCCCCTGTGCATCACAAAAACACACAAATACCTTATTCCTAAACCAGGTCTGCCCTACCATGACCACAGAAAACCAGAGGGAAGGCAGAAGGATTAAACACTGCAGGTTTTTTGGCATTTTTTCTTGGCATATTTCATGTTCTGTGGAAGAAACAAAGGCAGGGACATACCATCTGTGTTTTTGTCTTTCAGGTGCTGTGTGAGGAGGGGCCAGAAGTAGTGAGGCCTTGTGGGTAAACCTTGCTCCTTTAACATTTTCATCAGTGCCAAGGACAAAGCTGCAAAGACAAGTTCAGATTGTAATCAAATGACTGCAAAACCACGCGTGTGTGAACAGTGTCAGGACAAGCGTGTGACTGTGGTCGGTAAGGGCAATGAGAGTGTGTACCAGTTTTCTTGGCCTCCAGAGCACAGGACAGAGTGAAAATCAGTGGGCTAGCATGAAAATTGGCCTCCTGGAGCTCTTTGCAATAAACACCCAACTTTTCCAGTGGCTGTCACACACACACACACACACACAGGAATCAACACATGTTAACTAGGTGTTAAAATAAAAGACAGGCAAGCGGAGAGAATTCGTTTTATACCGTATCCATGGTAACACAGTGTCTGAGGAAGAAGTTGCCAACATTGGAGGCCTCAGAGTTCAGATTGTCAGACTGCAAGGTGGGAAAGGTCTTCAGGATGTAAAAAGCTGTGTCCTCCAGGCCCTGCGTGATGAGGCTCAGGCAGAGGTTCATGGCATCTGGAGGAGAAACAAATACGCTGCTAAAACATAAAACGTGGTGTGCATACGTAGGGAGAATAAGAATTATTATTATTTATTTTGCTTACCTGGAACGTAACCTCGCTCATGCCTCAAGCGGTCAATCACCTCTGGGAGGTGCTGCTGGTGTCCAGCTTTCGCCAGAGTGAAGATGACCTGCATGAAGTCTCTGTCCATCAGAGTACAGTCCGAACTCTCTGCTGCCTCCAGGGTCTGACACAACAACAAAAAATACAACAGACCAATTTCGACTTTGTCTTTCCAGATTAATTACATATGAACCACCTGAGAGGGCACACACACACACCTTTTTAAAACTGTCCATGTCGCCCTTTTCTGCATAGACGTTAAGCAGGGAGATGTATGTGTCAGGGCCTGGGTCAATCCCTGCTCCTTTCATCACGGTCAGAATGTTCCTGGCACTCTCCATGTCTCTAAAATGGACATTTTTAAAAATTAATTTTCAAGTCAATACTAAACACAAGATGCTGTACAGTAGTGACGTTACCCAGCACGCGCATGGTTGTTTTTCATGAAACCCAATATGGTCGGTAAAAAAAAAAAATGTTTCAGAGAAGCGTTCATATTTAAGGAGGTTTGGTCAGACAGATGTTTGGTTACGTGGCTCCTTCAATATCTCCGTTTTGACAGTAGGCTGCTATAAGTCTTTGGTATGTAACCGGGAACAAAAAAAATAGGATATAAAACAGATAAGTAATGACAGCATAATAATTAGTACAACCATTAAAAAAGTAATAATCAAATTGTGTTCTGTTTTATTTTAAATAGCAGCACTTACTCTGTTGGGCTGGATGTTAGCAGCTTCCATCTTAGCCAGGAAGTCAGTGGGCGAGAACTTGAACTCATTCTGCAAGTAAACCTTTAGCAGAGCATTGTAGTGGCTAACATCATACTGAGCCCCTGGAGAAGGAAAAAACAAAATCAAAAATTTCTTGTGGACTTTGACAATGTAACTTGTATTCTGATGAGTTTGGGGGCTGATGTCACCGGTGTTGTCTCCTACCCAAATTCCGCAGCTTCTCCCACACGTGATGTGCAAGCTGCGTACGCTCCTCCAGGGGAACCTCTGGCAAAAGGGTCCCACAGCTGCGCAGCAGTAACAAAGCCTGATTGCCACTAGGATAACCTGAAAACATGAAAAAAAAAAGCACAGTGGAAAAAAAGCACATAAAGAGCAGAAACAGCTTCCTTTACCCATTTTTCCTTATAATGCAAGTCCTGAATGGCAGTCACGCCTCCATACCTGCTCTGCAGATATCATGGAAGATGCGGAGCAGCAAGGTTTTGGTTATACGGCCAGTTCTCCGGACAGAACTATCAAGTTTATTGAGAGCCCAGTCGAATTCTAGTGCCTGCTTGGATTGTATGGCAGCACTCGTCTCATTCTTTTTCACGGTGGCGACAGCATAGTTACGAACACACCCCAGTCCATACGGCCACGTGTGACTGTGAAACATCACAAAAACACATTTAATGACACCGAGCAAAATGCTCAAAGCAAATATAAACATAAAGACATTAGAAAGTAGTTTGGACATTCAGTGAGATGCAAAAGAGGGACAATGGAGGATGAGGAAGACAGATTTTTGTGGTACTCGTATGTTAGTCCTGTAATGAGTACACACATTTTTTATCAATTACTATGACCTTGACAGAAAGTCATCTGACAGTAAATGGCAAATAAACTCGTAGCTTCTCTAAAGTTTAGGGATAACAGGCTATAATCAAATATAAATATACGCCTATGGCTCCAACATATGCAATCCAATTTAGCTAAATTACAGCGTGGCTATCTCTAATGTTGAAAAGCGCCCAGATGTAAAAGAGATGAGATAATGAAAACTTTGACAACAACAACGGATGACAGCAACGAGTCTTGGTGGGGATTTTTATCAGTCAAAGGCATTATATGCAACTTTGATCAATGAGTCCTAAAAGTAATCGAGGTTATGTTGTTCCACAACGTGTGATCTATCGTAGAACAGGAGCCATCTTTACGTCACAAGGTAAACAGGCAAATTTTAACTCCACATACATAATTGGGTTAAATTTTCCGGGTCATATTTTTATAAATACTGGTTTGTCCGTCTACTGATGTCAGTGACCCTCAATGACATCTCTGCTTTCAGCTCACGCGTGGACCCCGGCTACACCGGCTAGCATACCGCCACATACCTGAATGTTTTTTCGGAAGCAGGGCAGATTTGTCGTGAACAACCTGCACTCCTGCTGCCGCCGAGTGATCCGCTGTACAAACGGGAGAGTGGAGGACCGTTTCTCTTCACCCCGGGTAACTGAAGTAAGCCCGAAGGTGAAAACTTTAGCAATCGCGCAGATCTCAAGAGCGCAGCCATGTTTTTTGTAGCACAGTGGAAGGGCATCCGCACCACGTGAACTGCCATGAAATATCGCGAGAACGCAGAATGTGATTACGTCAATAGAGCCTATAAAGTTTCAGTAAAAACAGTAAAAAGACACAAGGTACTGCATACAGTATTTATGCTATTCATATTCTATATATAAATGCTTCCACATCATAAGTCAAAACATATCCAAGTTAAGTGTGTGATCAAATTTAATTCTCTTCCAATACATAATACAAAAATAGGCTTTTCATTTTCAGCTTTTTACCTAGTGACAATACTAGATTACATATTTAACATATATGTTAAACACACAGTTTGAAAAGAATTCAACATGATTAACATAACAATGACATTTTACAAACATAAGGAAAGACATCTTTAGCCAATTTCCTCAATAGGTTTAACACTACTTTTGTTTTTCTTTTTCTTTAAGTTGTCTGCAACCACAGTCTTTGCCTTTTCCATGTTTTCCTTTACATATTGTCTTTTACTGTGTTCACTCCACAACTCTATAGCTAGTGTTTGAATTTGCTGTGTATTTGCTGCTATCCAAGCCTGGAAAAATTCACACTTTTTATTTGCAAGGAAGTATTTCTGTCTCCTTTCTCTTTCCTCTCCGCCTTTGGACAGGGATTTTCTTGCCTTTGAGAGCACCGAGCGGAGCTGGCTGAAGGCTGCCAGGCAATATCCAGCAGGATCCTTTACGTTTCTCCCAGTCATGATGTGAGCCACAGCTTCCAGAGCCCTGGATGGGGCAAGCTGATCCTCTTTGTCAAGGTACCCCTCACTATAAACCCGACTTTCCCCACTTTCTATGGCCTCTTGTAGAGAGCTGAACACCCGGCTGGAGTTTAACCCCTCAGACAAAGCAAGAACCATGTCGCAGAATTCAAACATCAGTGTATCTGTGTCATTATTAACCAGAGACAATGAGAAAGCGTAGGCATAAAGTGCATTGACCAAACCAAAGCATACCAGGGGAGAAGGATTGACACACAGGGAACTCAAAGTTGGAATTTTATCAGAAATTGGAGGAATACCTGGAACTGCAGAACTTTCTTTGTCCTTGCTTGTTTGCTTCTCCCCTTTAACTCTTTTTGTATTTTTTGCCAATCTGCTGAGATTCTCTTTTTCTTGCGATAGCTTTACTTTATCATCAGCGCCCAGTTTATCCACAGTAGTGGAAATGCCTGTCCCCACTTCACATATTTCTTCATCAAACATCTCAATCAGCGCTCTCTCTTCCGGTTCATGCTCTTCCCACCATGGCTTCCAGGGCGGAACCAATCTGGCAACACCTCCATCCTTTACCAGAGACATGAACCTTGCTTTCTCTTTACTGCTGAGAAGTTCCCACAGCTCCTCTTCTGACAGTTTGTCAATGTCAAGCCCTGAAACTCGTTCGGCCAAATCCAGCTCATCTTCTATACTTTCAGCATCTTCATCTATGTCATCAGGCCTCGCCTCTCCTCCTTCCCCGATCTCTTTGAGTCTTCTCAAAATACTCTCAATCTCAGTTGAATCTTCTTCTTCGGACTGTTGAAGTTCTGCTAGTCTAGACAAGAGCTCCATGACCTGCACTTTTTCTGCCGTCTCCACTTGCCCTTCATCTTTGTCATCTAAGACAATACCACTTTCCTTTAACAAACTTT
>CAAE01014532.1:501420-525963 GCA_000180735.1 Tetraodon nigroviridis | reverse complement strand
AGGTTCAGGTGAGTGGGCACAATTTACACTCTTGCAGATACAGCAGGTTTCGTATTAATGGAGGTAATTCAGCTTGTCAAAGGCCAAGACTCCGGATAATAAATTTCATATCCTCTATAAATCAATGGAAAAACTGTTTTAATAGCACGTTCAGGATGAGTACAGAACTTTTTATACAACCACAGGCAGACACAGAGGCATCAAGATAATGACACCGTGTTTAGAACAGTAATGGAGCAGCATTAATGTAAGTGGTTTGACTTTTTAATCTGTAAAGAGACAGTTCACCCCAAGACCAAAGAAATGCATTTACTGCATAATCACTAAGTCATGACAGAAGGTGGCTGCTTCTTGAAAAATGCAATACTCACACCTTAACCACACCAGTTCACATGTTCTGTCAGAAATCCACAAGGCGCAAAATCAAACCTACACCATAGTCTACAAACACTTTGGGCTCTGATTTTACTCAAGATTTAACAAGTTATCACAAATCACAAATTTTCTGGAACCGATAATATGGAATGAAATTTACAACATGTTACAAGTAAGTACATTAAACATCCGTGTTGGTTAAAGTGCATTAGCGCAACCAACGACTTCATATTTCCTATACGAAATTTGACTGACATATCTGTCAGCCAATCGGGTCTCGCCTTCGCATTGCGTTCATCCAATCACAATAGAGAAAAAAAGGGGCCGCCCCCGCAGGCTGCACGTTGAGAAAGAACGTCATCCGTTTCAAAGGTTTAGCTTTAGCCAAAATTAGCTAGTTGTACAAATCATTTATCTTATTGAAGTAAAGGTTATTTTTTATCTTGCTCATGACAGCTTGTGTAGTTTGTATTAGATTTTCGGTTCCTGGTTTTAGAATGTTAACCATGTCCACAAACGCCTTAATCCGATGCAGAGACATGCTGAAAGGAGAACTAATCGTGTGAAACGCTGTTAGCCTTATTAAAGCTAGCTGACAAACAGGGGCCGAAAAACGAAAGTGGCGAACATTAATGACAGATAAGCGCATCACAACAAGGCGGAGTTCTTGGCTGAAGCCCACAAGAAGAAGGACGCCTGGAAGTTTTCCTTTTCAAGTAAGTTTCACTGGTTTTATCGCATTTTTTGGCAACGTTGGCTCCAAGTGTTCAAGACTTTACCAACTTTACTGGCTATTAATCAGAGCTCCAGTTTTAGTTGGTTGTGTTTTAGTCGAGGACATTAAGGTCAGTAGCTAACATAATAAACCATCAAATACTGAAATTGAGCGTTATTTTTGTGACCGTGAAGCTATCCGTTATTCTGCTATTGGCCCGTTTTTTTAGGCTTTCAGCAATTAATTGACACACATTTAGCACTTCCATATGTTGGTTCTTGCTTTGACAGCTGATGCTATAAATTTTTACCCTGTCACATCACCGATTAATAGAAGACGCAAAAATACACGTTTTTCCCCCCATAAATGAAAACCGGGCGTCACTTCCTTAACACTATGTGGTGGTGTGTTTACATGGCTCTGGGGGTCTGTTATCCACCACCAGAACAATAAATCAGCATATAATTTTGTTTGAAAGAGTGCATTTTATACACATCTGGTGATGGTGTTTGACCCTCTGCAAAATATAGTGATGCGTCTGAACCAATGTTGGTACTAATCTTTGAAATGAGAATTAAAACTAGGTAGGCAAATTTTCATGTAGAGAATCATTGTTTTTTACATTCAAAAAATGGTTTATTTCCATTACAAATATGGCATTTATACGGGTTTTACAAGTGTGACTACATTTGCTTCTCTTCAAATAAAGGAAAAGGCTGCAGGTGATTTTTCAAATCCTGGTTGATAATGTGGTTTTAAAGGAGACGAGGCATTTTTGCTGGAGTGTATTTGGTTTATTACCTTGTCGAGTATGTATTCACAGGGTCACATGGGGTTGTGGTTGGCAGTGTGATTGTGTGACGGTATATTCTAGAAGTGGAAGCATCACCATTGGCACCTCGATGTGAAACTCCGCTCTCACCACGCTGATGTGGCCTGTGACTGCTGGTCGCTTTAAAGGCCTTAAACTTTACATTTTTACCTCTTCTGGTAGATTTTCCAGTTCAATGCTGGCTCGATGCTGGCTGTTCTAATGTAGTGGGCCAGCGGCCTTGTTATCCATTCAAGCGGCTTTTTAACAAATGCATTTCAGCTCGATGTGGCTGACTTGTAACAGGGTTACGTCACGTTCTGAAGCCTCAACAAACAGGAGCCGGGGAGGAGACCGCTGCGCTATCGGGTTGAGTAGGACCGGCTAATCTGAGCCTGCTTGGATCCCATCAGCAGCTGAGCCTGTTAAAGCTAACGCTGCCTGTCTGGGGGGGTCTGTTGACCTGATCTTTTTCTGGGCCTCCTCAAGGCGTCAACATCGCTGTCATACGAGCAGCAATTTCCGTGGGGGGGGGGTGTTTGTTTGAGTCGTGGATTTTAATCTCTCCTTTTCATGAGTAAAAACAGGATCAGCTATAAATCTGAAGATCAAAGAAGCTTTGACATTTGATCTGTCGATAATCAAAGGACTTTGATCGTAGCAACATACTGTATTACCTTTATGTTAAGCGCGTTTTACAACTGTCCAGGTAATCACCGGTATCGATTAACTTCAATCATTGTCAGCAGCTATAGAAAGAAACACAAAATTCCGAAGGTAACAGAAATTAAACACTGGAGACATTTAATTCTTTCTGCTTTTGCCTTAAAGGCAAGTGTGTGTAGTGTTTCATATTATCAAGCGATGCTAATTCTACGCTAGGATCAGCTCATCTGTGTTTTCCTTGATGTTGAATGCACATGCAACATTTGAAGAGAAAAGTATTGATAATTTCAGAGGCTAAGAGGCTGTTTATTGTGACAGTCAATAAAAGTGCAAGGCTTCCTTCTCATGTTTCCTTAGCCGCTAACGCAGACTGGAGGTTTCCCCTCTGAGGGTGAGGCCTGATGCAGCTCCTCATTTAGCTAATGCAGGTCCAGTTGACAAAATCCTCTCCTGTTTGCTAATGCTGTTAGCAGCCAAAGAAGCTTTTAGGCTTCACTGTATTAGATAAACTAACATTGCGCTGGTGCTTGTTGTTATGGTTGGATTGTTTCTACAGCAATAAGAACACAGATTCCTGTAGGAGGTACTTCTTTTCCAGCATGGAGGTTCATGGTTTGGCACCCCACCTGTCCCTGAACTAGATCCCCACTGTGGTTCAACTGTTTTCTTCCTGTCTCAGACAGGTAACACTTGGTCTCTTCAAGCAGAGCCATGGGTGCGTTTCTGGATAAACCCAAGACGGAGAAGCACAACTGTTGCGGCGTGGGCAACGGCCTGACCTACGGACTGAGCTCCATGCAGGGTTGGCGGGTGGACATGGAGGACGCTCACACAGTTGCGTTGGGACTTTCTGCTCCCGGTATGACTGACTGGTCGTTTTTTGCCGTGTATGATGGTCACGCCGGCTCTCGGGTCGCCAACTATTGCTCTAAGCACCTTCTGGAACATATAATCAACGCCAGCTTTGGGGCCGGAGGTGCACAAGCCTCCCACAGCGGTCCGGACAGCGCTGCCATTGACCCGTCATCAGGTCCTCCTACGGTAGAGGCGGTGAAGGCTGGGATCCGGGCGGGCTTCCTGAGAATCGATGAGCACATGCGCAGCTTTTCCGACCTTCGCAACGGCATGGACCGCAGCGGGTCCACGGCAGTCGGAGTCATTGTTTCGCCTGAACACTTCTTCTTCTTCAACTGCGGCGACTCTCGAGCTGTCCTTTACCGCAACTCGCACGTCTGTTTCTCCACCCTCGACCACAAACCGTGCAACCCACGCGAGAGGGAGCGGATCCAGAACGCCGGCGGCACCGTGATGATCCAGAGGGTTAACGGATCGCTGGCTGTGTCCAGGGCCTTGGGGGACTATCACTACAAGTGTGTGGACGGGAAGGGCCCCACAGAGCAGCTGGTTAGCCCTGAACCAGCAGTGTTCGAGATGACGCGCGCCCCGGAACAGGACCAGTTTGTCATCCTGGCGTGCGATGGCATCTGGGACGTCATGTCCAACGAGGAACTGTGCGAATTTGTAAGATCTAGACTGGAAGTGTCAGACGATCTGGAGAGAGTGTGTAATGAAGTGGTGGACACCTGCCTGCACAAGGTGTGTATAGGTTTGTTCCTGGATCTTTAATGCCGAGTAAAATCCTCAGTAATGCTGATTTATAATTGTTGGAAATATCTGTTATAAAATAAATGGTGCTTTTTTTCCATTGCTTTCCTTTTTTTTAATCCTGTCTTTTTGCCTCCATCACAGGGGAGTCGGGATAACATGAGTGTTGTGTTAGTGTGTTTACCCGGCGCTCCCAAAGTGTCGGAGGAAGCTGTGAGGAAAGATACTGAGCTCAACAAATATCTGGAGTCTCGAGTGGAAGGTGAGAATGGATGGAGCGAGCCGATGAAAAGCGACCGTGATGATGTTTCCTTTCCTTTCCTTTCCGTTCCTGCTGAAAGCCCCGTGGCGGCGTTCCAGGTGAGTTCAGGTGAGGAGGGTGGGCCGGTGACGGGCGGGTGCAGCACGCTGCTCCGTCCCGGACCCAAACCTCTCCTCTGACCCCGACTGACCTGCAGCAGAGGCGCTGACAACTCGGCCGAGGAGCCACACTGCCGTGACCTCCTTTTCCATCCCAGCAAGCATCTCTTCTCTGTATTCCCTGCTCTCTCCTTTTTTTCCTATACTTGTTTTTTTCTCCTCCACCTCGCTCAAACCTTCTCTCTGCCTTCCACCCGGTGCATCTGACTGTCGGGTCCTTTTTCAGTTAGCACACGTGCAGTTGCTCTAGTTATCGTCTATTACTGGAAAATAGAAAGTAGGACAAGACAGAGGAGAAAATAAAGAGAAAGAATGAAGGAATGTTCTGGCTGAATGCTGAGCTGGCATCAGGCCATCCTAACTTCTCTCTCTCTCTCCTCTCCATATTTATCTGCTTTTTGCCCCGTTTTCCACTTCTTGACCTACCTGCCAGCTGCTCCTGGCCGTTGGCCGCTGTAGGAGGGCTGACGCGTAACGACGGCTGCTGTTGTTTCAGAGATGGTGGATCGCTCGGAGGAGGTGGGGTTTCCGGATCTGGTCACGGTGATGAGGAACTTGTCTGCTGACAGTGGGATGCCCGCTCTGCCACCAGGGGGAGGTCTGGCCAGCAAGTACGTACCCAAGAACAAAGGAATTGTACATTATTTCACAGTTTAGAGCCCGCTCTTTTGCTCTCTCCCTGCAGACGCAGTCTTGTAGAGGCAGTCTACAACCGTCTGAACCTGTACAAGGAGGAAGATGGGGTGAGTGTTGCTCTAAGCTGACCTATTTTTGGACCTTTTATACTGTTGGTCTCACATCTTTAGATTTGGACAAGACCTTTGCCTTGTGTGTGTCTGTTGTAAATATTTTCTCCTTTTCTGTTGCAGTCTGTGTTTGTTCTGCAGCTGGCATAAAATTGCTCTTTATATTGATCAGATTATAAGTGGATGTGTGTGTTCACTCATACCCAGTGCTTTCTGGTCAGTGCTTTCTGGTCTCTTCTGATCAGCACAGACGGTCTAGTCGGTCTAAATTAATGACATCCTCTCCTAATTTAACACGCAGCTTTTTACACTCTCAGTTCAGTGTAAAGGTTTTTGTTTTTTCTCTTCAGATGCTCTCAAGCTGTCGTGTTTTTGTCTTTCTTTTTCTTTTCTGCCCCTACCTGCTACTTTTCCTGTCCAGTGTTTGGATTAGTCAGTCGCTGCTGTCACTGTTCTGTCACTGTCTAAATGCAAACCTACTAGAAATTGGGGATTTTTTTTTTTTTTTAACAAAAAGTATCCATTTTTACTCTTGTGCCACATTTGATAGACATACTGTATAACCCTTTTAAAAGAACACCAAGTCTTCCTGAACATGGAAATAGGTCAAGTCCAGTAATCGGTAGACTAAGTTTCTCTTGAAGAAATAACTCAGTTTTAGCAGCACCAACACAGTGATGAGAGCTGTTGGAAGTGTCTAACTGTGTGTTCACCTCTGCTTAATGCAGCCCTCCTGTTTCATTTGGTAAGTGATGACGTAATGTGTATACCTGTAAAACCCTCTTCCTCTCTTCCAACCCTCCCACCCACACACACACACACACACACTCACACTCACACACTGGCGTTTTCCCGCAGGCATGTAAGTGGCGTCCTGCTGCGTACGTGTTGTCACTCTTGCTGTTCCTCCCTCAGTCTCTGTTCTGATGTTCTTGCAGCATGTGGATCCCATAGAGTTTGAGGTGTGTGTGTGTGTGGGTGTGTGTGTGTCCAGGTTGTCCAGGCTGAGTATGAGCATTGTGTCTGGACCTGTGCGTCCCTCTGTTAAAACACACACCTGCATGCACTGTTCCTACTCGCATGCATTGCTGTCCTATTCAGTCCTGGTCTGCACGCGAGTCGCCAGCCTCTGTTAGCGTCTCACTTCCTGCCGTGAGAGCCAGAGAGTGATGGTGCTGCAGAGTGAACCTGTGTGCTCGGGGTAAATGTTCACTAACTTCAGAACTGCTTTCCAGCTTTCTTGTTTCCTTTTTATCAGAGGAAAACCTGGCCTTCAAGTCTAAACATGAGTCTCCAGTCACTGTCATGCTTCTTATTTGGTAACGCTGTGATCTTGTTTTGTGCCTCCCCTTTCCTTCTCTTGGTCCTTTATTTTCTTGCCTTCTATCTCCCCCAAACTCTCCTTGTCATTTGGTTTCTCTCCTCCTCTCCTGACTGTGCAGAATGGAGCTGTGTTGCAGGAGTACCCCTTGTAGCCCTTCCAGCTCAAAGGCAGGACCACCTCTCTGCACAAAGCGCATCCAGTCACCTCCTCATTCTTCCTGGGATTCTCCCATTCCACCCTGCTGGGAAATAGGTTGTCCATGGGTTTGAGAAAAATGGACATCATGCCCCGTGGAAGAAAAAAACGTGTTGTTCTCTTTTGTTTTACTGTGGAAAAAAAGAGCATGGGAAAAGGTAAACGACTGTTTGGAAGGAGAGTTACATACCTGGTGCAAGAGGGTGCCTGGTCCTGGACCTGCTCGAGGTTTCTGCCTGTTCAGGGGAGTTTTTCTTTGTAACAGTTGCTTGGTTGCCTGGGTTTCTCCAAACCACCCAGAGACTGTGGTTTTTATAAGAGAGGCTGTAACAATAAAGATGAACTTGAATTTGAATCAGAGGACCAACCAAAGTAGCTGCGTTGCTTCTGGTGTGGCTGGTTGTAGTTCACCCTAACGGAGGACCAAAGGTCAGCGCGCACCCTCCGTGTAGCTGATGCTCTTTAGCTTTTATCCTCTGCTCTGCTGACTGAGGTTGCTCTGCTTTCTCAGAAGTGGCTCATTTCTCTTGGCGATTATTTCCAGAATCAGAAGCTTGTCATCGTTGTCAACGTTTTCCTCAGATACGTTTGTTTTTTTGCGTCGGTTCCCCGTCTGGTCGTGGTTGTGTGGGGTTTTTGGATGTTGGCAGACAGAAGAACACCAACGAAGAACATTATTTGTGGAAAGCTTTTGGGTGAAGGAATTCCTTCCCTCTTCCCTTTTTACACACACAAGCCTGCTTTCTTTAAGTCGCCTTCTCTAGCTGAGATCATCCATGCAATAAAAAGCCCTTTTTGAAGGCATTTTTCAGTAAGGATGGATAATAAAATAGAAAGGCGGGGCTTTAATGTAGCATGCATGGCACAGCCTGTTATTTTTTGTCACCAAAGTACATTTTTTGCTGCATAATTGCTGTATATTCTGTGTTGCACCACTGCGCTGTGCAACTGTGGGCCATTCTGGCAGCTGGGCCGGGCCTGTCGGGTCCCGGCGGGGGCTGGCAGTGCCCCCCAGAGACAGGCGTGCTTGTGGTTTGTCTTTCCCAGCTGTGGCGGCTTCGCGGGCTCCTGCATTGAGTCTGGGACCTTCAGGCGTGTTCAAGGGGTTCGTCTTCACTCTAGATGTGTTCTCTTAAGTGCCGCGTCGAAATTTAAACTCACTAAAAAGGTGTTTTCGTTTTTTTGCTGTACTGATGTTTTAAAACTTTTGTTTTTGTAGCATTTTGGTGGAACACGTGGTCATAATTCTTTATTTGTGTAGCAAGTGTCATTCTGTGTGCCTCTGCATGAGAGATTTTTTTCCCAGACATGTAATTCTTTTTTTTCTTTCTGACACTAAGAGTATTTTCCCCTCACACACTCCACCTTCTGAAGCCGTCGTTCATTCAAATGTGACCAAGTGAGACACAACCTGAGCAACGACGACTGCCCCGTGCTCGTGAAGAGGGAGAAGAATCCGTCCCTGCCTTCTGTCGTTTGTGGTGGACGCTAACGAAGCCTGGTCCCACCCTTGGATTAATGTATTCATCAGTTGTATAGCTTTAAAAATGCTGTATTTTCACAAATCTTGGGGAAACTGATGTGCTCTTAGTGATGCTTGAGAGGAATAAGTCCAGACGAGGTTCCCACGCTGAAAGCTCACACTCCTTCCATCCACCATGCCGTCGTGATGTTACAGACCAGTGAACATTAGTGTCAATAAAACACAGACTTTGTTAAAAAGACTCCCGGGTTCATTCCCCTGATTCAGATTGATTCATGACTTTCAGATTCAGTTTTAAAATTTAAACATGCACGAAAGTTTGCACACATTTTATCTGTCTTTGTTGAATGAAAAAGATCCCAAATGAGTCCACTATTTGGTGCTAAAAATACAAAAACTTTAATTCTCTACTTCTGTAAAAGGAACAAGAATGGTTAATCCAGTCCATCTCTGGTTAAACTCAAGTTTTCCATGTTCCACAGGTGGCGCCAGATGCTGAATGTGCGTGTGTGTGCGTGCACGTGTGTACTCTGACCCATGAGCGCAGATTAGAGCGGCGTTCAGGAGAGCTGTTCTCAGAGCAGCTGCAGCTCAGCCATGGAGCTGGTGGGTCACCAGAACCGGGCCTTTGAGGATGCAGAGGTCGGCGGGACCGCGGGAGAACTGCCCACCGACCCAAGGGAAAGGGCCTCGGTGGCGGGGCCGCGGGCGGAGGAGGAGGACCCATCTGCAGAGTACGCGCAGATAAAACCCTACGCCGGGATGCCCAGGGAGGTGCTGCTGCTGTACTCGTCCCAGGCCCGGTACCGGGTCCCCCGGGAGATCATCTTCTGGCTGACGGTGGCCTGCACGGCGGCGCTGGTGGGACTCACCGTCACGGTGATTGTGTTGTCCCCCCGGTGCCTGAGCTGGTGGCAGACGTCCCCGGTGTACCAGCTCTACCCCCGCTCCTTCAAAGACTCCGATGGCGACGGGGTCGGAGACCTTAAAGGTAACACTTTGGCTTGCAGTTGAGCCCGTATTAAACCCTAAATCGCAGAGGTAACTCCGGGAAAACATTGGTTCTTGGGTCGAAGCCCTTTGTAAATGTTTAATCATTTAGTATTGCTGAACAAGCATCTGCCATTCTTGGCATTTGTTCCCTCAAAAAGTTATTTTTTGACAGATTACCAGTTTTTAAACAACGGTTCCTCAGGTTAGCATGTTTGCCACTTTTTATCCATTTGAAATACTTTTACACAAACCTGTCCAACTACAAAGAGCATTCTTTGTCTTTTATGTGCTCCGGGATCATCGGGGGTCTTACACAATGTGCATGTCAGCAGAAAAAAGGATTTATTTTACAATGGCTCAGCCTTATCTCTGCTGGTAAAGGACACCACTGAAGTCATATAAACATTAAAAACAAGAAGCATCCAAAGAAATCGCTCGGCCAACACAAAGTGCAGACATGCAGCAAAAAGGTTCAATGCTAATGTCCCAAATCAAACTTGATCATGTCATCTGTGTTTTAAATATTCCTTGGCATTGTTTTCATGCTCCGGCAGGAATTCTGGAGAAGCTGGATCACTTCCAGTACCTGAACATCAAGTCGGTGTGGATCGGTCCTCTCTATCGCTCCCCCATGAGGGACTTCGGCTATGACGTGGAGGACTTCCGCAGCATCAGCCCGGAGTTCGGAACCATGCAGGACTTTGAGGAGCTCCTGGCCGAGATGCACAACAGAGGTACGGGCTTGTGGGTGGTCCTGTGATCTGAGTAGGCTCTTGCTGCAGGAATCCTCTGGTTCTGCCTCCCCCAGGTTTGAATCTGATCATGGATTTCATTCCCAATCACACCAGCGACCGGCATCCCTGGTTCAACCTGAGCCGGACCGGAGACCCTCACTACAGGGACTACTACGTCTGGGCCGACTGCAACCAAACCGCTGCGAGGCCCAACAACTGGGTCAGCGCCGGAGTCTGCGTGGGTCTCGGCGTGGGCTCCAGCAGTAACCCTCCCCCGCCTCCCCCCTCAGGTCAGCGTGTTCGGGAACTCGTCGTGGACCTACGATGACGTGCGAGGACAATGCTACCTGCACCAGTTCTTCAAGGAGCAGCCAGATTTGAACCTCAGGAACCCGAGTGTCCGCAGAGAGATGATCGTAAGCGGCTCCTCCCTGTTTTTGCTGCTACAGCTGCTTTTTCAGGTGTCGTAAAGGTCAAAGTTGAAGGAGCGTCAGCAGATGACAGGTTCCACACACTGCAGAGTACAACATGACGCATGTACATGGTTTCTACTCTGTCTGGATGAGTGATTGGTCATATGTTTGCGTTTTTTAAGGATATTATTCGTTTTTGGTTGGAGAAAGGGGTGGACGGCTTCCGGATTGGTTCTGTCAAGTATGTGCTGGAGGCTGCTCACCTGAGGGATGAACCACAGGTGGACCCAAAGAAACCAGCAGTAAGTTTTACGACATGACATTTGTACCCGGGGTCCTGAATTCTGGTCCCAGGCGGCGTTGTTGTAACACCCGGCTTTATTGCTCTTCAGACAACATTAATGGTCAGTCAATGTTTAATCTCTGCTTAATCACCAGGTAAGCAGATCCTGCAGTATCATTTTAATCTGTTTAACTTTCACGAGGGTTTGTGAGGGTTAAAGCTCTTCAGGGTTTAATTTTTCACTCTGGTGAAACACAATTAGTGGGTGAAAACTGATTGTTCATTCTGCATTTCTATATTATCAAAGTCAAGTTGGTTGAGAGAAAAGAAAAAAACAAAAAACCCTGTTTTTTGGGAATCCAAACATACAGTTAAGCTCACCGACTGAGATCTGCTTCCAAGGAGGTAGTTTCCCAGACTGGATTAGCAGAAAAGAGGCATATTTTGGTGGATTAATAAGTCTGGGATTTACCTGATGTGGAACAGTTCCACAGAAGTCAGTGTGACGGCGTTACACTCTCCGACAGCTAAAACATTCCAGCTGAGCTGAACTTCTGACCCAGTGTTAGCTAAATGTTTCCCTGACGTGCACGCGCAGGGCTTCATGACAAAGCTTCACTCGTTGTCCCATCTGTGTTATTTGAATGAAGCTGACATGGTTTCAGGGTCTCTGCCCTCCTTGTAGTTGAGCCGATACAGCTCGCAGTTCCCAACGCTTCTCTACAGAGGTTTTCCCGTTCCAATCCCTGCAGGAGTCTGTAACAGCTGACAAGGACCTCCACCGCGACTACACCACCAGTCAGCTGGGCTTGCACGACCTGCTGAGGGAGTGGAGGGCTGAGATGGACGCCTACAGCCGCGAGCCCGGTAGATACAGGTACACGTCCACAAACGTACAGAAACGCTCCGCAACATAACGTATGGTGATAAAATGACACATTTCCACAAATACAAAGTCCTGTATGTACGTAAACAACAACTTCTGGCTCCACTCCAGGCTGATGGTGACAGAATCGTACGACGACCACGAGGTGGAGAAGACCATGATGTACTACAGCTCGCCACTAGTCAAAGAAAGCGACTTCCCTTTCAACTTCTACTTGCTGGACCTGCCACAGAACAGCAGTGGCTTGTGGGCTCGACAACTGGTCCACCTTTGGATGGCCAGCATGCCCAGGGGGCAGTGGGCCAACTGGCTGGTAGGTGTCCACAGTCACAGGAGCCTCTGCCAATAAGGTATTCATATTAAAACCCCCTTTGATTTCACCCTGCTAGCATCTAAGCCGTCCCTCTCTGTTCAGGTTGGGAACCACGACAAGCCTCGCATCGCCTCCGCTGCAGGTCAGACCTACGTTGCCCTTTTCAACATGCTGCTGCTGACCCTCCCGGGCACCCCCAGCACCTACTACGGGGAGGAGCTGGGCATGGAGAACATCAACATCACAGAAAGTCAGGACCCAGCTGGCAAACACGACGCGGTAAAAACCTCCTCACCGGAGACTGGGCTTGATCTGGAAGCTTCCTGTAATCACCGTCTGTTTGCTGCAGAGGGCCAGCCGGGACCCTCAGAGGGCCCCCATGCAGTGGAGCGGTGGCCTAAATGCTGGATTTAACAACAAGACCAACGTCACCTGGTTACCGGTTCATCCTGCCTACAAGCGCGTCAACGTGGAGGTACAGCGGAACTCTGCTAACATCTGAACAACCTCCTCAACCACCCCAACCCTTGTTTCTCCATCTGTCGTAGGTCCAGAAGGCAGATGAAGGTTCTGTTCTGGCTCAGTACCGCTTCCTCAACATTCTGCGACAGTCAGAACTGCCCCTTCAGCGCGGCTGGTTCTGTTTCGTCTACGCCGACGCTCATGTCTTCGCTTACCTGAGGGAGCTGGACGGGCTGGACCGGGCCTTTCTGATCGTGCTCAACTTCGGTCCGGGGTGGAAAACGACAGATCTGTCCGCTGTTGCCGAGCTACCGCAACAGTTGAGGGTGCGGATGAGCACAGTTAGAGCCAACGATGGCAAGCTCCTGCAAAAGTCTGAAATCCAGACGCAGGCCGGAGAGGGTTTGGTCCTGGAGTACTCCAGCCACACGCGCTTTCACCCCAGCCACCAGAAGGACTGCTTCATATCGGAGAAGGCCTGCTATCTGGAGGTCATTGGCTTACTGTATACATGCTGAGATCCACAGCGGCTGGTCGTCAAAGGCGGGCTCATTTGTACCTAGTTGGTTCCAAATAATAAAATATGAGCGTTTCCTGTGTTGATTGGTGTAATGGCACATCAGTCCTCACAGTTCTATCTCTTTCTCCTGCGTGGAGGCCGAGGGGCGTCCAGGCCCAGCTCAGTGTATAAAAAGGCTAGCTTGAGGGCTTCCTGCGTGGAGAGAAAAGAGAGAATAGCAGAAAGATGGTTCACGGAAGCACCAACAGCCAGGTTTGGACGGCGACTTAGAAGGACCACCAATGGCATGGAAATGGTCATCTTTTGTAGGACAGATCGCTACCCCACCTGGTCCAGCCTCAGCTGAAAGTCCTCTGGTCCCAGGTGGTTTGCTCCCGGCTGAATATTTAGCACGACGTTTGTTGCTGGCTCACATTCTAAAAGAAAATAACAGCACGTAGAGGTCAAAGCAGATCACTGACGTTCAGCCCTCACGGGATCCTGAGCCCGAGCCCCGTCCATCGTTGGTGATTTGCCTCGATCCGCTGGTCTTCTCCGCCAGCTCCGTTCCATTCGTTCAGGATACCATCTGATGCTGCCCCCTCATCTCTTGAACTCTTCTCTATCTTCCTGTCTCTGTTGCACGAGCCGTTACACAAGTACGGTCGTGACCTTGACAGCTCCCAGTCTGAGGCGTCTAATCTCCCGCTCTGATACACTATCTCCTGACCATGCTAATGGACCTGCCTGCACACGTCTGCGCCATCAGCACTTTATCAAAGGCTCCGGAGGACAGACAGAGCCAGATTAGGGAGACATACACACACTTCCTGCTGTAGGAACAACCAAAAGAGAGGGAGATAGTGTGTGTATTTGAAACGAGGAGATTGGTGGGTGTGCTAGAGTGAGAGAGGTGTGAAAACTAACCGCCAATGTGGCGAGGGCAGATTAAAAGTGAGAGGGAGGCCGAGCCAGTCTGAGGGGAAACGAGAGCAATTAGCTGACATATACACACTCTCATGCTCTAACACAAGGTGACCTTTGCTGTACTTTGGCTGCAAACTTCAGATGCTGTCAACAGTTTCCCCCAGACAAACGCTGACTCCACTGCTGGGACCCCACCCTTCTCCGCTGTGGAATTCTCCAGCGAACTAACCTTAAACGTCCGAGGAACCAGGGGAGGAGGTGCAACACAAAACACGCCTGCATCCGCCACCGCATGTGTCTACGTACGTACGTCAAATGGGCGTTTACCTGGCTTTAGAGCCTCTGTGGAGTATGCTTCAATGGCGCTCTTTAACCACTTGGTGTACCTGAGAACACCCGCCAGAGGAATTCTGGAATCATCCCTGTAGGCTGTCAGCAGAATCGATGGGTAGAGCTGCGCGTGGAATCACAAAAAAAATAACATCTCTGGATGGGATGGACGCTACCTGTTTTCAGAGTCATCTTCCTCACCTGAGGAGTGATGTTGTGAACGGGGCAGTAGGAGGAGATGGACAGCCTGTGCTGGGGGTGTGTTACCGGGTCGCCCCACTCCTCTCTATCCTCTACAGTCAGAGGAAGGCTTGGATCCTCCATAGTTCCCAACACATCCAGAAACGGAGCCTGGACACAGGGGCCCGAGGTGTCTTTGCGTGTTCAACTGTGTTAGGACATCAGGAACCAAACGTGCAAGCCAGGACGGAAACATGCAGGCCTTTCAGGCGCTACCTGCAGTGTGACGGCCCGCATCATGTGTGGGTGTGTGTTGCATAACGCTCCCACTGGCACAGCTCCAGCGCTGAAAGCCGTAAGTGCAGTGAGTGATGGGCAGGAGACGCCTGTTGAGAACAGATGACGGAGACATTCTCGGAGGTCCTCCACACCCGTTATCTTCCGTTCCACACCAGCTTGTCTGTGCCAGGAAAGACCCCGTTCTCCTCCCCCTCTGGGCAAGAAACACACATGAATACCCCTCTTTTCTTACTCCCCCATGTCGGCATGAGGTGATAAAGTACCTGATGTGGCAGTAGGCCAGCGCCCAGCCCTGCTCCAGAAGCAGCCTGGTCTCTGGGCGGAACTCCATGCTCAGATCTTGGCCATAAGCACCGTAAACGTGCACAAGCAGTGGCACCGCTCTCAACTCTTCCACAGGCAGAGTGTGAAACAGCGTCACTGGCACAGACGCACCATCCTAGAAAGGCCATTTCTACATCACTGCCATGTTTTTTAGAGAAAATCTAGACGCTCACGGTTCTGGTATAACCAGTGTTCTCACCTTGCTGCAGGCCCGCAGGCGTGTGCTGATGATACTGTCCTGCCTTTCTTGTGTGTCTGCTGCAAGTAGGCCAACCTCGGGGTACAGGCGGTAGGACGCGGGAGCGTGTACCGGAGAAGAAATCAGGAACTCAAACACGCTTTCCTGTTCTGCCACATCGGGCCTCTTGGCTGTGATGCAACAGGCCCACGAGGGAAGCTAAAGAAATGGAAACAAGTCAGCAAAAGCTGGAGAAGAAAAGGTCTTGTTCAACTGACCTGGACAGTGTGAACTTCCCCAGGACGGGCCAGTGGGAAGACAATCAAGATGAACTGATCTGCTGGTGTTTTTGCAACCAGGACACAGTGATTCCCAACGACATCCAAGTCTTTGATGATCGTGCCAGGTCCTGGAGTAAACAAGGGCACCCAGGAGTCCTTGGACGGCTCCGACAGAGGAGCCTGGACCACCTGGGATGAACACAGACGCACACTCTCATCACTTTAGAAGAAAAGCAGCACTTCCAATATTTGTCCAGTACAGCAGTAACATAGACAAAGGTCAAGGAAGCCCTTTGGTCAAAGGGTTAAGGGTTAAGGGTTACTGGGTGGACCTGACCTGGTACTCCTGTCCCGGTCCGGTGCTAGCCAGAATAATCAGCCTCCCTCTCCAGTGCTCCACTGTGGCTACAGGAGGCTTCCGGCTGGCGCCGCTGAACCAGGAAAGCGTTTAGTAGACTGGGATGCCGTCTGACATCAACTGAGGCAGTGACCTCTGACGTGGTTCTGCTGTTACAGTTAATGCTTAGCATCTGCCGGTCTCTGGAAAGGGCAACCTCCACAAACACTCTGGAGAGAAGACAGCGTTCCCATTCAGAGCTGTCTGCCAGCAGACACCACGTCGGCACCACGGCGGTTCTGCTTACTCTGGGCGTCTTTCCTCATGCACAGAGTTTATCTCGGTTTCCGAGGTGGCCAAGCTCAGGCGGAAGACTCTGCTGCAGCGCAGAGCCTCCAGAGTTGTGTAGAAAAGGACATCATCTGTGGCCCACTCTGCACCCACACACACACACACACACAACTCTCATTTAGCACCTCACTGATCAACAGTTCTCAAGTCATTTAAAACATACCAAAGCTGAAGACGTTATCCAAAGACAACATGACGGTTGGTGGCTCCAGAGCAGAAGAACTTGTTTTTCCAAGCTTCACAATCACACACCTGTGTTGTTACAGAGCAATGATCACATAATTCAGGAAATGTTCCAGTTTTACAATCACACAGAAGCTAAATGAGCTTTTGACCTTAGCTCTTCACCGTGATCGCTTTTCACTGTAGCAGCGAGATGCTTTTCCTGTGGAGACAGGCGTATTCTCTGCACAGTCCACTGATGTCTTTGTTCCATGTTGTCATTATCCAGCCTGTTTTTGAGTTGAGGGACATGTTCGAGGTTAAGCACCTTCACAGGCATCATGTTACCTAGAAACAGAGGGATCACATAGGACACAAGTAATAAAGACATTACATACTCCAGACCTATGCCTGAATTAAAATTTAGAGACGTGACATTGAGAAGTTCAGTTTTTATAATGAATATGTCAGTTTAAAAATGAAGAATATCAATATTAACAGCAATAGTGTAGGTCGATATTTGCCCTTACTTTGTCTTGTATCCGTCTGGTAGATGCCATCACTTTCAACAAAGTACACATGGTGACGCCCACATATCTGTTTCAAGTTCAGCAAGACATGCAAACGTTTTACACGATTTTCTTCACCCAAATGTGTTATCTGGCAGTCCAGAATGATCGGTAATCGATGGAGAAATGACTCCTCACCACTGAGAAATCAGGTGCGTTAGAGAACCTGCTGCACGCTGCTCTCAGTCTCCTGCTGAAACGGTTCTTCAGGTCCTCGTACTTCTCCAGGCAAGTGCTGAGATCATCAGCTGATGACTGTGAGGAGTCCTACAAAAAGTGCAGAATTTAGCGTTTGAATTTCTGATAACGAACAGAAATTGATAACGTGATTTTCTTACCGATCGAAAACGTCGGATATAGGGCCGTAAATTTCGTTTGCAAACTAAGTGACACGAGGTGTGGAAACGGAAAGACGTACGCAGAAAACATGAAAGAAAAACCATTGCGATGATTTATTGTTTAGATTTAATGAGAGAAATCACACGAACTGAGACTGAGAGGTTTCTAACCCGAGGGTTTTCTAACCTAATCAGCCGTGGTACTGTCATCACGACACTAAATGCTGTAGGATGAGAAACAAGTTAGGACAAAATTTTGGTCAATAAAAGACTTTAAAAACAGCGTTTGCTAACTTTTGCAGCAAGTCAAATGACTACGCATGCTTCTTTCCGTAAACACAGCCCACTGTTGATGACGTAATAGAAACGCCAGGCTGTACTAATCAAAATCTGATAAGAGCGGGCTGATCGATTGGTTTAAGAACGCGGTAGTTTGCGTGGGCGATCTTTCAATTATCCATTGCTTTGCCTCCAGAGCTAAAAGTGTACGGAAGTGGAAGGATTCCATTGCAACTGGTAAGGAACGCCAAGCTAGAATTTCTGTCCTTTCTGCATTTAAGCAAACAATACAGTAATAATTTGCGGTCCCGCTTGACCGTCGATAACCGCAAAAGCCCAGAACCGGACACATTTGGTTGGTGCACCAATTTTATTAATAAAGAGAACACGATGGCTAGCGACGCCGATGCTAGCGTTGCTACAGAGAAAAGGGAGCCGGCGTCGGGAAACGGTCATGAAGACGCCGGTAAAACGAATCTTTATGTCTCCAGAGATGGCGCTTCTGCTGATGTCGCAAAGGCCCGGTGGACTTTACTGAGACAGGTATAGTCAGGTGTCAAAGAAAATTTAAGAAAAGTTTAAGCAAGCCAGTGATATGCTAGTATTTTATCGAGAAGCGGTTTATCACTGTAATCCCATGTAACAAAACTTTTGATTTGTCTTCCATTATTCTTTTTGTTGTTGGGTAAATTTTGGAAAGCAGATAGACTAAATGCATTATAGAGTCGGCTGATCATTTTACACTCTAAATTATCTGTTGCAGAGAAGTTAACAATAAACATTTGCATGTGTTTTTTTTGTAGATCTTAACCAGCATCCTCTTTCCTTCTCTTCACACTCCACCTCTTACAGGTTTTACGACAGAAGCAGGTGGATAATCCAGAAATCAAACAAGTGTCTGTTCGCAGGTTCTCCACATTTGACCTTTTTACCAGGGAAACTCCTGAGGGACAAGTCTGCGGTGCTACCGCCGGTGACCAGTGGGTGGCGTACAGCAGCGTCCACGTTGCAGGGTGCAGTTGCTTGCTCAGGTAGGTAGTAGGTACTTCTTAAATTAGGATCCAAATGGTCTGGGTTGGTCGGGTAATTACGGTCCAGCTCAGGAATCCACACAAGTAAGGATGCAGATGCGATTGTCCAGAATTTTGTCCAGTTTTGATTGAGATCCCTGTTTTTCACGTCGTTCAGGGATAACTTGGGGCCTCTTCGAGTTAATGAAGTGCTGAACAGTTTTGACAACACTGGCAATGTCTGTGAGTACACGTTTTGTCATGAGGTATATTTATTTAAAAAAAGAACTTCACAGCTGTGTAGGTGGGCAGAAATGTTCCTATTTGTCTGTTTGAAACGGGGCATGTTTCCCATTTTGCACAACATTTTTCACAAACATGCTTCTGGTAAACTATATTCAAACCTTTAATAATAGCAAAAAAGTGATAAAACTACAAGGGTTCACTCAAACTGAATTATCTGCAACATGGTGTGTGAGCCTCCTCTATTTCATCTTCAATCAGCCAGCTGCTGTGTGACCTTTTTACACCAGCTGAAGCAGCATCTCAGTGCACGTCGACCACCTGAGATTTGATGCTCCGCTCAACACGTGACGCCTGATAATTCTACTGTCAACAGGTTTTTGCTAAGAGATGGCTTTTTAATTCAACTTCACACACCCATTCATTGACATTATTCTTATGTATGACCCCCAAAGTTGAAGTATTTCTTTCAACTTGGGTTCAGTCTTCCAGACATTGAATGGTTGATGTTAGAGGTCACATGTTAACTAACCAGATGGCTTCACAGGCGTTAAGGTCAGAGGTGAAGGTCAGAGCTCAGGCTCATGTCAGTAGGATCAGACTCTATATGGTATTTTGAGCAGGTACAAAGAGCCGGGCGTCTCATCACATCCTCCATGCACGTATTTAACGTTTGATCCCACAAATAACCACACAGGCGGGGTGATGTGCTCCATTCAGAGAGTTATTTTAGTAACCTATCAATGTTTGCTCAACTGTCCTCTGCCATCAGCTGAACACCCCCCCCCTACCCAGCACCGCCCCAGCCGCGTCCCAACTGACATCACTCAGCCTCATCTGTCTCGCAGTCTAGCCCTCGTAGCCATTTCTTTCTTCCTTTCACCCCCCACCCCATCTCCTCCCAGCTGGAGCTGTGCTTGGCCAGATGGGTAACTGAGTTCCTGACTTGGCCAGTGGATTAGCACAGCCGGAGATGAAAGCATAGAAAAGGGGAAGAAGGGGAGATAGTGGGTGGGCATGCCAGAGGTGGATTGTGTGAGACCCTGTGTGTGTGTGTGTGTGTGTGTGTGTGTTTAAAGAGTGATCCAGCTCCCTCCTGTTCTCCATCTCATGTTTGGGACTAGTAATGCGTGAGATCAATTACGATTGGTTGAGAGATGTTCTGAAAGGCTCCGAGTGACCTTGTCAGAGCTCTAGGGTGTATTTTTGATGCTGGGAATCAGAAAGTAGCCCCTCTAAAAACACAAACACATACCTACTTGTGTGTACTTGATGCACAGCTGTGCACACCTACCGAATCTGCACAAGTGCTAATTTCACATCGCTCAACCTCGTTCCTTCTATAATTCTTAACCCATAAGGTGTGGACCTGCCCAAATCCTGGGGGTCCTTGTCCTCCTGAATAGCAGGCTAAAAAGCCTCGGCGGATTAGCCCACCGCCTCTAAAATGTGTGGACTCAGCTTAAAATTGCTGCCCCCTCTCAGCAGGACCCTCTCTCCGGGTTATTGTATTTGTGCCACCACTGTGCACGTATGTGAACAATATGTTGTTTCCTAAGGTGGCGGTAAGCTGGAGTCAATGGCTTCATTTCCAGCACAGAGGATCAGGAAAGGTGCTGCAATCAAGATGTTTTAGCAACCGGAGGGTGGATCTCTTTGTTATGATATCAGAGAGGATACGTTTTATCTGTGCCTGTAATACGGTAGCCTCAAACAAAGCTAAAAACCAACACTTCCGATCCCTTGAGGACACATTTAATTTCTATCCAGCTAATCAGTCATTGGTGGAAAAAATATGGAGGTAAATTATTTAGGAATATCAGACTTTCTGTTCCAGTTTGGCTGCTTAAAAGTAGATTTTTGGGGGTAAAATCACCTCATTCGTGGAACAGATTGCTTTTCTCTTAACGGGGTATTTAGAGCCAGCGGACCCTCTGTGGTGGCTGCTGAAAGGACGAGGAAGTGCAGCTACGTTTGTAATTGTTGAACATGGTTGTTGGAGGATTGGACCCATTTCAAACTGATCCAGATCACTTTGAACCATCTGAACTCTGAACTCGTGACCCTGCTGGTTTTTTGGACGCCAGCGGGGGCTTGTAATCATAAAAAAAGCTTTGTGCTGGCTTTGTTGGGGGGTTCTAGGGGTGCTTGTCTGCAAGGATCAGGATTTTAGGACACAATGCTGGGCCTTGGGCTTGGCTGACAAAGAGTGCGTCAGAGGAAGTGTGTACACGTCTGTGTGGCTTTGAGTGGCTTTAGCCAGCGCTTGTTGACATTACTGGGCTTTGGTTAAGAGGACTTTCTGGTCTGTGAGGTTACTTACTTACACACACACACACACACACACACACACACACACATAAAGAGAGTCTATATAGTCAAAAGTGGGAGGAATAATTGAGTGTTCTTGAGTGTTTAGGACTAATTGTGACGTGTGTGTGTGGACATGTTAAGATCAGCTTCCACATAAAGACTAATAGAGCCATCTGCAGTACAACTGCTGTTTTCTGCATGGCTGCTGGCCTTTCAGCCCATCTATTATCTCCAGCAGGCTTCACCCCTAACCCCTGCTGGTAAATACTGTAAGCTAACATGTTGCTGGTGTGGCAAAGAAAAGCAGAAGGGTTGGTTCTCCTTGTTAGCCGGGCCCGTGTGTGTGTCCACCAGATGACGACGTCCTTGCTTTGCCGTCTCTTCCCGCAGCCCTGTCTGTTTTCCGTATCCAGTGGATAGGCGTTTGATGTGCCATGCTTGTGGCGCTTTATTCCTTTATTCCTTGTTTGTGCAGACACGAGCGTGTAGTTGCGTGTGTTGCCCCCTGTAGCCTCCCCTTGTACCAAGCCTTTAGCAGAGCCCTGTTTGCATAATTATGCTAATTCAATGTGCCATAGTGCTAATTAGACCTTGTTAGACAATAGCGCCAGACTTGGATCTGGCAGCCGTACGCACACACACGCGCGCGCACACACACACACACACACACACACACACGTGCACATGCAGATGCAAACTGTTGTGTCATTGACAAGGTTTGTGAAACCCCTCTGCGACATTTATAACACGATCTGTGCAGAAATGGTTCTCCATTATTATTCTCTGGACAGCATGCTCAGGTGTCTCTTACCGCTTTGATTTAAACTAATGGATAAAAAATCAATGTGAGACCGAAATACACTACAGGCTTCATCAGAATCTCGTTAAATGGTCTATGCCCATATGTTTTGGCCTCTTATATTTGACAGAGCTGTTACATTCGCTGTATACAGGTCACGAAGCAAACATTTCTGAGTTATTCCAGAACATGCGCACAGTAATTGGCTTTTTATACGCTGCTTGACTCATCTTTGACATGTTTTATATATACGGATCAGTTAATCGTCAAGTAAAATACAGGAAAAATACACAATATCCAGATTTACATTTAATCCTGATAATGGGAAATCTTTGGTAGTTCATTTGTTAAACAGGTGCAGTTTTTTAAAGCAATAATGTTGGAATATACGGCTAGAAACCAAATGGCGCCCAATATTTACAGATGTGGCTTTTAAAGCGTGCGCCTGCGTGTCGCTCGGCAGTGCAGGAACGGGGGATGGAGGTGGTTGAAGCAAGACTTTGAGTGGCTTGAGGGCACATTGACAGAGTGGCCGGTTGACTTAATTGAAAGTAATTGATTTTTGCATCCTTGTTGGTTCCATCCAGTGGAGGAAAATAAAGAAACTGTGCCCTCAAGTGTTGCTGGATGTCGGAAGCTTCTTGACACTCGAGAAGTAAACAGTTGCCACAGTGTATCTGCACACAAGTTGAGGCAAATCTGTAGTTCCAGACGTAGATGTGCACTCTCTCTCTCTCTCTTTCTGTCTCCTCCGCTTGCTCTCTTTCTCAAAAAAAAAACACACAAAAACACACACACAAATGGAGATTGTAAGTGTGCTGCTGGGTGTAGCTTTGCTCAGTGTGTTTTCCCATTACAGCCAGCAGTTCATTATTTAAATTGCTCCGTGACTGTGTGTGTGTGTGTGTGTGTGTGCATGGGTGCATGCATGCGTATGTGTGTCTTTGTCCAGATGCATGGCCACTATTACCAGTAAGCGGTGGGGATTAAGTTCAGGAAATGAGTAGAGCGTTAAAGAGTGTTTCCCTGCCCAGTGCTCTTGCATTGTGCCTGCTGCTAATACTCAGCTAATTACAAGGACATACTTTAACAGCAAGCTCAGTCCGTAACCCCCCTGTGTCTCCACCTTCCCCCCTCCATTAGGTTTCTCCCTCATCCCAGAATTAGGGAATGAAATGAAAGAGAGACAGAAGGAATAGTAAGTAACCAGTGCGCCCCTCCCTAAAAGCTCTCCCTCCCTCTGGACGGATACAATTATTGGATTTTTCTCCATTTAAGTCGCCCAACCCTGTTACGGCCCCTCCCGGCAGGTCCTTCCTTGCTAAGCTCAGCTTACTCTGGCCTCTGGAAATAAAGAGGAAACAGTACAATATCATTCAGTTCTTCTTTTTTTTTGCATTTTTGGGACGGGGGAAGGCAAAACGGCGGAAGAAGAAACAGGGGCACAAACACCGCGTCACGCCGGATGAAAAGAAATAGCGGCACGGAGGAAAGACGGCGGTAAAGGCCCACAGGCGACTGTCACTAGCTCATGCTAATGCTAAACTAGGTGTTGACATTAACGGGGGAGTGCGAAAGGCGAAGGGGAGTTAGCACGCGGCTCTGAAGGGAAGGTTAGCGGAGGTCCAAGTGGCCCCCAGAGAGACTTGGCTAATCACTAACGGGAGCATCGCGGGTAAGCTCCAGGCTGAAGGGACCACAGCTACAGGCTAACGGCTATTCAGACTGGCAAACAGCATATTGAGCTGCTGCGTTTAATTAAATAGATAAATTAAGAGAGTGATGGGTGGAAAGGATGCTTGTTTCACTTGAGTTGTGACAGACATCCCAAAATCCCACCCAGGCCCTACAGTAGGCTTGCTACGTCAGTAGGTTTGGATCAGAATAAACAGTGTTTTTTTAAAGGTTCAATTAATTAATTTGTGTGTGGTTGTGTGCGTGTTCTTAATGTATGAGAGTGTGTGGGTGTGTCTCTGTGGGGAAAAGGGGGATTAGAAGAAGATTGGTGTGCAACCATGTTTCAGGACAGATCGCCTCCAAACTCCATGTGCTGCCCTACTGGGCCTTTCATCAAGTGTGTGTGTATGTGTGTGTATGTGTGTGTATGTGTGTGTATGTGTGTGAGTGAGAGAGTGAGTGTGTGCACACGTTAAGCTCTGCAGAGGGAGGGTTAAGCGAGGGATCACAGATGGAGACATAATTTTCTGTACCCTACACTGTCCACCCCCCTTTGTTTTCTTACCTTTCTTTGTTTTCTTACCTTTCTTTGTTTTCTTACCTTTCTTTGTTTTCTTACCTTTCTTTGTGTGTTTCTGACTTGCTGTATTACTTTGTTATCACCTCCGAACGAGTGTCACGAGTTTGTGAAAAGACCTGTGGCTCTGCGGGTCGGCACGACAGCTTCTCAGTTTCTCTTCCTGGGTGACGTCTTCTCCACCGTTTCAGCTTTTTTTCTGTTGTTTAGCCCCTGCTGTTGCTTCTTCACTCCCACACACACACACACACACACACACACGTGAGGAGGAATGTGTTGAAGCTTTTATGCTGCTATCCCAAGTGGCTGTTTTTGAGCACAATCACAATGGAGGGCCTAATGTGGATTTGTTTAGAGAGCTGGTTAATTGGAGTGGGATGCTCTAATTGCACCTCTTTGGCGGTGTGTGTGTTAGGTTGTGTGTGTGTGTGTTTGGTGAGTGTCA
>CAAE01014532.1:438475-452644 GCA_000180735.1 Tetraodon nigroviridis | reverse complement strand
TTTGCGTGTGTGTTTGTGTGTATTGCCATGTTTACATCATCTGAGGATGCTCGTGGTTTTGTTCTTACTCCTCCTCTCCTCTCCTCTCCTCCCTGTCGCTCCATCTCTCAGGTTGCCGTTTGTGCTGACGCCAACGAAGTTCTGCTATCAGATGGGAACGAGAAGTCCATTCAGAGTATCCTTTTATCCTCGTCCACGCTTCTCTTTTCTTCCCCTATCGGCAAATCTCTGCATCACTTCTCTGGCTCTCCTTCTTTTAGATGCAATCCTCCCATTTGTTTGCTTTTTTCCCTTTTATTGCCATTTTCTTTATAACATTAACTGCAACATTATGTCCAAAATGCCCCTTTTCACCTGTAATATCACATGTGTAAAACTGGTATTTATGAAGTGTCAGAGAATTAATAACTGCAGTTAAAAAAGCAAAATTTAATCAACACCTCTGTGGAAATGTCTGCAAGAAAATAATTTATTTTTCCATTAAAGGGTGAAACAAGGTGCCACTTATCACAGGTTGAACTTTTTTTTTTTTTTAATATGTTTTTTTTTTAAATCATGTAATTTCACATGGCTCAGTGTTTGGCACCTCTGGACAAAGAGAAGCAAAGATTGGGTTGGAGTGACAAAGGAATGGCCATCTACAACAAATGCCCAACACAAGTGTGCTCAACATGGCATCTACCAATCTGAGTTACCCACAATGCCATGGTAAGAGCACAGTAATTGCCATCCTGTCAAATTTAGTTTGAGATTTCATCAAATGTTAAGCCTAGGATTACAGCTGAGTGTTTTAGGACAGGAACAACCAATGTTTTTTAAAGTGTGGGTGTGTTTGTGGTTAAAGTTTGGGTCTATAATTAGTTTTTCATTGTTGTTGGTTTTTTTTTTATGTAACCTATTTTCCCTACATTTCTTGGAGTGAGTTATTGATCAGCTCTTGTCAGGTTTTATCCATTTGTACACTTGTCCCTGTCTGATCACTTTTTCTGTCTACTTGTTTTTCCCTTTCTTTCCACCTCATCTTCCCGGCTCTCCCCACCACCCGCCCTTCCAGATTTCACTTTATTCACAAAACTGCCTTGTAAAGAAGGAAAAAAAACCAGCGAGTCCCCACTCGATAGAGTTGCTTCACAAAAGCAGGAAATACAAATACACATTTCTTCCCCATTGACCGGTTTGACACTTTCCATATTTAGCCGCGTCTTTGTCTCATCTGATCACAATAAGACCAAACAATAACACTACTGAGCCTGTAAAGGACACATACTCACACACTCGGGCACACAATACAATACAGCATTGACCGGCTGCTTTGTTTCACTGAACAAACACGTAGAAAGAATTGTAAGTGAAATCATAGCAAGAAGGGATCGAACACACACAGAAGGAGAGAGAGAGAGAGAAGGTTGAGAGAGCCAAATTGGTCCATTCACTGATTCCCAGCACTGTGTGGCGTTTCCTCTCGCTGAGGAAGATGTTGGTCGCACTAATGGCCATTGTTCCTCGCATGTTTCTGGTGTGGCTTGTGTTACAATAGAAAAGATAGTTGCTGGTGATACAGCTCAGTTTTATACTGTGAAACAGATGAGAAGATATATTGGAAACGAGGTTGTGAATAGGAGAGAGATATGTGCAGAGAATGAATTGTTGTTGCAGATCACTGTTGACCTCATTTAGAGAGCAGAAGCATGCAGCAGTGCACCACAATCAGAGAAGACGCCGTGCCGCAACCTTGGATGATAATGAAATCCACTGAAATGGCCTTCAAGAACGATTAATCTGTGGAATTGGTTGCTACTAGTGATGGGAGCAAACTTTCTTCCACTTTAATGTTCAGTATTACATTAACGTCTTTCAATTGTTCCCTTTCATTCCTTCTGCAGTTCTTTGTTCAACCCGTGTCTGTCTGTGTGTGTGTGTGTGCGCGTGCGCGCGTGTGTGTGCATGCATAGGTTGACCTCTTCCTTCTTGGTGTGCTGGTGATGAGATTACCGTAAGCTGCTCTCCGTCATCCCTGTGCATAACACAGATGCCCAGGTGTCCAGCTGGAATCCCTCCATGTCCCGTCCTCCTTCATGTGTAGGTGTGTGTGTATAAATGCTCAATAACCTTTATGTCGGTGTGCAGGGGTCCGCGAGGCCTCTTTGATTTTGGATTGCTTCTCCAGCTCAATCCCTCCACCAACTTATCACACATTCCTGCTCTCTGTCTTTGTTGATTGGATTTGTCTCACTCTTTGCAGGCTTTAAAGACAAGGAAATCCTAATTGAATTGCTTTGCAACCTCACAAGCCAGTGTATTACTAGACAACTTGACATCAATCACCCTCCTTCATCCATCCGCGCGCGCACGCGTCGTGTTTGTGAGAGTGTGAGTTGCACATCTATCCAACTTGCTGTGATCTTTTTCTTTTATTTTTTGCTTCTTCTCTCTATCTGCTCATGGTGGCAGGCCACTGAGTATGTCCTCCTTTATTTATCACAATACACCCCTAAAACAGCACGTGTGTTTTGGTTTGACATTTGACAGTTGCGATGCTAACTTGAATATTTCATCCAAATGCTCGACCAGCTAGGGATGCTCGCACTCAATTTAAGTCGCTTGGTGGATTACTTTCATCCTATCTGTCAGATCTGTTGGGTCCAGGCACCACAAAGTGGCCCCTGACGTAACTTTGTAGCGAGTCCAAGTTATGTTGCGCAGTTTTAATTCTTGGCTTTTGTGGTTCTCTTTTCATCCCTGTGTGATATTTACCATTTAATGTTCTGTCTGATGAATTTTCCATGTTTCCTTCTGTTATTATTCTTTCCTATCTTGGACAGTGTTTTATTTTATTTATTACTGGCGTTCAATGGCAGTAACCAGTAGGCAAAGTCTGTCAGAGATGAATACTTGACTGAAGAATGTCAGATGTTCGAGAGCTGGCTGAGAGAAACGGGCGAGCTGGGAAGTTTGGCTCGACGCGCGTATCAGCCAGGTAAGGCTGGATCTGTAGAATAGGCCCCGCCTAACAGAAGAACAGCACGCATCACCAGCATGGTCCCTCTAGCAAAACGTCAGCCATTGATTCATCAGATACAAAGGAGATTTTTAATGTGACAGACTATATGTCTGTCTTTGTCTATGTTTGAATAATTCAAGATAGAAATTTGTGCAAACACATACACACACACTTCATACCCCAAAAAATATGAACACCAAACAACAATAACAACACAAGAAAATCATTTTCCCCTCTTCAAGCTTTCACTCTCCTCACATTTACATGAGTGGAAGATGGAGTGAAAAAGTAAACGTGTAATTAGGCTGAATTACTTAGGTTGTTTTCTTTTCAGATTATACTCGCTGCCATCACTGCCTGGCAAGAGAGGGCAGAGGCCATGGGAGGGAGAGGGGGGGCCTTGTCACGTGTTTGTTTGTGCACATGCATGTGTATGGGTGTGCTAGGACCCCCTGCTGGGGATGGGGATTGTGTTTCGAGCAGGGCCCTAATGTTTGTTTACTGGGTGTTAATAATGCCTAATTAATAATCCCCCTCTCTGTCTAACGGCCCATGAGAGAGGGAGGTGGGGGAAAAAAAGATGTGGCATCAGCTCAACACAATTTAACCACGAAATTACCTCCGGAGATGAAAAACGCTTTAACGAGTCAGCAGAACATGTGTCCGACAGTCACGGTGGACACGAGCGCGTCCGCATGAAGAGGGACAGAAAAAGCAGCGCTGTTGCTCGTGATCAAATCAAAACCAACATAATTACCCGAGAAAAAGGAAAAGGCTTAAACATCTGGCTCTATATATGTTGGGTTATATTGTCTTGTGGACATGCTGTATTTTTCTTTTCTCTAACATCACGAACGGGCTCTCCTGTGTGTCCCCTCCTGATGCCCTGGTCACGGTTGTGGTCGTCGCAGGGTGGTGAGGTGGGACTGCGAGTCGGACGTTTCACCACTGGAGGGTCACTTTGACACCATCTTGTGTGCAGACTGGTAGGTACACACACACGTGCAGACACACGGCATGCACGTTCATGACATTCATTTTCACTTTTATGTCCTGATGCTTCCTTCGTGGCCCCCCACCAGCAGCTGGACCTCTCTCAGTCTCCTCCACACACACGCGTGCACACGTTAGACCCTCGCCTGCCTCCATTTTACACCAAATTGCCCCGTTTTCATGCTTGGTGTCCCGGCAAATGGATGACTTAGGCAAATTGCAAATAATTGCGCCTTGACAAGGAGAGAGACAGTAAGATAAAGGAAGACGTGAGGGAGCAGCAGAAATGGAGATGGAGAGATAGAGAACATAAACATGACAATTAGCCCAGCGCTCATTGAAATGTAGATCTTGTGGTCACTGGAGGATTACATTTGCTTTATTTCTGCTGCAGGAGGTAAAGGCCTCCGGAATGTTTTCTGTGCATCCTGCAAGAGGAAAGGAAATGTAGCGCGTCGCTACTCCACCTTCTATTCATTTGCTTTCTTTTCACTCTGATCAATTGTGCGACTTTGACTTGTTTTGACACACGTACACAAACAGAATAACGGTTGTCAGTAACATGCTAAATGCACCTTGTTTATTGCAGCCATTGTGTCCTTGGTCCTGTCATGTAAACACCTGAAGATTCAAGAGGAAAAGAAAAATGTAATGCAGCCTTGCTGGGTTAGCCAAACGGCTAAGGCTAAGGCTACAGAAGTGCTCTGCATGATAGTCAGCACTTTGTGCCTTTTTCATTCTCATTCATTTTTCTTTTCCTTGAAAAGTTTATAACAGAGTGTATGACATAGATCAAACATACTTTTTTAAATTTTAATTCCAGGGAAACAGCAACTGACAAAGCTACAAAGCTATTTGTATTTTCTTATGTGCACCCTTCTTTAGGGAGTGTTTGCATCTATACCTGCGCCTTTAAGAACATTGCTGACACACACGCACTGACAACCTAAATACAACTTGGATTTAAGTGAAAGTACTGGACTATTTACCAGCTGCAGAAATAGGGAAAAAAAAAAGAGAGAGAATCTTTGTGTGTGTGTGTACTAAACGGCATGGAGCTGTGCGTGTGTCCTAAGTGCACCATTAGTAAATGCCGTTATCGTTATTTTAATGTCATGGACATTTCAGGTAATAGTCAGGTATAACATGCAGAGAGAGTGAACGAGAGCAGGCAGCTAATAGAGGATATTACAGTGGAAAAGTCTACCTCTACATATGACATTTGTCTGACAGTCAGAGGCAGGGAGAGCTTGTACGCTCCTGCACAGCTTTCACTGCGCACGTGTCGTGCTTGAAAGAGGTTTTAGCAGTGTGTGCTTCCTGCACGGTGCCATTTTTGTACACATGTACGTAAGTAAGGGATTGCGTGGTAATTGCGGCGGCCGTCGATGACTGATGCCTGATTAAAAGGCTGGCCGCGATGACGATCACCTACAAAAAGGTCAACAACGCAGCTTACATTCTGATTCGTTCCAGCTCTTACTGTCAGCTGTGGACCCACTGCTGAGAAGATGGAGTTGAGGACAGGATTCTGAGATTGTGAATCAGTCGTTATTAAACGTTCAGCCGTGTCCTGTCCGGCCCTGCAGAGCCGATAACAAGCAGAACAATTAAAGAGCATCGTAGCGTTGGAGTTGGCAGGTAATAAGTGCTGACAGTATAAGTCTTTTACCATTTTCTACTTCCCTGAGTTCACCAGTTGCGCCACTGATGCTGCCTTTACAAGATTCCTCCTCAGGTGACGTCACATCTGGGGAAATGTGATTGAGTCTTAAACGATCTGTCAGCCTTAAATGCCAAACCGTTTGGTTCAAAATGGAAAAGCCGGAGTCTGGAGGTGGATGTAAAGGTGTCTGCATGAATGGGGAATTGGCGGAATAAAGGTTTGGAGTAGGCCAGATTATCTTGATTGAGGCGGAATTGCTGAAGAGATGTGGGAAGGGGGCAGACAGCAGCTGGGTGCAGCAGCGTGTGGTTGTGAGGGGGACGGGGGATTCCTGTAGTGGCCACATGGGCGTCGGAGCAGCTTTGGCTGTGAGGTTAGCAGCTCTGCTTTCTCCAAAATCTGCCCATGTGTGAGCACTGAGATAAAACCCTGTTTGTGCGGAAAGCCCATGTGTGAGCACTGAGATAAAACCCTGTTGTGTGCGGCACACACACACACACACACACACACCCACACACAGACATACAAACAATGGACATTAGCGACCAAGAATGTGTTTAAAGATGCTGAGAGAAAATACTAATAATTGAAACTGATGAAACCATTAAATCGGTGCACATTTGTAGTGCAAAGTTTGCACTGGAGTGGTGCATTTCAGAGCACCAGTAATGGAAACAAATAAACACCCGACTGTAGACAATGTCGTGTGTTTCCAAGGTCTCACCCCTGACGTCCTCCATAGTCAGACAGACAAATATAGCTCAAACACAGCTCTCTGCCGTGCCCTTTGACCTCCCGATAGTTTTGACTGCAGTGGGGTCGGCTGTCGTGGGTGGGAGCCATCGGTGTGAGACAATGGAACTCTGACAGTCTGTGGACACCAGAGGTGACCCCAAAGTGACCCAAATAATTACAGCCAGATTATTAAACTGGGGTTTTACAGCAGATAGTGTAATCAGCTGTCAGCAGTAGGTCACAGTCGGCTCCAAGAAAGTGATTTATTCTGCACCAGGCAATGTGTTCACAGCGAGGTGAGGCCAGAAACTAAAACAAAAAAAGGTTAATGAACTTTTTAATGCAAATCATGGCTTTGAATTCAGAACACATGTACTTTTTTGTCTCTGTTTAAATAAACCCAACTTCCCTGGCTCAGATAACTGAAACACCACCTCAGCCCTGGCTGCCTGTGAGCCACTGGAGACCTGTTACTGGTCTGAATGCCTGTTTCTGAGTTTCCGGCTGGGTCTGTGACGACACGCTCACGCTGGGACGACGATGCTTCTCAGAACCCAGAAGTTCTCTCCGTGGGCATGGGACTTCTGGGCACGGCCATGGGGAAGGATTGTCCTCCGCGTGACACGGTGTCCTTCCCCTGCCCCCTGTCTGTTTGTGTCTGCCTGTGTTACAGCTGTCACCTCCACCCAACTACCTCACTTCCTTGTTTGCTCTACCACTCACTTTTCCTGTGAACTGATAGCTGTGGTAAAATAAACCCATCGCAAACCTCTCACCTTTCAAGTCAAATAAACTTTGCACCTCTGTTTAACCACAGAAGAACAATAAACTTTAAACATACGTACACCCATCCTGGGTTTCAGTCAGAGCGTGCGAGCATGTGGTTGCCTTTTTCTTGTTTTTCCTGAAAAAGGAGAGAAAAAGGTCAGATGCTGTGATCGGAATGTTGCATCCAGATCGCCTCCATGCAGGCCAGGTGGATGGATGGGAGGGATTATGCTGAATCTGCAGTGTGCTGTTGCTTTTTAGTCAAATTACTCCACTCTGGGAAAGTGGGCACGCACACACACAAACACACACACGCACGCAGGTAGTAGCAGGTTTGACTTTGTTGTTTGAAGTGATAACGTAAGTCCAGTACCAAACACCACTTTGATTGATGTGTGAAGGTTCTTGCATAATAAGCCTGTTTTTGCAGACCATCTCTCCAGGTTCCGCCTGCTTAGGCAGAGCTGCGACGAGGTTCCCCGTGTGGACAGTTTTCCACTCGCGGTGTTCAGCATTCCTCTCGGTTCTCAGTTCGATAACAGGCCGGGGCGAAAACACAAACTGTAAACAAAGAGGAAGAGCACCTTACTCATGCAAATTGTTTTTTCCTCCTCTTCCTGATTTGTGGATTCATGTGAACAAAAGAAAATAAATAGCTGGCAGCTTTATCTGCAGCTCCATCGTAAGACTGCATTCTAACCTGACTCTGCCTCTTCCTCCCAGTTTGTTTCTGGACCAGTACAGAGCCTGCCTGGTTGATGCTATAAGGAGATTACTACAACCCAATGTAAGTGTGTGTGTGCGCGTGTGTGTCTACAGTAGGCCTCTGCTGATCCCCTCCCCTAATTCATCACCTACTCTTCTCAATCATAATTAGGCCTCACCCCAAACCCTGCACATTAATAGTCTGATAGGATTAATATCTTGTAATGCTTTAATGCTTATTGTGAGAAACTTGAATGCAGCGCTCTGATCTCCGCCCCCCCCCCCCCCCCCTCCTCTTAATCATAAATCCGGGCCAACTTCTCCCATTTGGCCTCTCGATAAGACCCCATGCTGTGACAGCCAAAGTAAATGAGGGGAAAAAAGCAGAAAGGCTGGAAGAGATAGAGCTGAGCTCTCTCTTCATCTGGGGGGAGAGGGCCGCTTTTATTTGCTACAGAAGCCCGACGGCTACAAAAAGAGGAGATGTCACTGACGGAAGGAGGGAGAAGCAAAGGATAACCCTCTCTTTAAAGCTTCTTGATCATATTTAATTAAAAGCTAAACATAAATCTGTTTTCTTGATAAACTATGAATCATCTCTTGCGGTCGTCCAGTTGCTGCCTGTTTGCGGCTGCTCCGGTGGGTGGATGCAGCTCCGCCAGCTGCCGCGGTGCAACGGCAAACGTGGCGTCTGTCGGCTGTTGTACATCTGTGCGCTCCGTCTGATCTGGCCCTTTCTTTAATCCAGCGGAGATAATTCCTGAGCTAATACAGTCTGAGCGTCGGCCATCAGATGCCGATGCAACAACAGGCTTCGCCAAATATTTAATAATTCGCTAAGCTGATTAGACAATTAACAAAGCAATTAATTCTCCCATCTAATGGCACTAATTTGTTTTTTTCCTGGCGAAGGTGATCCCTCTGGTGGGCTATATCTTTTAATCAGCTGATTAATGCCTGGGCGAGTTGTGTTTGTTAGCTTTTGCTGGTTTTTGGGACTGTGTCTATCAGTAACGAATCATCAGTAAATGGATTCATCCTGCTGTTTTCTCCATTTATTTAGGCTGCTCAGCCTGTCCTGTCCTGTCCTGTCCTGTTCTCTCAGCATCCTTCTTTATCCCATATAACTGTGATGTGTAAAAAACCCGGAACTGTCTGTCCAGGGCACGGCGCTGGTGTTTGCCCCGATGAGGGGCAAAACTCTGGGCCTGTTCTGTCAGCTGGCCCAGCAGGCTGGACTGGACGTCTCTCAACAGCAGCAGTATGACGCTCGGGTCACGGATGTCCACGTTAAGGTATGAAACCCGTCGCAGAGAAAGATCCCAACTCCAGAACAAGACAGAAAAATGTGAGAACGTATCAGGATGCTTATTTTCCTATAATTCTCAATTCTACAACAAATATTAGTTTTAGCAGAAAAGAGAATATGAGCATAATGAGAAAGATGTGTGCAAACCTGCTGACAATCCTGAGTATTCAGCCTAAATATGCAGAATCTCTGGTGCGCTTCTGTCCCGTAAGAATGCGTCATTTCACACTTTGCAGCTTCCTGTAACACACTGAAGCTGAAACAAGCTGCCTTGAAGCATCCTGGTGAGAGTGAAAAGAGCACTGAAAGGAGAGAAAGGAGTGACAGGAAATCAGGAGAAGGCAGTGTTGGGGAAAAAAGTGGTGTCCAGCTGTTAACTCCATTACACACAGTTCCAGAAGAACAGGACAGCAAGGAATGGGCTCAATTGGTGCACACGCGTTCACTTACACTAGTGGAACACTCGGTCTGACTGGCCATTAAAGTGCCTGTTAAATTGGCCTGCACCTCAGCAAGGAAACTGTCACTTCTGCTCTCCTTAACGTCGCAGCGCCTCGCACATTCTGCGATATTACAATCCAGCTTTGTGACGGCCTCGGCGTTCGTGGCAGAAATGTTCGGATCCCTGCTGGGCGGGACTCGCGCCGAAACATTCCAGACTTCCGTCGCCTCAGTGTAGGTTTAAAGTAGTCAAGAAATACATGTCTATTCAATATTTAGGTCACTTTTCAGAATTTTTCTTACATGAACGTGAGGTAAAATAAGATCTTCTCAGCTCGGAGGAAAGGTCCAGCAGGAGCAGAGAAGAAGAAAGCCTAATGTTGGATTTAGGGGGATGCTACGGTCTAAATTTAAAAGAAATACAAACCGATTTGAAAAGGCTGCGGAGATAATTGAAAGGACTCCGACTGCTCATAATACAGACTATGACTATGACTATAAAGCTAATGATAAGCACCTCAGCTGTTGGGGAAAATTGCCACTCAGGTCTATTTAAGTGATGAGAGGAGCTTGACAACAGCACCTTCGCAGTGATAATGGTGGTCGGAAAAAAATCTGGCAGAAATTATATTTCTTTTCTCCGTTCCCTCAGTATGCTGGGGGACCGACCAGTTTCTCTAAGTGCTTCTGTGTGTGTTACACACAAGATCTCTCTCACACACACACACACACGTACGCGTGCACAGTGGGGGAGGTGTGCATGCGAAGAGGAGGACGGGCTGAAGTGTCCCCTCACATCTGAAGGTGATTAAGTCTCTTCGTCTTATCTTCTGATGAACACTCTGGACAATCCCTGCGTGGGCGTCCGTGCGTGTGTATGTATGTACGGCTGTAATGCATGTTTCACCATGATATCATCACACAGGGGTGTGTGTTTGTGTGTAATGTCTGGCCAACACGGTGTCTGAGTGATGCCTGGTCTGTGTGGGATTGTGATAGAGCTGTATCGTCTGTGTGTGTGTGTGTGTGTGTGTGTGTGTGTGTGTGTGAGAGAGAGAGAGAGAGATGAGAGAGAAGAATGGTCCGTCAGACACAAACATCTAAATGAGCAGCTGCTACAGATTAGCTTTCTTTGACCGTATTTCCTCACGGTGGTTGTCCACATATTTTTTGTCGTATAATTGCGGTTAAATCGTCATCGCCTAAAGAGGAAAAAACACTCCAAAATGTATATATGCTTTCAACGAGCTCGTTTGGAATTTCCGCGTGTGTGATTAAGGCTCCGTTAACTTCTCATGCTCCCACAATTCCCTGTTTTCTGCAGCTGGCACAAACGCTGTTGAATCAACATCACCCTGTTAGTTTGTGTGTATTCTGGCTTCCCCGTGCCAGAGTCAACACGTCAGATGTGTGTGTGTGTGTGTGTGTGAGAGGGAGAGAGAGAGGGAGACAGAAGAAGCAGGAATGTTTTTACTGATTCTTTAGAAACCATCTCCAGACCCCTACCTTGCTTCTCTGCGGTTTACCAAACAGTTGCACACTTTCGCCTTCTGATGCAAACACACGAGAGGCAGCTTTTCTGCAGGCCCGGCGTGTGTGTGCGCGCACGTGTGTGTGCTGGGACGGGCAGACAGGGCTTGTGCGTTATCCTCTTATCCCCACTGTTGTGGAATAGAGAGGCAAGCAGCTGGAGGGACTGCAAGCAGCCTGATAATGCCAGCGCTATTTTCTAACCCGCCATCTTAATCTTGTTACTCAAATGGTTGTGAAGAGAGAGTCATGAATTTTAATTTCTCACTGACACACACACACACACACACACACACAGGAGCAGCGGTGTGTACATGTGTGGATCCAGCTTCTCTTTCACATGCATAAATAGTATCCCCAGTGTGTCTATGCACTCTCACTCTTCCTCCTCCTTCTCTTGGGCCCCCCCCCACCTCCAGCGCCTCCCTCTTTCTCCACCATCTCTTCCTTAACCCTCCTCCTTCTCCTCACTATCTTCCTATTTCCTACACCACCAACCACTTCTCTGCTTATTCAAGCCTGTCCCTCTATCCTTTCCTCTACTCGTCTCTCCACCCATCCACTCCCTCATTCTCTGTTTCCTAATCCTGCTGAGGGAGGCCCGAGCGTCCACTTCATCCCTCGTCTTACAGCCCGCTCCTCTCTCTCTGGGCTCCAGCAGCAGGCTGCAGAGGTGGAGACACTGACGGGCACCTTAAAACTGAAAAAAGAGAAAAGACTTTGGGGCAGGGAGGAAGAGGAGGAACCGGAGGAGTAGATGTGGGGTTGAGAGCCGATTTAGCCAGCCACCCATGGAGCTGATTAGGCAGCCTACGATCAGGAGGAACAGCTTTGCTTGTTAAACTTTTCACCTCTGCGAGTTCTCAGCCCTCACCGTGTTAAGGCCCCCTCCATCCTCTCCCTCTCTCGCTCTTTCCATCCCTCTGTCTATCGCTTCCTTGCTCCTTCCGCCTGGCAGCATTTGAATGTGAATGCTGGCTGTGGTCCCTGCAGCAGGCTGTAGCACAGGGGGGGCAGACAGCTGCCCCTCTACACCCGACCAAGCACCCCCTGGGCCCTCTTTCTCTCTCTCTCTCTCTCTCTCTCTCTCTCTCCATCTCTCTCTCTCTCTCTTTTTTTCTCTCTGTTTCTTTCACAGGCTCACTCCAGAAGTGGTGGCTACAGGAAGATTACACACATGAAGGAAACTGGGGAATAGTGGGAGGGACCAGGAGCAGTTTGATCAAATTTGGTATTGAAGGAGAGAAAGCAGAGACGGGAAGAAGAGCAGGGTGGTCTAGAGGAGGAGTTCTCCGCCTTTGTTGGAACAAGGTGTGGTCGGAGGACAGTTGACAGTGATTTAACCCATTCCTGCTCATCGTGTATTTTTTAAACATCAGTCTTGGTCTCTCACTAACCCTTGAACTGACCCACTACACTCGCTTTCCTTAAGTCGGGAATCACTTGGCCAGACTCGGAGCGAGCCGATTATCTGGTGTACACCAAAAGTGCTAAGTCTGCTTAAAAGGCCACCGAGTGGCCACGACATGCTCGCCCTGCCGAGCGGCTGCCGGAGCCTCCCGGGCTGCCCACCGATTCGCTTGAAAAACCCTTTTCTGTTAAAGCTGCTGCGTCTGAGTTTCCACCCGAAGGTAACGGACACACAGACGAAGCTGCACTTCATCCAACACACACTTGTCGAAACCGGTCAAAGTTCAAAGGTTTTTCATTTGCCATTTAGTACTGTGTACAAAAGCAACAGAATAGGCTTCTCCTGGGTTAAAAGCAGTGCAAAAACAGGGCATACGATATAAATATAAGAAATCCCTCACAATGAAAAATAAATAGATAAAAACAGCAGACAGAAAGAGCAGCGGTTGAACTTTGGACCTGCAAACGCTTTGAAAAAGCTCTAAGTGACTTTCCTGGATGGTTCAATCTGATAATGTGTCTTTTCAGATCGATACCGAGCTCAATGTACGCGCCCATTGTGACGTCCAGCAGGTGGAGGTCATGCTGCAAAGTGTAAATTTGAGCGCAGCTTTTTGGCATCTGCCTAACAGCCGACTAATGAATACATTTAAATGGATTTCCTGTTTGTCAGGTATTCGGTGGCGGCGCTCTCAGCCGTGTTGCTCATGTGTGTTTCAGATGCTCAAACGAGGAAGGGAAGCTTACGACGAGGACATCCACTATCCTCTCCTCATCACCTTGACCAAAGGACCTCAGCTCAGTAAACCACAGTAAGAGCTTCGACGGGTCCTCACACTCGGGTGCCTTGGGCTTTGTTGGAGGTCTGCGATGTGTTGATGCCAGAAGCAGAGCGAGAAAAGGTCTCCCAGTTTAGCCGAAATGCTCAAAGAGCTCAAGTAAACGATCATTTCACAATTATTCACTGAGCCACTCGAACTTTCAGCCAGCCGACCCTCTTCAAAATGTTCTAATTGACGATCGCTCGTTACCCACCCCGGATTGGCCGGCTAGGGGACCAGTCACTGCCTTTTTCTCCAATAATCCGTCTTGTCAGTCATTCGTCAGGTTATTGTATTTTTCTCTGTCACTTCTGGCTGTATTAGCTTTAGCCAGTTGCCCCCCTTTAATCCTCCAGCAAATATTAACCCATATTATTATCCCAGCATTTAATCCAGCTGTAATTTATAAACTATCTCAGAATCCGGAGCTGCCTGCTCCGTCTCGCTTTCTTCCCCCATTTTAATTGGTCCGAACTGCTAATTCAGCTCCGTCTGAGGTCGACGTTTGTAACATTTGTGCATTTCTCACAGTAGCACATTAACACATTAAGCCTTTTTCATACAAAAGGGCATGTTTTATGGTTCAGGAGCTACATTTAGCATCTTCTACAGCAACATCACCATGGATACAGCGGCTCACTGTAGGTCACATGATATTATTTCGCTTTTGTGCAGAGTTGGCTGGTGTTTGAATGGTACAACCCGGTCTTTTGAATGTATGAAGTGTTTTACAGCTGTTTGTTAAGTGCAGTTTCATTCGTTTGGTTGCTGAGAGAGGAACCTGAAGCCC
>CAAE01014532.1:422860-433730 GCA_000180735.1 Tetraodon nigroviridis | reverse complement strand
TGTTGTGCGCCACTAACTCACACAGCTCTATTAATTAGCTGTTTGATGCTGTTAATTGGGCTCCCACTGCTGCACTAATTGATAACGCCATCGCTATTGACAACATGAAACACAAACGCAGTCAAGTCTCTCATCGACAACCTATTCAAGCAGCGGAGAGCGAGCGCGGCTCGGATGGAAATCAGGAGAAAGTGAAGGGTGAGAGTGGGCAGCAGAAGGCCTTGGAGGAGAGAAAAGAGAGACAAAGCGAGGGTGAGGTGGTAAAGTAAAGCACCATGTTAAGCATTTGTATATGCTCTACAATGCTGCTTCAGAGCTCTTCTCCATATTGATTACTCTTTCTGTATTCACAAATTGTAGCTTACTGTCACAAACAACGCTCTGCTTTTAGTCTTCCGCCGGATGAAAATGTAAATGCAATCTCATGTGTCAACATGTAGTAATGGCAATATCATCTTCCTATTGCTCCGTGATCTGCTCGCTCCCCACCCCTCACCTCTCTAATGGCAGTGTTCAGCTATTCATTGAAATGTCTGTTATCTTATATAGCATGTGGTTTTACCTGTCACTGACTCTGAGATGCTAATGCTAACCGTCAGAAGTCAAAACAGTATTGTATCAGCAGTCACATATTCGTTTTTCAGAGATGGAAGTTTCACATCAGGCTCTCCTGAATTAGTATTTCTCTTCCTGCTGACGTGCAGCACTTTGCAGCTTTCCTGACACAGAAACTTTACTATTAGTCTTTTTTTTCTTTCTTTCTTGCAGACATCTCTAAAGACTGGATGGTTATTATTTAAAAATCGGCGATGAGTAATTGTGTTGACGTCTTTGTGAAGAGGAACTGCAGGAGTTCTGGCTGCAGGTAATGCATGTTACACTTTTTACAGCTTTAATTGGCTCGAACCTTTCATACGCTTTTAGTAGTCAGAGAGACGGCTTGCTAAAACCAAGTATGCGTTGTACACACCGGTAACAGAGTCGGCTGATCTTGGCTGGTAATTTTCACCTTTTCCGATGTGACGGGGCAGTCAGGAAAACAGTCCCGAACCCTCGGTGATCTGTAAATCCACCGTTCTTCTGGTGGCACGAGGACAAGCAACAGTTTCTGGGCAGCTCTCCCACTGTTCCTGAGAGACTCATAAACCAGCCTTGACCTGACAAAATGGCGTCGCACAACATGAAAGACAACTTCCTGTATTTGGCCCTAGTGGCCAATTGTGGCCCTCTGTCATACATCAAACAAAGCTCAATAGGAAATGTCCCCACGGAGACAATAGCAACCTCGGTGGCTTTGATTTAGCCCCGCAGAGCCCACTGTACAAACACCGCACGCAAAGCTGTGTATATGCAGGCTAACAGCTCCTTCCAACCGGATGGAGGCTTTGATTATGTTCAGTGTGGGCCTTTGGATGCTGTGTGAACTTCCCGACAGCAGACAGAGGATGTTTCCTACGTTGCTGTGTTTGCCGACCTGCAACCACTTTGATTCAGTTTCAACTTTGTCGCCTGACGTCCCACCGCTTCTGCCGTTCGCATCATTAATAAAACAGCAAATCAAGCTGCGGTGATAAAGAAGAACCCGACTGGCATCGTTCCACCAAACGCCCTGCATTCAATTATGGGATGGAATAATCAAACTGGGTGATTTTAACCTTTGCCTGACGTGATTCAACATTCCCCTCCAGAGAATCCACACAGGCTTAATGAACTTCCCATTTAAGTGGACAAATTAAACGCTCATCCCTTTTATTCTGTGCTTTGTACAGGTGATGGAAAGGCAACTTTCCCCCATCCACACCCCACCCTAATCCCCATTCCTCCCGCTCCCCCTCTCTCGCTCCTCGCCTTCCTCCGTCCGTATCCCGTCCTTTCTACGACATCGGTGCAAATAGCAAGCATTCACAGAAGAGCAGAGAGGGAGACGGGGGGGGAAAAGGCAGCGCTCTGGGGCTCTTTGTGGAAAGAAATCATGTCAAAAAATAGAGTTAGAGAGATAGAAAAGGAGAGAGAGAGAGAGAGAGGGAGGGAGCAAGTGAAACAGAGAGAGAGAGAGAGGCTGTCACAGACCTCAATGGCAGCATTATGTAAATGGCTGACATCCCCTGATGTAAAGCTGAATAGAGAGACATTAATGTCTTGTGTATATTTAAAAAGCCTGGGCCCAACTCCTCAGGATTGCGAGCGGCAGATCCCGTAATCATGTTGACGAAGTAATGGCAGAGAATTAGTTGTCCATTAAAAGTGTATTATGCACCATGCTGGCACATGAAATTACTCTCAAATAGTGGAATGGCTGAGGGGGAGTGATGAGAGAGCAAAAGAGAGATGGAGGAAAGTGGGAGGAGGACATTGATGGATAGTTTATGTGTGCGTGTGTGTCCGCGTGTGTTCAGAACATGCACAGATGCGCACGTGAGCCGGCGTGTATGAATTCCCCTCCTCTGACAAGGGGAGGCAGCTGATTGACATCTTTATACTTGGAGAAATCAAAGCAGTGTGAGAGTGTGTGGATGGGTGCACAGCGGGACCTGAAAGATTCTAATGAGGTTATAGAGGGCTGGGTGTCACGCACGCTGATTTGAATGTGCACAGCCTGCGCACAAGTGTAGACGTGACATGTTAAAAGTCTGGGCGACGTGCTGGCGATGGGATAATATAACCAGAGAATAGAAACGTGTGAGCAGATGGAGTCTCTTTCTTTACCGCCACCGCTGTCATTGTCCCCCCGCCTCACATCAGCCACGACTGACAGCAAGAAGCGCGTGAGGTTAGAAGAGAGAGATGTTCTGTAATTCCGGCGTGGATCAGCGGAACGTACAGTCCCGCCGCGGTGTCTCATCTGGCTTCTGAGCGCGTTTCTGTCACGATCGGCAGATTCCCGGCTCTGTTTGTCAGTCCTGGTGTGTGGCCCTCGGGAGTTTATTGTGATAAACTCGTAAACTTGTTAAAAATATCCCTCCGGTAGCGCCAAGATCACTTTTCCCTGACGCTCCCCCCCCCGCAGGGGTATTCATGGAGCGTGTCACGGACACACAGGGCTGAGTTTTTAGGTGCCAGCCAAATACAGTGAAGTTAAAATAAACATCTAAGTGATGGTTTGCTGTCCCACCTCCCTCCCTGCCTCCCTCCATCTGTCTTTCTTCCCTCCATTCTTCTCTGGTGTCTGAGGCGATAGAAATATAATTCAGATGTCAAAACGCCCCATCTCGCTCTCGCCCTCTCCCCCAATCCTCCGTCTTTCTCTGTCCTTTTCTAGTCCGTCGTTCCTATTGTTCTGGCGGCTGCTCCTTTATCGAGCGAGACATCGCCGAGAGGGAGAAGAAAAGAAAGAGATGACATGCTTTCTCAGCCCATTGCGGCGCGTCCCCGGCTACAGTGGCTTGTCATCTGAGCGATAGAGGAGTGACAGCTTCCACTGTAGAGGGAACACCCCTGCGCCATAATGGGACTGACTGGGCTGCCATAGACCTGTCTGTTTGGCTGTCAGTCAGAGCTATCCATCAGCTCCCCGTGACACCGACCTGTCTCCCTGCGCTGCTCGGCTCCCTGGCCTTTTGTCTCTTTCACCTCGGCTCTGTCGCTAACTTTTCGCCTCGTTTTTCGCTTCTTTTTACGTTTTGAAGTGTAAGCGATGCACGCTGTCCGCGCTCCTCTGCTGCACCTATCAGTGTGTCTCATCTCCCCCCGTTGCACGTTCTCATCTTCCCCCTGCGCGTGAGCCACCACTGAGCTGCCTGGTCGCCTGTCAGACTACCCCCCGACCTGCCGATTGCTCCGGCATTTACCAGCAACCGTGTTTCGCACCAGCGGGTGAGACAGAGGCGCAGATGCAGCCGAGACTCCGGTTTAGAAACCTAAACCCAACTTTAACCAAAAGCCAAATCTTAACCCTCTCTGAGGTTGTGAGGACCTGCCAAAATGTCCCCACTCTGCTCGTAGAATGAATATTTTGGTACACACACTCACGTTGTGTTTGCGCAGTGACTAGGCCAAGAGCGGGGGAGCCTCTGAGAGAAGCCGTAGTCCTGGTATTTGTGTGTGTTTGCAGCCTCACGGGGAAGAGGAGAGGAGAAGCTGTTTTGTTTTCTCTTGTGTTGCTCGATGGAAGAGCACAACAAAAAGGGTGGAACCCAAAGTATTTGTCTGCCCTTCCTTCCTTCCGTCTCATCCCCCCCCCCCCCCCATCCCCCCATTGTAAGAGCCTGTTGAATGGACAGAAATGGCCTGGAGGGTGTAGAGAGCCGCACTGGCAGTCGTGCCACAGTGTGGAGATGTTTGTCCAACAGAGAAAGAAGAAGCGAGAAAGAAAGATGGAGTCAGGGCCACCTGAGAGTCACCCTGGCTCCGTCTGCATTCTCCTCCTTGTCCTCTTCATTGGCAAAGGATCACCATTCACCCAGGCCGCTGACAAAGATGTCCTGTGTGCGTTTAGGAGAGAAAGCGGTCAGTGTCTCAACAACAGCCCGGCTGCTTTGCTCCAGTCAATTCAGAGTGAATGTGTGTGTGTGTGTGTGTGTGTGTGTGGAGGACACTGTTGAAGGCTGCACTTTATGTGTTCAGGTCTGCGCTATAAGGAAAATGCACATTCTTCACTTCCACACACAATTTTGGTTGTGTTTTTGTCTTTGGGTTCAGCATTGTTAGCATCGTTAACAATATTGCGACTGTCTCGCTAACAGCCAGTGTAGGAAACAGGGTTGAAATAATTGTTCTTGGACGTTTCATCGGGTTTTGCATCTCCGCCTCAGCTCTTGAACACAACTCTCCTTTTGTAATGTTACAGCATCATAATTTTACCGTTTTTATTCCTCCTTATCGATCCGCGAAGCCGAGCGATTGTCCAATCACCTTTTAGGTCATGCTGAAATCTAAGACGCTGCAAAGGTTTAACTTTAAATTGGTCTCTGCGTCTACACGAGACCTTCTTTCACACAATCAACCTCAGTGTCCCTCAAGGTGAGCGCTTTTCTTTGCCGACAGCTTCATTCTGAAGCGCTTTGCTTCTGTATTTACTGGGTTCTGAATACACCTCAGCCTAGTTTTTTTCCCCAAACATTTTTATCATTTTCTGCCATGAGAAAAAAAAAATCCTTTATTATCTGACTCTGATGTTTCGTCTAAGCCTTTCGTCAAAGCCGTCTACCAATTCCTCACCTATTCAGTGAATGAAGCGCACTCTCAAGGCTCTTCAGACGGCTGAATCACCTACAAACCCAACAGCTTCTAAGTTAGAGATTTAGTTTATGGGTTTTTATCGCAACCCGCAGACTGAAACTATGTTGTTCTGATAAGGATAATCGTCCTGGCTTGAAGAACTTTGGGTTCTCGAGGAACCTTGTCTCAATAGGTAGTCCTGTTTTTAAAAAGATACTTCTGGGCTAAATAGCAAAAATTGTGGGGACCACTGAGGGTAGTAACAACAACAACAAAGGTTTATTAACCAATAATCTTTTTCCCCTCTTTAAAACTTGTTGCAGGGAAACTCTCCACAGCTGTTGTCATTTATCACTCATTCGTCTTCTCTGAGGCTTGATTCCACTCTCCATTTCTCAGAATAACATTGAGTTTGCATACACAGTTTGTTGGTGGTACAGTAGATGGAGAGAGAACGAGAGAGAGAGAGAGAGAGAGAGAGAGAGAGAGAGGGGCCTGAATCCCATTATTCTGCCACATATGGTGGATCTGCAAATGACAGATCCTTAATGGTAAACATTGATGGATAGCATTTGCTTGTTTCTATTGGAGAGCTGGATGGGTACACTTGTGATAAGTGCTCCATTGCTGAGAAGAGAGATGGTGTAAATGGGGCAGGAGAATACAACTAATAAAGCCCCCTCCCCACCTCTGCTCCTCAAGCTAGACCTTTTGTCCCACCTGCTATTCTCCGGCTGTGAAATTAGGCTGCACCCCCACCTCTTTCTCGTCCTGTCTTTCTTTATCCACCTCTTTCCTTTTGGGTGAACGGTTATGTGAAGAGGTTCATTACTGCTGTGGCTAGCATTACTCAGGTATGGCTGCGTCTGTTCCCACTAAAGGCCCACAGCTCTCTCCGTCTGGCCCCACCGGCTCCCTGGAAAAGGGAAACATGCCACAAAAAGGTCCTGTTAGCACTTCCTATGAAATCATCATTTTTGTCTAGAGGTACAACGCTCCAATTACCCAACACTCGGATGATGCTATACCCCCCCAGCACAGCCCAGTGCTTCAGTGGGCGGGTGCGAGTGTGAGTGTCTTCCTCCTCACCAAAACCCTATTCTTCAAGGGAGGGCCTGTGCTAGGTGGCTAATTAGCTGAAGACACATTGCCTCCTTTTCTTCTTCTCGGTCTTCTGCTTTTCTCCTCCTCTCCTTGCCTGCTACAAGTGCATTTTATTTACCATTCTTTTGGGACGGTGCCCCTGGCTGAATTCCTCCTACAGCCCTGCCCTGACATACTGTATGCTATACAAGCAGCCCGTCCTGGACCATCCAGGGTTCTGCCCTGCATGACTAAATAAAGAGCGGAGACCCGCTAGAAGAGCTCTTCATGGCTGAAGATGCTACTTGGAGATCACCGGGTCTGGATCTCCGGATGAAAGCTTGTCCCTCTGTCTGACGCTCTGGTAGCCTTGTTAAACATCTCCGCGGCCCACCGTTCCGTAACAAGGTGGCTTTTTTTCCTCATTAGATGTAGTTCAGTAAACGAACTTTAGGGGTATAAAATATAGCAAACTAGTGCAAACAATGATTTTTTATTTATTGACCAAGGCGGCGTTGGTGGATAACACAAACCAATGAACTGAATTACCTCTTTTCTGCAAAAACATTTACAGACTGTTTTCTCTTCCCTGCGCTTGTGGACATCTTCAGTCTGACCCCAGAACAGCGCTGACCCGGCTGCTTTCAGAGCAGCGTGAGACTGAAGGACGGTGAAAGCGGAGTATAAGTGGATCAGGAAGAGGAGAGTCTGCAGACAATAAGACAGGTGTGGAGAGGAGGAGACGGAGACCTGGTCCCAGACCTGGACGCGTGTGTCCTCCGGTGTCCTCCGACCAGCCAGCCCTTCAAACCCAGAGAGAGAACAAACCAGGTATAAATCTACATCTACAAGGTCGCGGTTATTCATTGCGAGAAACAGTTTTTACTGCGGGAGGTGCTCAGAACCTCCCCAGACCACGGCTTGGCGGGATTTTTCAGGTTGAAATTCCTGCTGAAGTCCGATTCCCTCTCACAGATGGCCGTTAATCAGAAGGACATAGTTTCTGACCATTTCCGTAATCTTTTCCTCATCTCAGCTTCATCATCCTGTCAATGGTCGGGCGGCATCCGTAACTAGATTATTTAGATCAGCCCAGTGAGACAGAAACACACAGCCAGCACCTTCAACACGGGCGTGATTACAGACGCCGGTGGAGATTTTCCCATCTCGGCTCCTATCGTATCACTGGATGGGATTAATGGACGCTGAGCGTGACGCCTGAATTAAGCTGCGCTCCCTCCGTGGGAGGTGTGGAGATAAACACATCCAAGTGTGGACCTTTGAACTGGGAACGTCTCTGCCCATCTGGCCCTCAGCCGCAGGGGCTGTTTGGAGCGCGTTTCCCAACCAGTTCACGCTTCCCTTTGCTTTGCTTTTCTTTGCTGCGGATTTAATTGATGAGCAGATTTCTGTCGTCACGGTCACGCAACAAAGTAAAGACTGAAAATGTCCTCCAGTTACAAAGAGTTTTCAACTTTTTGGAAATTAATTTAATCAAGACATATTTCCAGTACCTTTTATTTGGTTACTGAAATTTTTGCAACTCAGCTCAGGTTTATTCAGATTTTCCAGGCCCACGGACGACTTTTATTGTAAAATAAAATTAACATTTAGATTATTAATGCTTCCACAAATATTAAAATCAGCAGGTATGTTTTCCTGGACGACCTTCTGCAAAAGACTTCGTGCTTTAACAGTGTTGAACGTATTCCCAGTAGTATTATATGTGTGTTTAGAGGTGAAGTAGAATTGTACGTGGCTGCATTTCGTTCATTTTTGTCTCTTTTCGTCTTGTAGTGAAACGTGAAGAACTGAGTCGCAGCTCCTGAATAAAAGCGATTAAAGGAGAGGATTATAGTGAACGAGGTCAGTGTGGATGTGAATTAAAACGGCGTGTCCACCGCAGCCCAGCAGCTCAACCGGTACCGAGAAGGCTTATATTTGAAGAAGAGCAAAAACACACACACCCCTCCACCCCTACCCCTCCCCTCTCCCTCTCCCTCTCCCTCTCTCTCCCAGTTTCACTTCATATTGGTTATATCCCGTCCCCCCAACCCCCCCCTCCAATCCCCCCCTACTTATTCTTTGCGGCCCTCCCTCCCTTCCTGTCCAAACCACCCCAATACAACTTATTACAAATCCCTCTCCCGCCCGCGCACCCCTAGCACCCCACTCATTTTTCTGCACCCCCTCCCCCCCCCCCCCCCCCCTCCCCCCCCCCTCCCCCCCCCCTCCCCCTCCCCTCTCTTTCTCCCTCTCCCTCTTTTTCTCCCTCCCTTTTTCTCCCTCTCTCTCCCTCTCCCTCTCCCTCTCCCTTTCTCTCCCTCTCTCTCTCCCTCTCCCTCTCTCTCTCCCTCTCCCTCTCTCTCTCCCTCCCTCTCTCTCCCTCTCTCTCCCTCTCCCTCTCTCTCCCTCTCTCTCCCTCTCCCTCTCTCTCTCTCTCTCTCTCTCTCTCCCTCCCTTTCTCCCTCTCTCTCTCCCTCTCCCTCTCTCTCTCTCTCTCCCTCTCTCTCCCTCTCCCTCTCCCTCTCCCTCTCTCCCTCTCTCTCTCTCTCTCTCTCTCTCAGAGAGCTGACTCCTGAAAGGCAACCCGCATCATCGCGCCATTAAATATTTAAGAAAAACATTGAAACTATATGAAAGATTAAGGGTGCATAAAAATAATTAAGGATTATCGCAATGAAAAATGCATGCTGGCTGTAACCTAGGAGTCCATGATATGAACACTACAATATTAATGGTCTGGAGTGGAGGGCTGGGCTGGGCTGTGCAGGCAGTTCCGCAGCCTCATTAAGAGGAGCGTGTTTGGGTTCGGCCCCGGCAGAGCTGCAGGCTACAGATACCAGATTAGCTCCTCCAGGTCGCCTAAACAAACGCAGGTCGGGGACTGGATGCAGCTGGAGATGCTTCAGCGCCGACCTTTCTGATCAAACGCAAATACCTGCTTTTGAAACCGTCCTCGGGTTATGGGTAGAATCAGATTTCCACGCAGGATCAATAGGAATATTCCGAGGCAGCCGCAGAAGGTCATTTTCAATCCAGGCTGAGGATTTTCGAGACCAGAGACATTAGACAGCAGCAATACCACCTTAAATCACATTACCAGGAGCCTTTCCTTTACTCAATTATAAAAGCGCCAACAGCCTCATATTTCTTTTATGTCCTTGGCCCATTTTTGTAGAGAAGTGTGCTCATTTCTCTCGGGACATTGATATTTTAACAGTGTTTTAATTATTGGTCAAGAGAAGCTGAAAGCCGCGCACGATGATGAGGTCTCCCCACATGGCTGGTTTTCAACAATGTCGGCTCTGTCACACATTTCCAGGTCATTCCGTCAAGAATGACGCATAAATGAAACCCATAGCTCACAGGGAGGAGGTATCAAGGATTGGCGGCGCAGTGTGAAACAGGCCGCGACCGGAGACTTCGGGAGATTTGACCTCCCCGAAAGTGGAGGGCTGAAAACCAGGAATAACAATGGAAAAGTCATTGTGGCGGCGGATTATGCAGTTATCTTTAAGCGCCAGCATGAATGCGTGAAAATGTTTCTAAAGTGCTAGATTTGTGCCAGAAAAGCGCAATTTGCTCTGCGTAAACACGCCGAATCAAATCTCCCCACCGCTCCTATAAGATGGTGTCACGCAGGGCAGTTTCACACATTTCCTGTAATTCAGGGAAATAAATTCATCCTCCATTTGGAATAAATTCATGCTGCCACAACAAAATTCCGAAAACAAACCTAATCACAACACATTATCCGATTAATTTAACTGTAAAGAAAACACTACTTTCAAACGAAAGCCCCGAAGCGCGCGCGCGCACACACGCTGTCGGAGCGTCGTTACTGCGGGTGGGCGCGCACGCTGCCTGCGCGCCTGCCGCTATGATGAATCCAAATACATCCTGCCGTGATGGAAGGGAGCTGTTACAATGAGCCACGGGCTGCTGCGGATAATGGCCGCGCGCGGCCGTCAGCAGCCTGTCAGCCTATCGAACGGAGGTGAAACGTTAACCGGATGAAGTCGCCGCTCGCGCCTCCTCACGCGCGATGTACTACCAGCACTCAGGGGACCAGAGCATCCAGGACGCCTTCCACATCCGCCTGGCCGACAACCAGCAACCGCCCAACCTGTCGCCCACATACGTGAGCAGAGCAACACACCTCCACCCTCACTGTCTCTGCCCCCTCCACCTCCACCTTCACTGATACATTTACCTCCACCTTCACCTCCACCTCCACCATCTCACCATCCAAAGCTTTTAGAATCTGTGACTTTAAGATGGATGGATGGACAGTGCTGGCTGGGTGAATGGCTGGGTGGATGGATGGATGGGCAGTGCTGGATGGTTGGGTGGATGGATGGGAGGATGGATGGATGAATGGCTGTGTGGACAGATGGATGGGCAGTGCTAGATGGTTGGGTGAATGGGTGGATGGATGGATGGATGAATGGCTGGGTGGACGGATGGATGGGCAGTGCTGGATGGTTGGGTGGATGGATGGGAGGATGGATGGATGAATGGCTGTGTGGACAGATGGATGGGCAGTGCTAGATGGTTGGGTGAATGGGTGGATAGATGGATGAACACGTGGATGGATGGACGGACAGATGGATGGGTGGGCAGACGG
>CAAE01014532.1:396472-422810 GCA_000180735.1 Tetraodon nigroviridis | reverse complement strand
ATATTAATGGTCTGGAGTGGAGGGCTGGGCTGGGCTGTGCAGGCAGTTCCGCAGCCTCATTAAGAGGAGCGTGTTTGGGTTCGGCCCCGGCAGAGCTGCAGGCTACAGATACCAGATTAGCTCCTCCAGGTCGCCTAAACAAACGCAGGTCGGGGACTGGATGCAGCTGGAGATGCTTCAGCGCCGACCTTTCTGATCAAACGCAAATACCTGCTTTTGAAACCGTCCTTGGGTTATGGGTAGAATCAGATTTCCACGCAGGATCAATAGGAATATTCCGAGGCAGCCGCAGAAGGTCACTTTCAATCCAGGCTGAGGATTTTCGAGGCCAGAGACATTAGACAGCAGCAATACCACCTTAAATCACATTACCAGGAGCCTTTCCTTTACTCAATTATAAAAGCGCCAACACCCTCATATTTCTTTTATGTCCTTGGCCCATTTTTGTAGAGAAGTGTGCTCATTTCTCTCGGGACATTGATATTTTAACAGTGTTTTAATTATTGGTCAAGAGAAGCTGAAAGCCGCGCACGATGATGAGGTCTCCCCACATGGCTGGTTTTCAACAATGTCGGCTCTGTCACACATTTCCAGGTCATTCCGTCAAGAATGACGCATAAATGAAACCCATAGCTCACAGGGAGGAGGTATCAAGGATTGGCGGCGCAGTGTGAAACAGGCCGCGACCGGAGACTTCGGGAGATTTGACCTCCCCGAAAGTGGAGGGCTGAAAACCAGGAATAACAATGGAAAAGTCATTGTGGCGGCGGATTATGCAGTTATCTTTAAGCGCCAGCATGAATGCGTGAAAATGTTTCTAAAGTGCTAGATTTGTGCCAGAAAAGCGCAATTTGCTCTGCGTAAACACGCCGAATCAAATCTCCCCACCGCTCCTATAAGATGGTGTCACGCAGGGCAGTTTCACACATTTCCTGTAATTCAGGGAAATAAATTCATCCTCCATTTGGAATAAATTCATGCTGCCACAACAAAATTCCGAAAACAAACCTAATCACAACACATTATCCGATTAATTTAACTGTAAAGAAAACACTACTTTCAAACGAAAGCCCCGAAGCGCGCGCGCGCACACACGCTGTCGGAGCGTCGTTACTGCGGGTGGGCGCGCACGCTGCCTGCGCGCCTGCCGCTATGATGAATCCAAATACATCCTGCCGTGATGGAAGGGAGCTGTTACAATGAGCCACGGGCTGCTGCGGATAATGGCCGCGCGCGTCCGTCAGCAGCCTGTCAGCCTATCGGACGGAGGTGAAACGTTAACCGGATGAAGTCGCCGCTCGCGCCTCCTCACGCGCGATGGCTTCCGTGGCCCCCGCCGCTTCCTCCCGGCCAGGGCCACGGAAGCCCCGACGGGTGCCCGGGTCACGCCCGGGTCACGCCCGGGTCACGCCCGGGTCACGCCCGGGTGCGCGTGTCTGGAGAGAACATGCGCGCTACCTGGAGGCGGAAAACCGCCTTTATGTGAGGACAAAATACCAAAAAACGAACAAAAACCCCGAGTCTCAGTCATGAACAGGCTAAAATGAACTCTAACTACTGACACGGGGCTTTTTCCCGTTTTTGACGCAACTACGCGAGCGGGCCGCGTGCGCGCGCCTCGTGCGCTTGTTTTTCGGGGAGAAATGATGGTCGCATTAACCCTTCGACTCTCATTTCATCGCTGCCTCGTTAAGGAGCTTGTGGATTTAATTAGTGAGAGGAGGCAGGAAGGTGCGAGGCCCCGCGTCGGTTCTAATTGGAGGCGCGTCTCCGCGCCGCCGACGTGCCGCAGCCGCCTCTAATTGGCGAGTAGATCCGCACTCATTAATAAGGCGAATTATGTAATTTTCAAAACAGAATTTAGAGGTGGGGGGGTGATGCTGGCAGTCAGCTGTGTCGGAACAAATATACGTGGCCCACGTGGCTGCCTATGGAGCAGACTATAATTAAAGGCGTCAGCTTTTAGGCTGTTTGTGTGGTAGAATTAGGCTGGTGCAACGTTGAACCGGGAGAGTCTCACTGGCGGCTTGTTCGCGCTGGTGGCCTTACATGTAGCTCCGATGTGCCTCACAACCTTTCACGCTCGTATCTGTAAGGAAGATGCGTCTCTTCATTTTGCCGAGTACACAGATATGTGTCTTTTTTCTACATACTGTTACTTTTTTCCTCAATAAAGTACATTAAAATGAAAATGAGCAGAAAAAACCCTAAAACACTTTGACCTTTCCATCGGGCCCTGTATTCATTTAACCGCTGTAATTGGCTGGATGTCTCTTTTTGTGGCTACTGCTCGGCTATCGACTTCCTTAATTAAGTCCACCCCTTCTTTCCTTATCAGTTCCCTTTTTCATGCACTCCCCTGTTCTCTCCTCCTCTGCCCTCCATCGGCTCAGGCGCTGGAGTCACGTGGGCTTTCGGTTTGCTCACACAGTCATATCTTTTCTCTCTCTTGTTTTAATCACCAGTCAATAACCTCCGGATGACTGTGTGAACGGCAACATTTAATGGGCCACACTTCATTTGCTCTTTTAAAATTGGTTTTGTGGTAAAGGCAAACAACGGCGACAGGCGTTGAATAGAGAAATTACAGGCGATGACAGTCGCGGCGAGGTGAGGCGAGGGCTGAACGCTGCTGCAAATGAAGTCCTCAGCCACAAGACTCCATTAAAACATCACAATGTGATACCAATCTGCAACTTTATTATTACCAGGGCCGCTCCCCCCCACGCCGGCTGCGCCGCACTGCTCCATTCCGCATTATCAGAAGAACACAGTCATTAAAAAGCATTTGACCTTTTTGTAGCAAGTATCGTGAAATTACCTTTCCTGAGCTGCTTCTCGGACCCCCACACACTTTCTCCCTCCTTATTTGGCGAATAAATCACTTCACTGCAAATTGTAATGCAACTCCTCCTCTGCTCTGAGTGGCGTTCCAGGCTCGCGCTGCCTCGACGGCGCCCGAGGAGATACAGCCGTAATTAAATGTTACATCTGCCAATTGTTTCACAGACACAATGGGGAAGGGGGGAGGAAGAGGAGGAGGGGGGAGCAGAGGGGTGTGCGAACCATAGTAGGAGACAAGTGGAGGTGAGACAATGCTCCAGGGTCGCCCGCTTGAAGAGAAGATTGAGGAGTCGCGCCGAGGAATAAAGGAGGGGAAGGCAGGGGACAGGTGGGCAGCAGGGAGGGTAAGGCTCCTGGCCTCATCTCGGTGTCACCCTCCTCCCCCTCCTCCGTTTCCCCCCCCCCCCTCGCTCCCTATCGATCTGATGTGAGCGAATACGCATCCTTGTATGAGTGTGTGTGGATGAGACACACACGCTGTGGGAGAAGTGGACATCCTGTCTTCACTCAGCTGTCCCGGGCGTCCTGCTCCCGCTGCCTGACGTGCACACTCACAGAGTAGCTCCAGCACAAGAGCCACGCTCACAATGTTTAACCAAGGTGTAGAAAAACAAGGATAAACCCCGCCCCAGGCGGCTCGTCCCTTCACCCAAGTCCGCAAATCAGCCAGAGGTTACGTGGAAGGCAGCGGGCCTCGTGCGCTGGAGGGGAGACATGCATTTTAACAACAGCGATAAATTGGATTTAACGGCAAATCATAGACAACAATAGCCGAGGAGGCTGAGGGCGGCTGCCCGGCCCACCCTGCAGCGGGGATCTGCGGGCGCCACGGCGCAGCAGCGTGTGCCTCTTTGCCTAAACGCTCTCATCTCGGTCAAGGTTTGAAATCGCTCTGACTGTAAGCATCTTTTCTCTCCATCCGTGACTTGTTATCCAGTTAGTGCAGGCGAGTCGGGGGAACGCTTCCTCCTGCCCGAGAGCGGATGCCAGCACAGACTCCAGCGCTCACCTGTTACGCTTGCGTCCCAGGCCTGGCGCCACGGCAACCGAGACGCAAGATGGCGGAAGGAGATGCAGAACGGGAGCCAAAACTATGGGAACCCCAAAACTCACCAGCAACAGCAGCAGCCGCTTCCAAAGCTAATCAAATGTGAGTAGAAACACAAACCAGGATTGAGTTGGTTCCTGTGAGAAAGAGGCAACAACCGTTACCGATAATTTACTACAAAGAATATTGGAATCATTTTAAAAAGGTGGCCAAATATTCAACTTTAAATTCCCGAGCACACACTCACTCTGAAAGGGGACACATTAGCGTAGCCAGGGCTTGGACCTAATTTTAAAATGAAAGAATGCAGAAGAGGGTGATGACAAAAACACACACCAAAACACAAATATGCAGATCTCCCACCGACAAACAGCGATTAGCATGTGAAACACCACACGCACGGCTGTAAGCAAGCAGATGCCTGCTCCTCTATTAGCATCACGATTAGCCCACTGCCTCTATATCTTTGTTTTGCTAGAGGCTCCCCCAACAACAAACACACACAAACACACACACTTTTGCTGTAACACCCAAGGCCACCCTGTAAAAATCCCAACTCTCCACAACCCCGTTCCTCCCTCTTAGACAGAAAACAAATACACAATCAAACAACACTAAGCCAATTTCCTCCCTTGCTGAGGCTCATTCACACACACACACACACACACACACACACACACACACACATACACACACACACACACACACACACACCCCGCTAATTTCTGCGGCCGTGGTACTGGCAGGGAGTGTGTTGTAGCTGGAACGGAGCTGTGTTTGGGGTAATTGCTGGTGCTGCGTTAGTATGGAAATCTGCGAGGGTGACGGGCCAGATAGCTTCCTCCAGCCTGGTTCTGATCCCGCCTCCAGGCCTGCAGCCAAACTATTCTATCTCTTAATGCATTAGAGTGATCTTCCAATTAGCCCACGCTCATAATACTCCCTCGTTCCTGTCGGCTGCTCTGCGCCGCAGAGACGCGGAGGGAAGCGCGCGCGCCGGCGTGTGTCCAAACGTGTGCGCTGGGCTGCGCGGTGGGATGTTGTGTGTGAAGAAGTGGAGGTGGGTGGGGCCGGGAAAGTGAAGTGGGGAGGATGCGGCGTGTGCGCGTGTGAGTGTGCACACCGGTGCGGGCGCGGGGGGCGGGTGCGATAGTTCCGCTCGAGAGGCGGAACGAGGCGCTCGTTGTGCGGGCGGGGGCGGGGGGGCGGGGCCGGCAGTCCGGGCTCCTGTTGTAAAGTTTGCTGATAAGGGGGACCAGCCCTTGAGCATCCATTCTCCTCGGTGTATTAGCGCTTCCTTATCAGGGGCCCAGATAAAAAACCAGTATGCCATTTGCCTTCGGTGGAATTAAGCCCTCCTCCTCCACCAGCGCCACCTTCTCCACCCTCCTCCTCCTCCTCTTTCCTTCCCTTGTGCGCCTCGGCTAACCGGGCCGGCTGCGATTAACCCCGACACTGTCCAATATCCTCTGCAGGCTCCCGCCCGCAGATTAGCCACTATTAGTTATGACCAACTAAATTAACCACCGCGGCTTCTCCGAGGAAGAGAGCAGGAGGCGCACGGAGGTGGAGGCGGAAGGAGGGCGGCCATTTAGAAAGAGAGCGACGGATGGATGGAAAAGAGTAGAGAGGAAGCAGAGAGGCCCTGAGTGTGTTTGTGCACTCTGAACTCGCTCTTTTTCCTCTCTTTCTCACACACAAACACACACACACACACACTACATACACACACACACACACACACACACACTACACACACATCAACAACAAAAAATTACTAACCCTTTACCTGCAAAATCTTGATGTTCAATTCTGCTACTTGACAAATTACATTCATTTTCACACATTTACTTGAGTTCTCCACATAAATAAAATAAATCAAGAGTCAATAACATCTCAGAGCTGTAAATTTGCAGAAACTATTACATTTTTAGTAAATTTGTTTAGAAAACACTAAAAAGAGAATACATTTTTAACCAAAGCTCGTGGATTTAGTGTGTCTGCTGCTTAGTTTGGAAAATCCAGCCTTTTTTGAATTTGGTGGATTTGGAAATATTTAGTAAACAGACTGATTAATAATCTATTAAAAAAACTTATTCATTATTGAAACCAAAAACAGTTCAATGCTTCTCTTTAAAAGAAAAAAAGGTGTATTTACAAAATTGTTAATAACATTGTTTATGATTTATGTTCTTTTTAAAACAAAAAATCTTAAAAAAAAAACTCGAATTAAAGCGTTTTTATTTTTTCTGCACACACGCTGCTAAACCTGCACCGACAACGTCAGGTCATCGCGTCTGGGCCGCGAACGTAAAGCATCGCAGCCGGACGCCACTTTCTTCTTCCCTGGTTTTGTTTCTGCTCCTTTCATCCCACCCACGCTGCCTTCGTCCCCCAGCTCACCGCGGTCTCGCTGCCCAGCCTCACGTCCACCCGACCACAAACGCAGCGCTGCAGTTATCAGGCCTGGGCAGGGGCACTTCTGAGGAGCCTCACAGTAATTAACCATTAACTCAGCAATTAACAAGCAAGGAAAAGAAAAGAGGATTTTTTTAAAATCTTGTTTGTGTTATAAAAGTGTGTTTTAAAATTTATATGACACATAATTTTTTTTCTGAGCCATCCATCCATTAATCCATCCATCCATCCATCCGTATGTGACTGATCTGCTATTAAACAACATTGCCGTGGTATCACATGAAAACCAAAGCACGCACACACACACACACACACACACACACACGCTTTTCTTATGTATTTGATGCTGGTGGCCCAGCGGTGTGTCTGCTTCACAAGATTGCTCGGTGGCAGCGTGTCTTCCCAAACGAGTTTTCTCTCACTCTTTTGTGCTCAGCTGTCACTCTGGAGCGCCGAGCCTCGGATCACGCCGCTGGAAACCATGACTGGGAGCTTAATGGGGAACAGTGGGCTTCAAACAGGCACCGAACATGGCAAGGTTGTTGCTCCCTGTTATGTAAAATGATAACAGGAGAGTAAAGCTGGTACCCCCCAACCAACACACACACACACACACACACACACACACACACACACATTCTTCCAATGCCAACCTCGTCTACAATGGAAAAACCTGTTAATCTCTGCGCACAGATTAAGAGTGTGAAATTTGAACATGACGAATTAACTAAGAAATCCTGCTTTTGTTACAAAGGAAACAAAATGGGGCGGGACTTGGAGGGGAGGTTGGGGGGGAGTGGGGGGGTTTGGTCATGAGAAAGGTGACATAGATATCCAAAAATCTACCTTTCCCAAAAATACATTTGTGTCTCTCTCTCTCTTACACACACACACACACACACACACACACACACACACACACACACACACACACACACACACACACACACACATTACCCTGAAGCTGTATGACAGCATGCCAGCTCCACGCCGTGTGCGCGACCATCCAGCGTTTTGGCGTCCCAACCAGCTCAGGGTCAGACCACCTGACCGGCCTCATCATCTCCTCTCCTCCGCTCGGAAACCCAACCAGTCAGCCCGGCTGGGGCCTCGCTGGCTGCCACGGCGACACCATCCGTCGCCCCTGACAGCATCCGTCGCCCCTCTTCGGCCTTAAGAGAATGAGTAATCAACCAGCCTCTCGCCATTTGCAGGCTGTCAGTCACATTAGGAAGCGTGCTGCACTATCAGTCCCCTGCCCGCCACCAAGCGCTCCTTCCTTCCCTCCTCTCCTCTAATACCAATTTAAATCGTTCAACACGCCTTTCCTCCCGCTGCCATTATTCAAAAAGATCATAATAGTTTTCCCTGTGCCCAAAGCACAAAAATCAATTATTTCCCCACAAAGACTTGAAAGTACTTAGCGCAGGCCTGCGAGGGGAGAAGCTGTGGGTTATATCAAATTGAAACTGCACTCATTACACAGGCACACAATTAGTTACCTCTGGTCTGCCGGCCGCTCTTTAATTTCCGAAACGCCATATCTGTATTATAACAGAAACAAGCATGCAAATGCTATTGTTGGGGATTTAGAGAAATCAATAGGACGGCTGGCAAGAGGCGTTTGGTGGCGCTGTCACTCAAAATCTGCTGCCGGCAGCTGATAAAGGTCTGAATTCAAATTAGCGCCAAAGCTGGCCAGTGACATCAGAAGTGACATCCAAAATAAAAGGGACGGCTTCATGATATATGTAATTATTCTCCTCGCATTTGCACTTTTTTTCTCCTTCGCTCTCCCTCCTCTTCCTCTCTCCCTCAGTCTCTCTTTTTCCTCATTGTGTGCACTTGTGTAACTGTGTTTTGCATAAAGGGATTAGGAGTGCCTTAATGAGAAACTGTAATTGTTTTTTCAGCCTTGCTTTATGGATACGTTCACATGTGTAGATATTTATGTGAGCGACACAGACCAACAATATGTGCTGAATGAATGAATGTGCCATGTTTAAAGCCCCCCCCCCCCACCCCCCCTCAAAAAAAGAAACAGTCATGCACTGTTTTCTCCTGCATATCTGAGGAATGTTGGTGTGAGCATCAAGAAGCACTGCTAGTCGTGGTTTTTTCTGTGTTTTTGAGAGATGGAAGCAGCAGAATCCGCCGACATTTGGTAAAAAGTTTTCCGTTTTGTGGAAATGCTGATAAGGTTTAATGACCCGCTGCAGAATTTCTGCAGATGCACGAGGGTGGAGCAGGCGGTGGTGAAGGGTGGATGAAGCAGTTGGCTGTGTTTCCTCTCAGCGCTTTGCTGCCTGTTAGCCAGCAGTTCCTGCCCAACGTTTGGTAAAAGAGGGCAGAAATCTCAGTTGTTCCCTGTCAAAGTGGCCTTCTGGCTGGTGCACAGTCGGAAATCTGACAATAATTCACGAGGAACTGTTGGGTTGAGTTAGCGTTCACTTTCCAGCGCTTTACTGGCGTATTTCTGAATTCCACTTCCTCTCCTCCTCTCTTCTTCTTGCCCTCCCACCCTTTATTCCCCCCTCTGATGTTCACTTGAGCAAAGCAATCAGCCATATTTCTGTATCGTACCGGAAACAAAGCCCCCGGCTCTGAGCCGGACCCGAGTGAAGTGGGACAAAGTATGCAGGGGAGGGGAGAACGTGCCCTTTGTGCCCCCCCATCCCCGTCCCATTCTCTAAACGGAATGGCCCCTCCCAAACGACAACACCCCTGCCCTGACACTGAAGGGGGGAGGAGGGTGGCTGCTTCATTCAGCATCGGTTAAACGTTTTCAGAGCAGCACAAAGCTGGGCGGAGTAGGCAGGTGCAAGCTAGGCCAGGGGAGGAATGGAGGGAAGACGGAGGGAGAGCAGGACCGAGGGGGGCAGAGAACAACAGGTTGACCTACAGCAGGCTATAATCATGAAGCATCATTAACCTTCAGACCCCCTCTCCCTCTCTTTCTTTCTTTGTTTTTTCTCTTTTCTTAACAATTTCCATCAGGTGAACACAAATATCTGCCTGGATACAGACTCACGTCTCACCTGTTTTACAATACACCTGTTGACAATATCAACGATACACACGGGCTTCTTGATATCTGAAACTGCACCGCCGCCGGGTCCTCGGCGCTCGTCTGGCTTCTCCCAAGGTAACATGAGTGATGGGAGAAGCTGCATTCTGGGGGCTTTTATTTGATGTACGAGTCAGGAGTACAGTCGGACCGTCAACGGCAACCGTAAACAAGCCTGGCGTGTAGCCGCCGCGACAACCTTTTCTGTCCGTAACGACGCTGAAATCATCCCGAGGTTCCTGGGGTCAAGGACATGGACGCCTGAAGGATGGGGTTGGCAGTATTACTCCCACATGTACGTGACCTGACTTACCTGCCTTCTATAGTGAGTACATTTTTTATAGAATAAATGCAGATTAATTTTGATTAAGACCTTCACTGGAGAGCTCTTGTCATGAAAATGAATGAGACGTTTCTATAAGATGAAGAGGTTTTTTAGAGGCTTGTTTGTGTGATATGAAAGCTGTGCTTCGATGAGGGCCCTTTATCAGGAGACAAACATTCCAGAATGTGCAAATTTCAGGTAGTATAAAGTTTTTCTGCTTGGATAAGAGGCAGACTTCTAAATAATTCATAAATATCTGCTGTATGTTTATTTCTCTCTTTTTTCCATACAGGTGTACCCGTGAGCCCCAAAGTCAGATACCGTTACCGCCAAATTACAACAGTCACAATCCTGAAGGCCACGCCTCGTTTTCTTCTTTCCAGATAACGTCTAGACACTCGTCTGTGTCTGAACATCGAGCCCAACTGTCCCACTGGGGAAGCTGAGGGGTTTTCCGTGCGGCGGAACCCAACATTACCACAAATACGACGAAGGCTTGTTCGAAAGTGGAGAGTTGAGTTTTGACCTGGCATTTAGAGGATTAGCTGGGTACTTTCACACATTCCTGTGTAATTAGACATCACAGCTATCGGTCATCCGGGGGAAAACCCGATTGGTTGAGCGTCAGACTGCTGCCTGTGGGAATTTGCTTGTTGGAGAGTCAGCAGGTAGTTCAGATTCACTTGTCTACATTAGCCCAAGTCACCGGCAGAAAAGAGGCCGGGGGGCTGCCGGGCTGTCCCAGAGGGCTGGTTGTGAGTGTCCACATGATGGACGTAGACAAAGGGAGCGATGTAGTTGTTCACGCGAAGAAACTATTTTCCATTGCTTTCCCAACACGTCCACTCAGGACATTATCTGATGAGTGGAAGCCAAAGGCAGGTGTCATCCTGGAGTTTGGGTTGTTTAGTCACTCTGGGTTGTGTTTCGGAGAGCAGACAGTGTTTGTGCTGAGCTGCACCTGAAACATCTGCCTTGTTTGGTCCCTATATCCTGGTAATGCCCCGTTCCCCCACTCTCAGTTGTCACATACAGGAGAATATTCGAGCCCCTTTAGATGTTGAACAGTCTCTCTCAAGCAGAAAAGTTAGACTGCCATGAAATGGTGAATGAAAGGCTCTTCTCAGAAAAACGGTGAATTATTTGTGGACTTCCAAATCCCTGTAGGAGCCGACTATCCCCCGGGGAGCCTCCATCTTTATTAACAGGCTGTATCTGCGAGGGAATGGCGCAGCCCTCTTCTCCTCTCAGTTTATTCATGCATTGATTCTGTGCTCTTACATCTGCTGCCTTCTCAGTCTCTGAACATTAACTCCCCATTACACCTCTGCAGCATTTGTAGAAAGAGAAAAAGCACAACAGATCCACCCTGAGCACGCTGTGAAAAAGGAGAGTAAAGAAAAAGGAGAGAGAGGTACGTGAAAGAGGTTGAATAGAGAAGACAAGGACAATCAGGGAGAAGCTCCAGGTTCAGAAACCTTGCCGTTGGCAGCAGAGACACGGCTGCACCGTCTGACTCAAAAGGGTGGAAGTGTGAACATTGTAGGAGAGACAACACATAAAAGTCTGCCTTGAGAGAAGACAAAGCGAAACAGATACAGCGTGGAGCCGACGCTGAAGCGTAGATCGAGGAAACTGAGGCGGAAAGGGAGCGAGGAAGAGCGAAGCCACATCACAGACGAGGAGGGGGTAGGAGAACGCAGCGGGAGCTAAATGTGGACCGTCTGAGCTGGATCATACACTCAGGCCTGATGAATGATAGATGAGCAGAGCATTACTACCCCTCTAAAAACTGTGACAGGGAAGGGAGGAAAACGGTACCAGTCACGCTTCCTCATCCCACAGCTGACCCAAACAACGGAGGTGTCTCCCCCCACATGGTCAGCTGGCCTCCCTCGGAGGGAAAGCGATGCCAGCGGGTGGTATTAGAATCTTCATAACACTTTGGTTCTATTTGACACAATTCCTATTCCTAAAATTAATTTGCTTGTGTTACTAAAAGGTTGCTTTCATGTGTGTTTGTGTGGAGTTGCACAAAAACACTGCAATGCTTTTCCAACAATGGTCTTTTTTCCTGTTTGGGTTTCCAGCTGTTGCTTCTTCGTGTTGCTGCTCAGCTTTTCTGACCTGGGAAACGCAAAAAGACTAAATTATCTGAATAAATCGATTAGCTTTGGCTCAGAAATGGATTCAAAGATTTGTGATTTGCCTTCTTCTGCCCCCTCTTTGAGGTCGAGCTCCTGCTGAGCCAGCGATTCCGTGACCTTAGTGGGAAAAAACCTCAAACCCTCAGACGTGAACTCAGGGGACGAGCACGTTCTCCTCCGAGCTCCGTGGAGACCTTCCGCATCGCTCGCTCAGCTGAAGAAAAGCAAAACTTCCCCTCAGGTAAAGCTTCCTCTCAGACACGCACACACACACACACACACACACACACACACACACACACACAGAATGATTCTTTAGCTTTACATAAACTGATGTCAAACAAAAATTGAGTTAAATGAAAGCACTGTTGTGTGTTTGATCACAGTGATCAAAAATAAAACCGATATTTGTTTTATTTTTTATTGATATTGATATTTATTTTCCTTCAATAATTAAAAAAGAAGCTGCCTTACAGACACAGAGGGAACAGGGAAAACATGTCAAATGTCTTAAAACTCCACCTTCTCAATATAAAGTTGCCACCATCTGCCCTGAATAAATCCTGAAATGTATAAATTATGTAAAATAAATAGCTTAATGTATATTTACTTTTTCCATTCTGGATTGGTTTTTCATTTGAAGATGAATATCTGGTGACTGCACCTGACATTCTCATTCAGGATGATAATTACAGTGGAGAGCAAAGACGTGCAGAGAGAAAATATCACTGAGTGAAGAACAGCAGAAAAGATGGAGATGAGTCATGAGCTGTGGAGTATTAGAACAGTGGCGAAGATGCTCGACGTCCAGAAGGTCAGACATATCAGAGATGAGCGATAAATAATCACAATTATGTGCAGACGTCACCAAAGAGTTGGTGTGTGCTTTTTAGGGTGGCTCGCACACTCGTTGCCTTTCTCTGCCTTTCATGTTTGTTTTTTTTGCCATGTTCTTCCTCTCTCTCACCCTTTCTTTCTTGGCTATCCTTTGCTTTTACTCTATTCCTAAATCTCCCTATGAAATCTACTCTTGCCACGAGTAATTACAATGAACAACTTCATATGACTCTTTCGCCTGCTGCCAAGATAAGACAGGTTCGCATACACACACACACACACACACACACACACACACACACACACACACACACACCCCACCGCCACCTCCACCATCCCATATCTTATCTCCATCGTCACAGAACAACCGCCTTCTGCCCAATTCAGCCGATGGAGGAGGAGGGCACAGCAGATAAAAATCGTTCTTTTTTTGCCTGATTTAGCCTCAGATTGCCTAATCCACATTTGTATGTGTGAGTATGTAGGTGCAGGAGGTTGGAGATACAGTTTTAAAAGGTGTTTTGGGAGGCTGGTAGTTATTTTCAACAGGTGACAAATAAAGAGGGACTATGGAAGATCTAAAACACGATGGCTGCATTTCTTGGTGAGTCTTTTCAACTCACAATATAAAGAAAAGACAGGAAAAAAAATTCAACTGTGGGCCAAAAAAGGAAAATAAAAGGCTGACTGAAAAAGAAGGGTGCTGCTTGACCGCAAGAAAGTTTATTTTGCAGCCTGAGGTGTTTGTGGGTAAATGTTTCCCAAAAACATGAAACGTCCATCAAACCGGTCCAGACTTCCTGTTTATTTACAGATCACAAATCACGTTTAATTGGGTTCTTTTTTTAAAAAATGTTTGTGTGTATATTTTTTTAAATAAACCCCAGCAAGCTAACAGAGCTTATTTGCCAGCTGTCCCCTGAGGGCTGAGGACTTTGTTTTTGCAGCCTGTCAAACAGTCATCATCGGCCTCAGCAGAGTTTGAAAAAAGGTGGAAAAAAGGCCCACGTGGCTCAGCGGATGACTGCAAAACAGTTCTATGACAAAGTTCCTGGGAGTCCGATAAAGAAGGAATCACCGGTTGACAGATTCTGACTGAGCGATACCGGAGGAGCCCATTTCAACCTGGTCGGGGGTGGATTTCACCGTGTGCTGGAGAAGCTTATTTGTTGTGGAAAGGATTACAGTGACCAATCCACTCACAAACAGGATTAGTGGCAGCGGATCATGTTTGACTGGGAAGCTCGAAAACAGCCTCACAACTCTGACACAAGTTGTTCTTGTAGACAAAGGGGAAACCCTGGGGGTACACAAGCACACTTTTAATACTTTCAAATCCATTCTTTTTTATTCAGTTAATGACTGGGGAGGTACACACACACAGTTTGGACTACAAACTGCAGTTTTTGAAATTTTCCTGAACATTCTCCAGCCCATATTTGTAAGTGTGTCCTGCTGTGACCCAACTCTCTCTAAAACCTAGAGACAGCAAGCTTCTCTCTGGAGTCATTTAGCCTGTGATACAGCCATATAGACGTGTCTTTTTATAGAACTTGATACAAACACACACAGATGCACACACACACACACACACACACACACACACACACAGACAGACACCCCTGGTGCATCACTCTCCTGTTCATTTCATGGATCTGTCATCGTCCCAAGACAACAGGACAACACCTCGCCGGGGTGACTAATCTGCACTCGGCTCGCTGTCCTGGCTGACTCAGAACGCCACGTCTATTCAATTTCACATGTGACTCAGTGATCACTGGAGCGAGCTGCGATTGGAATGGAGACAAGTTACACAAAGAGACACAGACAGAGCTGGAAAGAGAGCAACTACGGGAATTCTATTTATTCTCAGCTCATTAAAACTTCTTCAGGCTGAGAGATGACTGCAGGCGTAGTGGCACTCAGAACATCCTGCATCCATGCGCTCGTGTCCGTCTCTTTTGTGCATTCATTTGTTTTCTGCTGCACCTCCGGGTCAGCGGCAGTGACGGCTCTGGGCCTGACGCAGGGGATGGCCTCATTCAAGCTGGCCCAGAAAACCTCACCTTGTCTGGCCATCAGAGACGCGTTGGCTTCCCCTCACCGAGACCAGGCGTCTCCAGTTCTGGACCATCCAGCTGCTTATCAGCAGACGGTTGGAGCTGACAGTAAAAGCATTCCTAAACCTTACTGATTATATTCTTTTTGTCACACTAGTTTATTTTTTTCTCCGATATTTCTCGGAAGAAGCAGCTACTTTAACTTTATATGTGTAAGTTTATGGGCAGGAATGCAGAGTGAAGCTCCTCCAGCCCCACTCGGAAACAAGCAGCTCCATCTTGTTTCTAGTTTCAGAAATGGGAGTTTCTCTGATTCATTCTTCACTCCAACAAAAACAGCATAATGCTCATTTCCCACGTCTCGTGTGAGATCTGCTCTTTGAGAGGGAACCAGCCTGGGACCCTCGCTGAGGTTTCTCAGGTCTGCTGTCAGATGCTGGAGACCATCTCTCCGGCTCTGTCTCTTCCACGGATACGTCGCCGTTTGCTGTCAGGCGGCGGCGCAGCGCTCCTGCTGAATTATTCATGTCTGGAGAAGAGCAGCAGAGAAAGTCAGAGCGTATAAAGCCAAACTAATTAAAGTCGCGGTATTAAAAGTGTGCCTGTGTCTCATCCAAGAAGAGAGGAAAGAGAGATCTGCGGTGATACTTTTTTTCCATCCGTGTCTCTATCACTCGTCCCCCGGCCTCCCTCCTCCTCTCACTTCACTTATCCCCCTCTTCCCTCGGCTTTCTCAGGAAAATTACAACCTGACTGCTCACTTTAATATTTCAGCATCTAAGTGAGTGTGACAGGCTCTCCTTTGTGTCACACCCCTCCCTTCCAGTGTCCCCATCTCCATCCACCCACCCAGCCACCCTCTCCTCGCTCTCCCCACCCCAACCTCCTTGTGTCGTTTGCTTATCGTTAACCTCGACGGGTTCAACTTTTAGCATGTGACAGGAGAAGGAGAGGTGGAGGGGGTGCAGAAAGACAAGGGGGCCGAGGAAAAAAACAAAAACAAATCAGGCTCAAAGCGAGGGCGCTCTGCCAGGCTATCGGAGCGTCTCTCTCTGTCTCCGGGTGACTTTCCTGACACGTACACGGCCATGAACCTATAACAAGGAGAGGTATCTCCTCACCCTGATGTACGCCGCTCATGCTCAGACCTGGAGTCTCACACACACACACACACACACACACTTCCAGAGCAACAGAGCGGTGATCTCATTCGCAGGGACAGATTTGGAATAAAGGTGTATGCGTCTCGGAAGTCATAATGGAGCCGCTGCCACCAGTGGTTCTTTCTTAATGGCGCCACTGCAAACAAATCAGACCATATATGAGTGTGTCTGAACACCTGTTCTATATGTGCCGTATGAGCGGTGTACTTGTGAGCGATAAGAGTGTGTCGTTGGTGGTGAAGAACCACGAAGGCTGCTCGATGTGTTGTGTGTTTACAGGCACCATGATACACATCAATAATTAAGCTTGTCCGCCCTGCTCCCCGTTCATTCTATTTTCATGTCTGCCATTTGATAACCTCGTGCGCTCCTCCGTTCATATCTGAGTAGATTGTGTAAAAGCAACCTCAAAATATGCAAACAGCCTGAGGAAATGAGTCCTTTATTTCAAAAACAAATTGCATATCCGCTCGTCCGCAAGCCTCGCCAGCAAACATCGATTCAGGCACACACACAAAAAGAATCGTGTACACAAAGAGACACTCTTAACGAAGTGAGCCACATTGTACACAGCATTGATCATATAATTTACTCCTCTCTATCAAGCTACAAGGCTATTGATCAAATAATTCCATATGCAGGCCTCGGCCACGCCAGATTGCTGAAATGGGGCTGCTCCCTTTAAAACATGTCCCGTAATGGCTTTGGCATTGATCGCCACACACCCTCACTCACTGCCAATGCAAACAAACCAAATTTCAGCGACAGAACTTGCAAACAAACAAAACCCCGTGTCAAAATATGTGTAAAGCGGGTGCAGACACACACACACACACACACACACACACACACACACACACACACACACACACAAGCAGCACTTGCATTTTGACACAAACAATCTGCTCTGAATGAATCTCATCAAAAGCTCACAGACAAAGTTGGCAGTTGTGTTGTTTATTTTTCTGACAGTACAGTTACTTTGTGCTGTGTTAGGCATGTTTTTAGCAGTGATTGGAAGATTAAGGCCAGTTGAGGGGCCAATTTCAGCCCATTTTTACTTTGATGCTTAGCTGACTGGTTTCCTCTTGCTGGCCTGCCCGGAGGCTGTCTCTCTCTCTCTCTCTCTCTCTCTCACACACACACTCACACTGATTGCGTGCTCATAAACGTGTGTGTCTGCAGAAACTGTAACTCCTGAGCTGTTAAGTTAGTGAAAAAAAAATGAAATGACATGATGTGTGAAGCCTGCAGGGACAGACTGTGATCATGGGAATCCCCCTTACAGGAAAAAAGAAAATCATTAATTTCAGGCAGAAATAACCCAATAATAGTGCATAAATAGTGCATGAACTCTTTCAAGCTGGTGTATTTCTGCAGATTTTGACTTTCTTTTATTGCGTCCTAACAGGTTCTGGTGTCTGTACTTGGTGTCGGGTCACACACGGACACAAATACAGGACTGAAGACGCTGATGTTGACAGGTTACGTTTACACACAACGTCCACAGTGGAAGACACGACGCCTGCACGCTGCACAGAGCGCATCTGTTGGTGCTCTACGTTCACACCGAAACACCAAAAGTGAGTCTTTCACGCTGTTTTCTTTTTGTTAAATGCCAGACAGTTTCCTACTGTTTATCAGATACAGCAAGAACAGTTTTTCAATGTTTAATCTTTGGAAAATTGGCACAAAAATGCAGCGTCATCAGGGAAGGAGCGATGCAGAGGAAAGGACAGATGAGAGATAGAGTGTGACAGGAAAGGGGAGAGAAGGAAAGTCCAGCTGGTGGCAGAAAAAGAGAGATACATGAAAATGACACCTCGTGTCTCTGTGTCGGCCATCGCCGGCCTTCGCTGCTACATACATGACAGCCCTGTCACTCTCATTTACTCTCTCTTTATGGGTGCGGAAGGGAGCACTGCACGAAGGGAAGAGAGGAAAAGATTAAAGAAAGAACAAAGTATGGGACAAACACACATGTATGGATTATAGGCCATCCAATCCAGCTAAGCAGCCGCCCCGGCGTTGCTCTTCTGTCACCATCAATATTCATGATTGCAGAGGAGGCAGCGGAGGAACGTCGCCGGTCATCACTGATTTGCATCTGATAAATAAATGAAGTGACCCGATCACTTGTGTGTGTGTGTGTGTGCGCGCGCACATGTGTGATGTCTATGACGCTCAGCTGCTTAAAATTGCATGACAGGAGTTTATGTAAAGAGAAGGGGGTGGGGTGGGGGGTAGCAGGGACTTTGAGGACCCTGTCGCTCTGCTCGACACAATAATGAATTTCAAATAAGTTATTCACTTCAGGAGTAAGTGGCTGGCAGCCTCTCCTTACAGCTGGTTTGTTGAGATAATTGATTTTCAAATAGTTTTGAGGATGAGGAACAGGACCAGGGCCGACTGCTGGGAGGAAGGGGGGGCGGCGGAGGGCAGCTCCAGCAGGGGAGGGCGCGCTAGTCACACTGCTGGTTTCTGCATGTCAATTAACGTATGTGTGGTCTGAGAGAGAGAGAGCCGAGTGGAAGGGATGTTTTAATTCACGTAGGAAAGAGTCCGTGTCGGAACGGAGGCCGAGGTGCTGGCTGTAATTAAACTGATACAGCTCTGCAGGCGCACACACACACACACGCACACACTCACGAGTCAGAGAGATTAATTTTTCATGTCCTTCTCTGCCGTGGCTCAGGGCATGTTGGCTAAACTTTAGCCACTTTTGGCAGAGCTGTTCACATGGCAGCTGGCTGCTGTGACAGATAACTGAGATGATCTGAATTGACCATGTAATTTACCTTCTTCGTCTATATCTCTCTGCCAGCCTCCTTCTGCTAGCTGTTGATTTAACTCAAAGCAAGAGGGACACCGAGGTGAGTAAACTCGTGTAACCACCCTCAAAACCAACAGTCATTCCTTTTCTGTTGTTTATTATGATTGGATCCATATTATTTACAGCTGATTTAGAGGCTCAACTTGCAAAAACATCACACCTGTCACTGAGCTTTACCTGAGCAAATCACCTGCTATTAATGTTGTTGGACTGGTGAGCTGTGCACGCACACTACTTCCTGGACGCGAGTTCTCAGGCAACAGGCTGTTTTGACAGCTTTGGCTTTGGGCCGAGTTACTCTCTTTGAGCATAATTGAGCTATAAGCTAAAAGCGTAATCAAGATCTCTTGGATTTAGCACCTGGCTGCCGGTCTAAGTTGCTTTCTGAAATCCAAACCTGGTCGTTGCGCAAGAGGACGTGAAGAGCGAGCTGCGCAGACATAAACCGAACCTCTGGAGCCGCATTCTCACGTCAGACACACAAACGTGCATCCAGGCTAATTGCGTGCGCTTGAAAGCACACACTCAGAACACAATAGTTTTTGTGTGTGTGTGTATGTGTACATGTGGTGTTTGTGTGTTCTTTCTGATTCAGATTGACAGGATGCTTAGGAGGATGTGTGCTCACTATAATTACACACACTTGAGAAATGCTGGCTCTTGGTGTTGGAGACGAGGGTGTAATCAACGCTCGCTCCCTCAAACACACACCTGACATTCTTCCAGAGATTAGCAACACACCTTTTTTTTCTAGAATCCAATCTGGGGAGCAGGAAAAAGTCAGAGGAAACACACACAAACACACACACACACACAAACATTTATATCTAGTACCTGAGGTTAAAATGTCCTTTCCAGAAAGGTGTGTACATTGGGAGGGTCAGGCTTTGTTGTGCTTGACCGACTCCATGAGAAGACCAGCTTGAGGCTGGACTTGGACCATCCTGGTCCTGGCTGGCCCCATCAAAACTCCTTAACAGGAGTAGAAAACTATTCAAACTTTCTTCCCCAACAAACGACAGAGCCATTTCATCAAAGGACGAGTTGCTGTGAGCGACACCTGGCTGCGGCCAGACCGCAAAAGTGAAATGTTTACTCTGCGATGTGATTAGCCAGCGTTAATGTCACACACTTCATTCAACACTGAGCCACTTGGAGGAGTCGATCAGTATTGACAAGGTTGCAGTTTTGTGTCAGCAAATTGTCAACAGGTGTTTACACGATGCCCTGGACCAACCGCTGAGGACACACTGCAGTGTATTAATCTTAACTCTTTAAAAGGAAAACAAACAAAAGTTCACTGCTTCTCCTCCATACAGCCCTGCACCTTAATCACCTTGGGCACCATTTTCCAGAGGTTATTAGGGAAAAGTGTTCCCCTCCCTCTTGGTGTGTGTATGTTCCTGCCCTCCCGTCTCAGCCCTCAGGCTTCCCGTCCTGCCTTTTAGCATAACAAGCATAGTCTTAGCAGCCAAGGTTCCGTGGTCATTATTCTGCCTCATGCGGTCTCTGCATTCCCAAGTAGTCTCCCAGGTCGTGGGCGTCCCGCAGAGCAATGTTGAGGGAACACTGTTTTCATTAAGACAAGCCATTTTCTGCATGCTGTGATTTGTGTGCGTTCTTCTAAATACTTTTTAAATCAACCCAGGGCCCCTTGCATTAAATACCACTGCAGCGGGATGATTAAGTGGAGAGAAACAGCTGGACAAACTGTCGCTGTCAAGGCATTTCCATTCCATCGCAATGGGACGGTGTTAACGGGCAAACGTGCACGCGCAGCACCTTGGCCCCTGTTGCGGCCCGACGGGCATGTAGTTAAACATCTACCTCCTTTTTTTTCACCTTTATGTTTTTATTCGCGGTATTTATTAATGTGCCCGCAATGCGAGAAAGCTTTCCTCCTCATCATACACACACATACGTGCACACGCACACGCAGTCTTCCGCTGTCTTTTTACCAACAGCTATTATTCCCCTTCAAGACAGGCAAATTAATTATGGCTTTCTTGATCTAGAAACAATTATTGCTGCGCGGCCTCCTCAGTGGAGCCTGAACGTGTCATGGCTGCCACTCCCAGCGTCTTTGAAGCGTCGTGTTAGTGGATGGCATCATTAATGTGGCTCTGCAGCTTATCACACTAGCCCGATCACCCTCCTAAGAACTCGAAGGCAGTGTAGCCTCTAATAATTAACAATTACCACAAACCTTCTGCAGATATGAGTTTTTTGAGTGTGTGCGTGTGTGTCTACTCTGTGCATATTTCTTTGTTAAAATACCCACTTTGCAATGTTTGTCCTCCAGTAAATCCAGTAAATCTTCACACCTTCCTCAACCAGAAGCTAATGAAGAATGACAGGAATTTAAGGTAATGAAATATTTTGCTCTCATTCACTTGAATTATTTTTCTGCTTCTCTGGTGACGGAATGCGAACAAAAGGATAAAGTAATGAATAAATGAATGGAGAGATTACATCATTTAGAAACTAATGCTAATCATCTGCGTGTAAAAGTTTGTACTGGAATAAAAACTCTCCACAGACGTGAACAGGTCAGTCAGACGGACATTTTATCACTCTGCCCTATCATAACTGAGACAGGCACTCAGCCACGTCCATGTCGGCTCACTGTCAGTAGCATAGCAAAGTCTGCAGGGGGCATGCTGCCGTGCACACGCACTCATGCACATGAACACACTCACACACAAATGTGTCCCAGATTCTGACAGAGAAAAGCACTTTGTGGACAGCCTGTCTGGGCCAAGGTGTGAACACAATATTTTGTGGCCTTTTTCTTGGATTTGCAGAGCTACGATACATGCCCCGCACACACACACACACACACACACGCCCACACACACACACACACACACACACACACAAGTAACAAGTCTCACTCTGCTGTGTGAGGATGAATCCCTGACAGCACCCATGTTACACGGTAAGATACTCATACTCCCGACCCCAGAGGGAGGTCAGTGGAGTCAGATATCAGTGAGGAAGAGGAGGAAGGATGAAAGCATCCTTGTGCCTGTGTTTTTGGCTCATTTTTTATCTTTTGTGGGTGGAAATAGATTAGCAGCATTCAAGCTCTAGCTTTATGAACTCGGACTATCCATCCAGCCATCCATCCATCCATCTATCCATCCATCCACACTTGGGTCACATGGGTCTGCTGGGGCCTATGAAACTAAACTACGTAAAAGAGTTTAATTCACACATCTGGTGCATTTCCCTTGACCTTTAAACTCAGACAGGTAAAATTGTATAGCTTTATACGTGGTCTGAAGGCAGGGTTAAACTTATTGTTAATTTCATAAAAATAAGCACAAAGAACTTTTTTCTTTGGGATGATTTCTAAAATGTCACCAAACTACACCACTTGTTGTCTTGTTTTTTTTTTTAATGTGCAGATAAAGAAATGTCTGAGCCCCAAGTCAAAACCAAAGAGAGTCTTTTTCTCTAGAAACACAAGCTGCCCAAAAAGGTCACATTTATCAACTAATCAATGTCTCTCCCACCTTTCATCCTTTTCCCTGAAGCCTCACATCTCCAGGAACATCACACCTCACTACTGAAGCAGTCTTCTAGACGACGCCGTCATTGAGTGTGTGTGTGTGTGTGTGTGTGTGGTTAGGCATCTTCAGAGCACTGGCTTTAGGGCTGCCACTGACCTGCACACCCCTCCCACAATGAGGCCACCTCGGCCTGCTTCACACGCTGACTCGTTCTATTGTGGTGCACAAAGCACCTCTCCACACATTAGCATTTTAATCACAATGCATGTAAACATTGTGTTCGAATACAAGCGCAAACCCAGGAGCCAAATAAAAATATTCCACAAAAGAAGTTATTCTGGTCGACTCCATCCCAGTATGACAAAAACACAACAGTACAGAATAATAATGTTTTACGCATTTATTTGCCTGTATTCTGCATAGTGTATGTTTGGCTTCAGCTTATCGTTTTTTATTTTTAAACGAAGGCATGCTTTATCCAAGCAGACATTTTTTTCCCTAATAGTTGCTGTGTGTTTGTGTCTCACTGAATTAACTGCCTTCAAAGGCTGTTAAACAAAGATTAGAAAAATCAGTAGAGGATAGGAAACAGCTTAAGAAGCTTTTCATTTCTTGCCAATGCTGCTTTTGTCACATTGTTATTTCATTGTTGGCGAGTGTTTGCCAGTGTCTTCTTCAGGTGCACTTAACAAAAACCCACTATCAGTCTACTGAAAAATGACAGTTTCAGCCAAAAATGCACCTACCAAAGTATGTGACGTTCAAATAAAAGGCCCGAGGATTATTTTGCTAAAAAAAAAAAAAAAACCCTGGACCCACTCGCTACAAAGTTCATTAGATTTCTGACTTCATGGGTTTGTTAATTACCAACAGGAGAATTTAACTTCCTCAGAAGTGGAAAAACTCCAAAAATGGCCCTAAAAAGTAAAAAGGAAAGTGCAGGATTGTTAAACATAAATGCAGATGAAATCTAACGCAGCAAAGAGGGTGGTTGTTTTGTTGAGTGGTGTTACAGTGTAAACCATCCTGACAGAAACACCGATAAGGTACCAGGTCAGCATTAGTTCCCACAGCAGCAGACGTGTCACCAGGAGCCTCCAGGGGCCCGCAGTTTTTCTCTTTCAAAGAAAAAGCTGTTAAAGGCTAAAGATATGCAGCTTCGATGAGGAGGAGCGTGACATATATGCCCCTTCTGAATCACAGTCACCCATTTTCATTCCGTCCTTCACTGTGATTGTTATAACAGGTAATTAACAGGGTGTAATAGCCCTGGGGAGTGGAGGAATGAAGAAAAGATGGTTGACAAGAGACACAGAGAAGGAGTGAGTGTGTGAGTGAGAGATATTTCTGATTACCTGACAAGTTAAGGCTGGAAAGGCTACACTTAGCCCATTAAAGATTTTTTTCTTCAGCATGACATTTGAGAGTAGCCACAAAGCTGCGCGCCACCTTGCCATTTCCCTGTAAACTGGGCATCCAGAGAGAGAGAGGGAGGGAGGGAGGGGGCAACAGGCCATCTTGGCAACACAAATGGATTTCATTCACTAAGGTGAACTGTAGTACACTGATAAATGCACTTCCTTGAATGTCACCAAATGTCACCCGAGGAGCCATTTGCCATCGCTGTAATAGCTTCCCCAGAGTCTCGGAGGGAGTGACGGAAAGTAAGAAGGTATGCGGTCAGATAAGGGGAATGGTGAGTCACGTGGAGTGACAAACAAACGCACACAAGACGATGGAGGGATTAAGTCAGAGTGAAAGAGAACAAGGTTGGGCCTTAGTCACTTCCACATGATTAGGCAATTGGTTATTTGAGATGCCTCCAACAAGGTGCACCTAGGCAGAAGTGGCTATTAGAGAACAATCCCTCTCCTGCTTTGCTTCTCTTTCTCACACCTTGTTGAACTTATGTCCACATCTGTGTATCCGCTCTCCACCTGCATGTCCTTCAAACTTGCACTCTGTCTGCGGCCTGTTTTCCCTCCGTCTGCTCCTTTTCGACTTGTTCGGAGCCAAACTTGTTTGAAACTTCCGTGTTTTGTACGAACGCTGCCTGTTTTCCCATCCAATTTAGCCTGGACAAAGACTGCAGCGTGTTTGGAGGTTGTTTTAAGTGAGGACGTTGGCTGCAGCCAATCCTAATCCCCCATTCATTTCCACAAGCTGTTGCTAAGGTTACAAATTACCTTTGGTGCTGGTAAGTGGTTTCTTTTATGACACTGGAAGCCCTAATCCTTTTACTGAATACATATTTCATTTAGGATTAAAACAACAACGGATACAGTTGTTCTTAAAATATTCCAACCCGGCACTGTGTTTTGTCCATACTTAATAGGGCGCCACTTGCATATCAACACCAGACTCTCTGTTATAATAACACAATGAATTCATTAATCCACATTTTTTAATGTTCAATTGTTTTTTTCCCCATCTGTGGTTGTGGGAAAGCCGAGGAGGCAGAACTCAATTATCCAGGTAGTGGACAATTGAATCAACCTGAAGATTCTGCTTCTCCAGTTTCTGTAATGTGTTCTCAGAACTCTTTTTGTTTTTTGAAGAAAATTGAGAACGTGTGGTAGAGAACTGAATGTCAGCTCGCCGTCTGCCAACCGCTTACACACACTTATCAGGTGCCTTTGTGCGAAAATGACAAGAAAGCCTTTTGTTTTTCAGAATGTACCTTTGAATTGTTAAAGATCTGCCTGTGAAAGCTGACAGACACGTTATCTCCATCTTCTTCCTAAAGCAGGGAGGAAGAATCCTTCCGTTTTTACTCGCTCTTCTGGTCTGTTTGCTCCACAGAGGTTGGTATTTATGTAGGTTTCACGTGCACGGCTTTGGGAGAAGCAGTTGTTTTCCTGCTACTGCATGTGCAGCTGCGAAGATCAGCTGTGCTTCCACGAGCTCAACCTGCTGGAAATAAAAAGGGTGGAGCCGTTTGGAAGCTTGTCTGGGCTTGAATCTTCCCATCTTGGCTCACAATCACTTGTAATTGTGCTGATGTGGCAATTCGAACCAGAGCAGAGAGCTTTTACTGTGGGAATTTGTGTGGATTTGACACAGAAGCCTTTTCATTTTCACTTGCTAAACTGACTGATCTTTGCAAGTTTTTTACAGCTGGTAAAAATGGTAGAAACAAACAAAGAATTCTGCATTTATTTCTTTCTGGAAAGATAATAAAAGAATAAGCTTTTCTTAAAACTGTGGTAGTTAAGAGTCCACTATCTCAATGTCTGAATTCTTGATTAATTATAAAAATTCTTGATTTTCCCCAGAAATGATCAAGTCTCTAATCAATACACTTGTATTTTAACACAGAGACAGGAGAAAGGGTGCTTTATATGGTAAGTAAAGTATTTTCTATGTTTTTGTGGAAGTGGAAGGAAACATGTTGCTGCAGGGTAAAATCTTCATCTTCATCGGTGTGTTTTCTGTTGCAGATACGTCAAGGCTGGCGTGGTCACGCCAGATGTGGAAACATGTAAAGGCATCAGAATATAGAATCCACTTTAAAAACCCGAGGAACGGGAGTGGCGGACAAAAAGTCCCCTCCGTGCTGCGTAATTGCTCTGGCTCCCAGAAGAGGGAGACATAAATAAGATGAATATAGATTTAAGTCCAGCACAATTAGGCTACCTCAGAGCGCAAAGCCAAAGAGACGCCTTTATTTGACAGATAACTGCCCGCTAAACTGTCTGAATAACTGTTTTGATAATTAGCTGCTGCGGCTGCTGACTGGCTGGATGACTGATGGGTGTGTTGGCTGGCCCGCCTGTTTGCCTGCCAAGCTAACGGACTGGCTGACTAGCGAGGCCTCGTCCAGCGATGTGATGAGATCATCATGACTGGCAAGAACAACAAAAGACTGATGGGAAGAGGCTGTGTGTGTGTGTGTGTGTGTGTGTGTGTGTGTGTGTGTGAATGTGTATGTGTGTGTGTGTGTGTGTGTGTGTGTGTGTGTGTGTGTTATGGCTTCATTCCCGTGTCTGCACATTTTTCTCTGTGGATGAGTCAGTAGGCCAAGCTTGACCATCATTGTTTGTGATCTGTGAGAGAGACACACAGACACAGAGAGAGTGTA
>CAAE01014532.1:372503-396355 GCA_000180735.1 Tetraodon nigroviridis | reverse complement strand
CTCTCAGAATGTGCGCTTCAGGGTGAAGTGGTGCTTGGAGCGAGCCAACCTGGGGTCAGGGTGAAGAGAGGCATGGCGGGGACCTTTCTGTGGGGCTGTTGACCGGTGGAGCCGCTTTCCAGGCCGACGCTCCTCTGAAGAGCCGATAAGCCACCGCAGATCGTAGTTTGCTACTTGTTCCAGCCAGAGCCATTCTCTTACTTTTAAATGTGAAAAAGAGAAAGGCCAAAGTGACAGAGGAGCGGAGCCCTCGTTAGAGGAGACACAGGGAAGGGATTTAGTGCAACAGCCAGCCGTCTACCTGTCGGCCTAATCGAAGGGGAAGAGAGGACTTCAGAGCAACGTGGAGCCAAGCTGCCCTCCTCTCCGCTGGCCGCAAGAGTGTGTGTGCACGTAAACGGGCTCCCATCTCAGTCTCAGGGGCAACATGGTGAGGAGGAGATAGGCAGACCACCAAATCTACCCCCCCCCCCTGTCTCCCTTACATAGATGTTTTATGGACATAACTATAAAGGAAGTGATGGAAACATAAACAACCACACAAACACTCTCCAGTCCTAAACTCTGCTGTAAGTTATGCTGCTTCTTTTTTTCTGACTTTTACTGTTTCCTTGTCACCACTTATGTCATTTGAATTTCACACCTTTCTCCAAAGATTAATAAGGAGGCTACTATTTATTACTATTTTTTTAATCTTTAAACAGCAGGATTTCCACATACAATCTGCAGATATTATTTCTAACAAATAGGTCACGTTTCCTGCTATTATTAAATATTTTTTAAATATATAATCAAGCAAAAGTTACATCAAACTGGCTTTAAAATAATTTTATTGTTTAACTTTAAATAACAGAGATTCTAATCATACAGAGACATTTTGTTCCATTTGCAAAATGGCAGATTTATATACATGAGCTCGATATCAGACGATGCAATAACGATGCAACTGCAATTAAAAAGTAAAAAAAAAAAAAAAAAAACACAAAAAAAAATAATAAACTTACCAAACCTGAATCCTTAATTAGATAACATTATTAATCTCTAGTTAAAAAAGAACAAATATTTCCTTTCCAGGACCGACATTACTACCTGATGTGTTTTAAACCATACATTCTCCAAAAGAAAATAAAATCCACAAGTGGACATTTAAAAAAACATTTAATGATTATCCCATCTTGGCACCTTATCCCCACCCCCTCCCTTCCACCCTTCCCGCCCCCCGCCCCCCCCCCCCCCCCCGCCCCCCGCCCCCCCGCACCCGCCCCCCCTCCCCCCCCCCCCCCGCCGCCGGCGGTGTTCCAGCTGCCCTTCCTGAGGGTGCTCATCATTAGCAACAACAAGCTGTGCTCGCTGTCCGCCTCCATTTACGCTCTCAGCCACCTCCGGCAGCTGGTACGCCCTGCGCTCGCTAACGCCGCTCGCTAGCCGGTAGCTCAGAGGCGGCCAAACTGAGGCCCAGGGGCCGCAGGTGGCCCGGTGACCCGTTGAATCGGGCCGGCAGTTATTTTAGCAGGAGACAAAAGAGGGTTGTTGGCATGGTTGGTGACGTTAGCGCGAGTGGGACCTCGCTCTTCCTCCTCCTCCTCTTGCTCCTCCTACTCCTCATCCTCTTCATCCTTCCAGGACGTCAGCTGTAACGAGCTGCAGAGTTTGCCGGCAGAACTGGGCCAGCTGGAGCGTCTGAGGGACCTCAACCTGAGGAGGAACCAGCTGACGTCCCTGCCAGAAGGTAAAATAATTTTATTGTTTAACTTTAAATAACAGAGATTCTAATCATACAGAGACATTTTGTTCCATTTGCAAAATGGCAGATTTATATACATGAGCTCGATATCAGACAATCACTAATCCAATAGAAATTGGCTTTTGACACAACAATTCCACCCTATAATTTGGTTTCTTAAATGATAGAGGGGAAATTTCCATAATGGTATTCTCAAGCAATAATGAGCAATAATGATGCAACTGCAATTAAAAAGTTTAAAAAAAAAAAAAAAACACAAAAAAAAATAATAAACTTACCAAACCTGAATCCTTAATTAGATAACGTTATTAATCTCTAGTTAAAAAAGAACAAATATTTCCTTTCCAGGACCGACATTACTACCTGATGTGTTTTAAACAATAGATTCATCAAAAGAAAAGAAAAGCCACAAGTGGACATTTAAAAAGACAATTTAATGATTATTCCAGTCTGGGTTTTATATTGATAGACTGCTGGAACTTTTCTTGTTCTTTTTTAAATTGAAATGTTGGAGAAGGGTTGTTCCAGAGCTGCGTGTTCGCGCTGATTTCTCAGAGTTCCGCTGAAGGCATAAACAGGCAGCAGAAGTTCACATGGCGGAGGCTGGAAACAGAAGCAGCGCGCCGGAGCCGAGCAGGGCTGCGAGCTGCCGGGGGAAGCTCCCGTAAACGCAGAGGAACAACACAGGCTGTGCGCCTGTGCGGGCTGTTGCGGGCTGTTGCGGGCTGTTGCGGGCTGCTGCGGGCCGGGGCCGCTGTGGCACCCGGGGCCACATCCTTCGGTAGGAAGGAAGCGGGGAGCTGGGGGTGGGGGGCCAAACAGGAGCCGAGCGCCGGGCTCCTTAACCCCGCTGTGAACCCGCGACCTTACCTTCCGACTACTTCCCCTTACCTCTGCAGTGCGCGCGCGGAGTGCGCGCGCGCACGCGCACGGTGCTGCGTTGCAGGGCGAGAAGAATAAAGCCGGAGACGGTGGAAGAGGGAGGCTTCGAGGTTAGACACGGTAACATGATGCTGCTGCCACCATTACGTTGTTTTCTTTAAATCTTAAATACATTTATTATTATTATTACTGTTAATACGATTAAGTTTAAAAAAACGTCGTTCTTGTTAGTTAAAAAGAAAAACAGCCAAAACGACCCTTATGTTACTAATTTATTTTACATTCGACTACTTCAATTCTAAATAAGTACTTTCACCATTACATACAGTAGGTTTGTTAAAACATGAATTTCGCATGACAGAATGTGTTAAAGTCCCTTCGGTCAATATAAGGAAACGCGGGTTAAAAATATTCGAAAACTGTTGTCTTTTTTGGGAATAGTTCCTCTTTTTCTGTTTTTTTTTTTCTCACCTCTGTGCGGCTTCCTAAAGGTTAGAAATGACAGGCTGACTGAGGCTGCTTAAAGAATCCAAATGAAGCTGCCACAGGAGACAGGGTGGAGGACATGTCCACGGCTCCAGCTGCCACACATGAATGTTTGATAAGCGGGCGGATAATGGCTCCTTAAATCAGTCAAACATAAACATCTCTATCACGCTCTGACATCTGCCGTCCGCAGCTAATAAATGGGGCCTGAATAATGAATGAAAATTACAACGCGACAGCGGACGGGTGCAGTCTATGAGGTGTGCTGTTTGGTTTTCTCCTGATATGGAGACTTCAGCTGATCTGAGCAGCTTTCTCCTCATGTTTGTGTGTGTTCTGGCTGTGACGGGTCACACACTGGCCTCACTGGTTTTAGCAGCCTGGATGTGTGTGAGCTCTGTATAAAAATGTGGCTTGATTGGTGTGTGTGTGTGTGTGTGTGTGTGTGTGAGTGTGTAATGCCTTGTACAATTAGGAGGCTGAATTAAATGGATGGCTGTTGAAATTTGTATTCATACATTCTGTTAAAATTTACTGAGTCGTTAAGTTTTAAATTCACTTTATTTCATTTATGACTAATAAAAGATATTTTGCAGTTTTATCAATAGTTTTCATTTTCTAATATTGTAATAATTATAATAATAAGTGTTATTATAACGTATAAATAACTACTTGTTGCACTTTTGTTTCTTGCACCTGCAGCTCGGCTCAGAGCCCCCCCCCCCCGCCACCCTCCCTGCTCTCCCAGACGTCCGCTATTGATCTGGCCAGCCAAGCCGAGATGTGTGACTCTAATCGGATCGGACGGCCGCTGCTCACCCGTGAGTAACCGGTTCCTCGCTCGTCACATCACTCTGTTATTATCCCGTAAACGGAAGTTACAGAGCCGTTGGATGCGGCTCGCCTCTGATTGGCTGCTGCGCTCGCGAGCACCTGAAATCACCTAAAGAGGAGCTTCACAGGTGTTTGAGCAGCCGTTTTTTTTACTGAACATCCGCATCCTTCTGAAGCGGGACGAGAAGTTACAAACTGCTGTGGTAGATTTTAAGGGGTGCTTGAGGCTTTTTGGAAGGTTTTTACGATAAATCTTAGTGATTAATATCTGTTATCTCTTTCCATGACATTTTTCAAAGTGCTATTTTTCCCTACAACTTTCTGAAAACTCGTGAAACCAAAATTGTTTTATTTTGAATACATTCGTCTTAACTAATCCCTAATTATTTGCACAAAATGAGCAGAGTGAATTGAGAAAAACGCTTATTTTAACAACAAACGAGTGCAGCTCTGATTCTTTTCTCTCTTTTTTGGACGGGGTGTCATGGTGGGCCTCTGCTCATTATATCCAGTGTAAACAATCAGAACGTCAGCACTGACAGACCTACACATGCAGGATGTCAAATAGTATTTTAGTCAAGACGAATGTAAAAAGGGGTCCTTTTTTATTTTATTTTATTGTGAATTTTTTTTCGAGGTTGTCAAAGTTCACGACAATTAATTTAGGAGATTAAACTGCAAACCCTCTCTCTGCCTGCAGAGTTTCTCTGCATCATGCGGAGACTTTGTTCCTGGGTAAATGACGGTCTCTAAATGCGTCGTTTCACCGCTTTAATGGTAAAACGGAAAGGCCGGTTGTGCACATGGTAAGGGTTGGAGGAGTGCGGCCACAGAGTTGAGTGATCCAGGCTGCGAGTGCGTTGCTTGTTATTATCCATATCTCGCACATTAGTGGCTTTGAGAGCGATATGTCAGCCATACTAATTACATCTTGTCAGCTCCTGTGACACCCCGGCTTAAGGACCATCTCCACGGCTCCTATCTGCATCGATGTGCCGGAGAGCTTAATCAGCCCTGACAGTCAAGTCCAAAACATTATTTTTTTCCTAAAGAAGTTCTGTCATCATTGCTGCTGATGTAACTTTGGCCTGCGCGCCACTCAGGTGGTGATGAAGTAGCCCCGAGCCCACCGGCTTGGCTTTCTCTTCAAACCATAAACAAAAGCAATGAAAGATACAGATCGCAGGCAAAGCTTGGGGCGACCCCGATATTCCTGCACCTTTCCCACATCAGCCCATCTACCTGGAAGAGTGAGCTCGCGTCCCACGACCTCCTCCAGCACCGCTGCTCCGTGTCTCTGCTGCAGCTTCTCCAGCAGACACAGCCAGGCTGCACGAATGATCAGATTATCTCTAGAACCCGGTGTGCTGGCAGCAGAAGCACACGGTTCGCTGTGTGACCTGAGTTTGACAAATTACACAAACACGGGACTAGATGGCCAAGAACTACACTTTAAAGGAGTAAAGGAATATACCACTAGTTAAAAAATTGAAATAACACAAAATGTGGGACATGAGCATTTGCATTGGGAAATTTGGAGGAGGAAAAACGCCATTTTTGTTAAATGTATGACCGCGTGGCGGCGAGGGACAGACCGAGGGGCCTAATTGATTTTTAAGTGGTGTCTCTGTGGGTAAGAAGAGTCAGACTGGAATCCACTTCAGGGATCCGCCAACTCCTCCAGTTTGTACCTGCATTGAGGCGCAGTGATGTGTTGCTGATGCGGCTCAACAAGGCACACTGGGGGCCAAACGAGAGGTGGACCGAGGGGCCGGGGCCCGATCACTGCTGTGGGGGGATGGAGGGTGATTCTAAATGAACTTAGATCCGCAGAGGCAATAAGCTGCCATGTCAAGCCTCACTCTCCAAACAATGCGTGACACCTCGTGTCTGTGACATTTCTCTCGCAGACGACCAACTTTAAATTAGGCAGAATTGGAAATTTTCCACCTGTGAAGCCAACGCGCTGTTTCCCAGTAACACCACGAGATACATGCATACTGTTAAAAATGCATCCACCACTCCATTTGATGAAGACGGCGTACACACGCGCACGCGTGCGCACACGCACACGTGTGATCTTGCATCACGGAGTCCGGACCCGCGGAGGAAAAGCAGCTCTCCCCGGGCGCGCCAAAGAAAAGGAGGCGCGGGCGGCGGCGCGCAGCTCCGCTCTTCCAGCTCTCACACACGGGATCCGGACGCACGGCTCCATTGAGTAGGAGAAGGCTTTTGCATGGAGGTTCATTAGAAGTAACGAGTTGACACAAGGTAAATCTTAATGTTGAGGCGCCTTTCTTTACCGGCCCGGGGAGGAGCCCTCATTAACTGTCGCTAACAACCCGTGTAAATACACTGATTGGACAGCTCCGATACAAGCTCCGAGCCCTGCCAGGAAGTGTCCCTAATGAGACCACACAATAAAAACAATAATAGAAAAGGAGAGAAAGGAGAGAGAAAGAGAGGAGAGAGAGAAAGGCAGAGAGGGAGAAAATGTAAAAGCTTCACTATTACAGTTGGCGCCAAGCGACGATTTAAATCGGTATCAATTTAAAATGTTAGTTTTCTCAGTTCAGCCGTCTGCTTCTTCAAATTCCGCCTAAAAGTGTTTTTTACAGCTTCAGCACGCATCCCCGTGGGTCTGTTAATGCACTTAAGTGATAGATTACTATATTTTACCCGACTGAAGTGTTTAAAATTACAGGCAAATGCAATTTTTACACTTCAAAATATTTAAATTGAGAAATACAATAGCACGTCCTCAGCAACGGAAAGTACCTTTTTTCCTGAGTAAATGCACTGCAAACATATCTTTGATGTTTGTTTGTTTTTTTTGTTTTTTTTTTAAACGCCCCAACTGTTTAACGTGGCAATAAATTGATGCAATTTGCTGAAAAAACAGCACAGAAATCTCACAGGAAAAAGAAACTTTTGCTTGTATTGACCACTATCCAGTTAATTAGCGTGGATCTACAAACATTTTACAATGTTCTAAAAGCGTCAAATTGCGTTTTGCTGGTGCTTTAGGGTGAAGGAGTGTCGAAGCTTTTACGCTTCAGCCGCGCGGCTTGTTTGGATATTTTTTGCAGTGTGGAGGCAGAGTCCGCGTGGGGACCGTGGGACGGAGGGGACCGTGGGACGGAGGGGACAGTGCGCCCCGTCCCGACAGCACCACACATCTACTCTGCACAAACACGCAGGCTGTTTTTCGCGTTTGTTCGTGGTAAAAAAATGGAAAATACGCGCAGCCTGAAACGCGGTGACAAGCGCGAAATTTTCAAACGATGACACGACTGAACATAAGTATTTGAGAAATGATTCCCGGGCAGAAAAAGCGCTCGAAAAGACGCGTTTTGCAAAGAGAGGGGACGCCAGAAGCCGCGTTCCTAAGAGGAAATCTACAGAAAGAAGCGTTTGACCTGGCAGAGACGCGAGCGTCAGTCCCGTCCTGCAGGCTCGGAACGGTGTCCGCGCGGATCCCTGCAGGACGAAGGGAAAGACAGAGAGGAGACAGCAAAGGGGAGAGAAGCAGTCTGTTTTCTGCAGCGACTGCTGATTTTTTTTCAAAGTGAATTTCAAAGTGAAAAATACAAAGTTTAACTGTATCGCCGGTTTGGTTTGTGGAAAAGAGGAAAAGCTGGTTATTTCTGGGCTACGTACCTGTCATCACTCCGCAGCCCGGTCCTGTGTATTGTTGAGATCAATTCAGGATGGAGCAGCAGCCACACGAGTCGCTCCTGTTTGTCGGGGGTGTGTGCTGCTTTCCACTGGGCAATCTCAGTCAGACCGAGGTCAACGAGGGAGCAAAATTAAATAAATAATACAAACATTCAAGCGCAATAAGCTTTGATTACGCGCCTCTTTCTCTTCCTGGCTTACCTTTAAAAGTCAACACCTTTTTATTTCTTTCTGTCATCGGGGGTCCCTTCTCTCTCTCACTCCACATGACGTAACGTCTGCTTTGTTTATTTGCTGCCCTTATTGGAACAGAGTTACTAATGTAGTAATTTACAAAGTAACACATCAGCCAGAGCTTCATTTGTCTCTCTTGGAGCGAGTTGGGAATAATCCGAGCCAACGAACGCGGGCGCGATGCTCTGGCGGGGACTTTATTTCTTGGTAAAACTTTAATAAAGACTTTCTCCTAATCCGCCAGCATCGCGCTTTAGGACAGGTGCTTCCCTCGCCGCCCCATTACGTGTTTCAACGTGCAAAATTGTGTTTGTGTTGTCGAGCTTTCGGAGGTTTAAGGCGTAAGTAAACGGAGAAGAGCCTAATGCGCGCTGTGCATTCAGAGCTGCCGTCCCCCGCTGCTCGGAACATTTAGCAAGCCTACGGATAAACACACAATTAGGGCAGGTGAATAAACTTGTTTGGGGGTGTTAATTACATGCTTAACTTAAACAAAAGGCATGTAAAAGAATGTGAATTACCAGTGGCTTTTCTCTCAATCCCCATTCAGGTTTTACGTTTCACCTCTAGTCTTTATAAAGATGATTTCCGAGTTGCCTGCGAGGGCAAAGCCCCTAAACAAGGCTGCTCACGTCACATCATTCTGGATAAGACCTGCAGCCTCGCTTCCAATGGTTGGCGCCCAAACTGGTGCTCCGGGAGCCCGGACAGGTAGGCTGTGCATGGCCGGAGCAGCAGTGCCAGGAACGCACTCACTTTGGGGCCGAACGTACACGAGGAAGAGAGAGAGGGGAGAGCGAGGAGGAGAGGGAGGGGGTTAGTTTTAACACCAGCGTGAAAATACCAGCCTTTACTTCCAGTCCACAGAGCTTTCCACCGGGACCAATTCAAGTGCCACTTGGAATTAGTCCTCTTGGTGTTCGTATAGCAGTGCAGCGGACAGGTTTGATCCCACACAGCCTTCTCCCTCGCACACGCGCACGCACACAACATACAGAAAAAGACCCCAAGCCTGATCCAGTAACTGGGTGATCACCATCTCATCCACAGGCGCAGAAACACGCTAAAATGTGCAGAAATGTTAGCGGAATAATTACCCAAAACGCCTCCCGGGTTGAGTGATTGAGTGGACGGAGGCGACGTGTTGGGCTGGACCGGTCCTCCCTCCGAGCTGCGAGCCAGTGGTCTGCCCCGGTCCCGGGGAATGTCAAAAATCTGAGGGAGAGAAGGAAAAGTTTTGAATTCCTGAATGATTTGGTAGAAAGGCAGCTTAGGATCATTATGTCAGCTTTATTGAGGACGGATTAAGCCGAGCCTAGATGCTGCGCCGTGCACGGCCCTTTCAGAATGCGAGCCCTGTTCTGTTGGAGCGGACTCACACTATTTTAACACTCTGTAAGCCCTGTCTAAATATGAAGCCGTCTTAGCTATAAACATGAAAATAACACCGCCACGGCCACCGGTATAAGCCGGACCGTGTGACTGGATGTGGACATTGATCACGTCCTTACTCTAAATCAAACATAAAAACGGCTTTTATGTCCCCACGGAGCTTTGTGCTGCCATTTGATTGCAATTCCGCGTCTAATGGTAGTAATTGGAGGGTATTAGTATATATACATTTTTTTTTTTTTTATACGAGCTAAACTGGCGACATTAGGAGGGCGATGCTATGGCATAGTTGAAAAGCTAAAACGGGCTAAGTTTTGTTGAATCAGTACAATGCTGCGCATCGATGTTCGTTGGGAACACTAAATATTTTTAGTTGAGAGGGAGGCGGCGGGCAGGGCGCCATGGCTGTGCCGGGTGTCTGAGAGGAAAGGCCAGGGACGGCAGAGTGGGGGAGCGGCATCACACTGCACCCCGCCCGGACACACAGTGACTCCAACACGGGTCCAGAAACCATGAAAGCGCTTCAAACTGTGCACCAATGTGATCCGCAGACTCGTGTAAATGCTAAAAGATTTGTGTCAAAAGTCATCATATAAAGTATAAAAAATACATAATATAGCGAAAACATGCATAATATATAATTATGGTAGTCCCCAGTACCCTCTTAACCTCTGAGTAATACCAACGACCCGATAAAAAGACAACGGCGCTGCGCAGAAATGTACAGCGATAATTTGCTACTATTCAGAACGTCTGTTCCGGAGTCGCCGTCCCTGGATGTCCATTTGTCACCCTTTAAAAAGCTCCCGCTGCCTCCCTCCCCCCGCCCGTCTCCGCCGAGCATCTCCAGTCTACATATCTCCTTTTGCTTTAACGAGACTCGTTAAGATCGCAATAATATTCCACCCTCTAATTGCTCATTCCATTCAGCAGATAGGCGAGCGCTGGCTCGCGCCCGATGCGCTGCGCTGCGGTGGGAGGGTTGCTGTGGAGATGGGAGACTCTGATAACCCCCCGTGCGTGTTGCACAAGTGGTGAAAGCCTCGCGCTACGTACTGGCTAATGATTGGCACGCTTGACAGTGATTGGCAGTGCTGCCATGACAACGCTACAACGACACCAAGAAGACCAATAGAAAAGGGAAACAAAATGTTTCAATGCTACACTCAACAGCGGATTTAGGGGGGAGATATTATGAGGCTGGTGTCATTAGGCGATAGCCATTGAATCATTCAATCTTTTTTACTAGCCGTGTTTTTTCGGTTTTCCTTTTTCTCGGTAATTTTCTTTCTCTCTCAGGTCATTTCCATGGTTTTCAGATCCCCCTTAGAGCTTTATCCCTCCCATTTCTTCCTGCCAAACTTCGCTGATCGCCCTCTGCTCCTGGCGAACAGCGCTCCCACCACCAGGTCTCCAGAAGACTTGTCCATGTTTCAGCTACCGACCCTCAACTTCTCCCCGGAGCAGGTGGCAAGCGTCTGCGAGACGCTGGAAGAGACCGGGGACATCGAACGGCTGGGCCGCTTCCTCTGGTCCCTGCCGGTGGCTCCGGGAGCATGCGAGGCGATCAACAAGCACGAGTCCATCCTGCGCGCCCGGGCCGTGGTCGCGTTCCACACGGGGAATTTCAGAGACCTCTACCACATCCTGGAGAACCACAAGTTCACCAAGGAATCGCACGGCAAACTGCAGGCTATGTGGCTGGAAGCGCATTACCAGGAGGCCGAGAAACTCCGCGGCCGCCCGCTCGGACCCGTCGATAAGTACCGGGTGCGGAAGAAGTTTCCGCTGCCTCGGACCATCTGGGACGGCGAGCAGAAGACGCACTGTTTCAAAGAGCGGACACGGAGCCTGCTGAGGGAGTGGTACCTTCAGGATCCCTATCCCAATCCCAGCAAGAAAAGGGAACTGGCTCAAGCCACCGGACTCACTCCCACACAGGTCGGAAACTGGTTTAAAAACAGACGGCAACGAGACAGAGCAGCGGCGGCCAAAAACAGGTTGGTGCCTCACTGCCGGGAAACGACACGCCGGGAAAGCTGGTGTAAAAGGCGTCGGGCGAAATACGGAAATGTATCAAAGGTGTAGTTTACTGACCGAGAAAAAGACAAATGTGTCAGGGAAAGAGAGAGGGAAGGGGGGCGGCAGCGGCCACACTTCTGTTATGCAAGACCCGAAGACAACAAAATTCTCTTCTATTATTAATACAACTTTTTATTGCTTTAAGAAATATTTTTATACCGTAACTTTAACACCGACTTTTAATTTTAACAGGAAAAAGAGCCAATAGTAAATCTAAATTATTGTAAAATGTTGCTACGTTGAGCAATATCGTAAACTAGTTGTTAAATCCCAGAGAGGAAAAATTCCCCACGTTTGTTACAAAAAAGATGTGTGTCTTCTTTTTAAAAAATATCTCTTAATAAATAAAAGGCACGCTGAAATTGTTGACATTAAAACTATCTTTACCAAGACAAGCCTTTTTTTAGCGTAAACAACCAATTCTTGTGGCAATAATAGCAAACAACAGAAACAGTAATTATTTTAGCAAGTCGTGAAATAGTCAACACCTTTTCGTCCAAATTTGTAATTTGTAATTTTGTATTTTTACAAAAGTATCTGCAAAGCCCATTAGTTTTTATAGTAATGTGAAAAGGTGGAGTCCTCTAGCTGCGTTTATTTTCATTTGTTCATCATTTTATAAACACGTGATTCGTGCTGCTAAAAAAATCTGACCTGAAAAGAATAATGGAGATATTATTGAAATTACAGGACTAAAAACAGCCTCCGTATTAAAAACCATTTGAAGGCACAGCTGTATTCATAACATTAAGTATGGTATCATTCCACTGAAATGTTATAATTGATTAGAAAATAGCTCAGAGAGGACTAAGCCATATGAAGCGTATTCTAATCTTTTTGCACAATGAATAGATATATTTCCATGCTGATATTATCCCACCGCGGTGGAGTTATTATCATGAGTGGACTGGCAAAGAAACATTTGGGATTATTGGACTTTTCCACGTCACACATTTAAACGCTTCCAACAAAAATAAAATAGCACTGTGACAAAGCTTAGAGACATTTTACAAACGGACACGAGCCTAATCTTATTTAAATAATATATATATTTTTTTATTTAGGTTTTTTTTCTTTTGATTTTGTTTTCAACTGTGAGGACAATTGGGCCAAATAAACGGCCACAAACGCGTAAAGACAAATAAATAACACGAAACCATCATGTAATTGTTTTAAATCAGAATTTTTATTTTTTATTTTATCTTTTATTTTTTTTTAGAAAAGGCAGCAACCTGGAATTGTAGCTTGTTTTGTTGTAGTGATATACTAAATCCCGGACTGCTGACTCGCGCATCGATTTTTCCTCATTATGCGAACAAAAAGGAGAAGCCATTAAATTTATTCCAACATTTGGTATTCTAAATAGTGCTGTGTTTTGTCCCCTGAAAGCTGGCTATTTGATAAAAGCATGCATGCATGGCTGGGGCCGGCAGGGGGAAAGAAAGACGAGTTTGAACCCCTATTTTGCAGTAGGAGGAGGGGAAGGGGGACATTCTCAGGTCTAATTGCCATTTCTCTGATTTTCTCTTCTTTTTCCCTCCCCTGCTCGCCTCTTTTCTTCTCCAGGCTCCAGCACCAAGCAATAGGACCGAGCGGTATGAGGTCCCTATCAGAGGCCGGCCTCACCCCTCACAGCTCGGCAGAGTCGCCCTCGACTGCAGCCAGTCCCACCACCAGCGTTTCCAGTATGACAGAGAGAGTTGATACTGGGACGTCCATCCTGTCCGTCACATCCAGCGACTCTGAGTGCGATGTATGATACGGAGGAAGAAAAAAAAGAAAAACAAACAGAAAGAGAAATATTTACAGGGGAAATGGACCCGAGAGGAAGAAAAAAAAAAAGACTTATGAAATATCTCGGAGGAAAAAAGGACCGATTGATATAAAAAATATTAAGATTAAAAGAGATAAAAGCACGTCTTTTTTAATTAAAAAGCGCTTTCAAAGGACCCACGACTCCCTCTCCTCTTCACACCCCCACGACACCGCCACTAGACCACTAGACTATTGCATGTCCTCTTTTTTTTTTTTTTTTTTTTTTTTTTTTTTTTTGATTTCGTAATCAGGGAAAATGACCGAAGTTCAAGATTTTTCCACCAGGAACGTCGGTCAGAGGGAATAAAAACAGCTCGTCTTGGTATCTTGGTCGTCCGCCCCCACATTTCCGCTGACGCCGACGGCAGCAGAGCCGCCACGCACGACCAGATGCAATCCTCCTTCTACTTTGTGTTCATCAGACAATCATTTAAAGTCCTATAAGCACCTTTTAAATACACTTCTGTCACTGCCTGTGTGGGGTTCATGCTCAAAAAGATGACGTACGGGATCGTTTATGACTGTATCAGATTTTTATTTTTATTTTCAAAATTTTATATTGAATTATGTATATCTCAAATAATGCGATCATTCTCCCGGTCTGTAATATACGTGTAGAAATATGCCTGTATATAATTATTGCTCCCCTCCCTCCCGTCTCATCCTCTTTTCTATCCCTTCCTCACTTTTCTTGACTTGGTGTTCCTACATAAAATATTTGTCAAAACTTAAACTGCAGTGCTCTAGGAGTGTTTGTTGGCTCGGTGGGGGACGGTGATGGCGGGGCTCCACAGTGACATGTGTGTGTCCGTCACACTCGTGCTGAAAACACACAGACAAAAAAAAAAACTTTTCTCATCCCTCACTCCCGACGCGCCTCTGTACAGTCTTCGGTGTTCCCTTCCTGCGGTTCTGATGTTGATTTGTACCATACACTTGAAATCAAATACAGTATTCCGTTTGTTATACCTCTGCGCATGATGTCTGTCTCTCCATCCGATTACGGATAAGGACATTGTTAAGTGGTTGAGCACATGTTCATATTGGGCCATTATTGGATTGTGGAAGCGTTAATGCTCATCGTGGCTTATGGCTCCCGGACCAGGTTGGACGGTCACAGGGCTCAGCTCGCTCTACATGTAGTCTTGTTTAGGTTTCCAGACCCGACTCGGCTTTCAGAGTGCGTGTACGTGCTCGGCTGGTGTGAATGAGGGTGTGATTTTGGAGGTGACCACGTCACTCCTGCAGAAATTCGAAAGTCCTAAAAGCCATTTTCTCCCGTGATCTTCATCATATTACTTTCTTTTTGGTTCAGATTTCGGTTAAATCTCCACAACTCTGCTACTCAAACACTTGCAAACGTCAACGCCATGTAGCACTTTAAAATGTGAGTGCTATTTCCCCTTTTGTTTACCGTTGCTAGTGAATACAGAAATTAAGTAAACGCGCCATTAAATGGGCTAATCACGATGGGACTCCTCCCCTGTCCCAATCTCCTATTGTGGGTCGCTGAAAAGAGCTTTTCTTCCTCGGACGAGAACCATTTCCCCCTCCAAAAAGGCTTTCTCTCCTGCAGTCCCCTTCCATCTAAATCCCCAACCAATTATGCTGTGGGCCAGGCCAAATTTGCTGCAGGACGCTGTTGGAGGAGCTCCAGTTTTGGAGGAAACACTTGCGCAAAGATTCCTTCTCCTTCCGAAACGCGCGCAGTTTGGAGGGTCCCCCCGTGACGGAGCTGTATTGAGCGGATGCAGCTTTGCATGTGTCGCCTCCCTGCAGCAGAAAGTAGGACAGATGCTGCTGCGGGCTCGAGTGGAGAGCAGAACTTAGAAAGCGGAGCAGCGGCGTCGAGAGCGCGGCCGTTCGCTTTTCTGGCTGATCCACCGCAGACGCCCGACTTCATGGAAGCTGAAACTTCTTCCTTTCAACAAGTGGGATTTGAGTATGGACTACTAGACGATATAGTGTGTTTTAGGTTTGAAAAAAAAAAAAAAACAACAACAATATCGCCCTAAAGCTAAAAAACAACTAAATGTGCACAAAAGAGTGTGAAAGGTTAATTTTGGATAAAGGCCTTGGAACAATTTCCACTGAAATAGTGCCTAATTAGCCGATTTACATTTAATAATCTGGTGGATGTTGGCATCAAAGAATAGAAACAGGATATAAATGAAGTTTCAACTGGTTCTCGACTGGAAAGATGGCTGTCTGTTTTTGGGTGTTGACGTGAAACCGCCAGTGAGAATTAAGGAGTGTTTGGATTTGCGCAGTTATCAAAGTTTCCCCTTTGATTCCCGCTCACACGTGAGCCATCAGCAGCCTTGGGCAGGATAACAATCAAAGTGCAGAAACAAACGCGTCCAACGAGTCAATGAGGCCGTGATCCCGAAATAACCGAGGCCGCAGATCAGAGCGGGGCTGAGCTCGGTTTCATGGCCGGCCGGCTGCCTCTCCGTCGCCGCCCCGCCGCCCCCGCCGCCCCCGCCGCCCCGCCGCCCCCGCCGCCAGGCCGCTGCGCAGGAGCAAAATCTGGATCACATTTGAAACTCATTTCGCGTTTGAAATCGGTCTGTCGGAGGCAGATAGGCCGTATCAAGAGCACCGAGGGGCCGTGGCACCGTGGATCCGGCGGACCCTTATCAGCCCGCCCTCCCCCACCCCTCCATTTACGCACTCCACAAGTTTTATTGGCACGCAGTGATTGAGATTAAATTAATCGTAAACTGAAGAGCGTTTTTTATCGCAAAGAAGGACACGAGGATTAGGGCAATATCTGAGAGATGGAGCGACCGATAGAGACTCATGAATACCAAACAGGCCATGAATGGGCTTTATTTGCCTCACACTCATTATCCCCGCTTCTGGAAATATATTCAGTATGAAGATATAGGATCAACTAAGCAGTCGAATAATAAAAACAATGCGTTTAAAGTTTCATTATGGGGCCCCTCGCACTTCAGGTACTACAGATAAGAGAAACAACAGGAACGACACCAGATTGGGCCCCGGACGGGAACTCGGACCATGCACGTCGTTGTTTTTACTTTTCCCCCCATTCGAACTTCCCAGACGTGGAAACGCGCGAGTCTGTGCTGCAAACATATGTGGGCCAAAGAGGCAGCCGCGAAAAGTTTTGCAAGTGTGAGTGCGTCTGTTGCTGGCCGGGGTCATTAACAGCGGGGGAGCTCTTGTTCGTGATCTGTCAACTCAAATATGGATCACAAGACAAAGGAACTTAGCGAGGAGTAATCTGTGTGTGTGATACTTACACGAGAGTAAGCGAGAATGTGAGACGAGTGCGGCAAACAATAGAAACTCACATGTTTTTCTGCTTTTCGCTTGTTTTGCAGCTCGTCTTTGTGCATTTGTCAAACAACATTTTCGTGAACGCGGCGACGAACGTCAACAACATAAAGAAGATTAATTTTTTTTTTTTACATGGCTCCCAGATTTGAAGCCAAAGTGATTCTAAGTGCACCTAAGAGGAGGAAATCACAAGCAAACGTTGGTCTGAAAAGATTGCTGATTGTGTTTGGACTGATGGCTGTTGATCCTCTTAAAGGCCAGATTTTACCTTCCTTTTCACAGCATCTCCGGGACCGAAGCGGATCCTGACGGTCTGGGAACAAAAAAAAAGGGAAAAAAAAGGATTTCATCGGTTAGCTGAACCCAACTTTTTTGTTTGGTTTTTCTTTTTTTATATTCATGCAAAAAGCACCCATTTTCTTATAGCTGTCACATCTCCAATTACCTCATCACATAGAAGCGTTAGCCAGCTAACTGAAAGATCTTTGGAACGAATCAACACAGAACCGAAAACGCAATAAAACGCAAATAATTAGGAGAAGGATATTAACAGCCAGCTTGTGGTGTGTGCTGGACGCAGGCGGAGACAGCAGCGAGTCGTGGGACATTTTGACATGTCGGATCATTTCACGTGTCCACTTCCTGTGCTGCGTAAACTGTGCGCGTCTCTCTCCGTGCCAGTCGCCGTGCACCTGCTGTTTGTTGACAACTGGTCAACCCCCAGCCTCATCACGCGCGCGCGCGCGCGCGCGCATTTAAAGGCAAGGCCAGCGTCTAATTTTGGGGTCACATAAGGCAGTGATACAAGATCAACTGCGCGCTTCCATTAGCTGATGTAGGCGGCCGTGTACGCACAGATGGGATCATACTCTCTTTTAGGTTGTGTGTTGGGGAGGGGCTGTTAAGAAATACTCCAGTCTAATGCTTGTCAGCGTGGACTGCCATTGCACAAGCCTCATCTTTTTAAAACAAGCATAACATGAAAGCAACCCAAGTCTGGCTTAGTCAGGCGAACACTTCCAACACCACCCCCTTCCCTCTGTGTGTGTGTGTGTGTGTGTGTGTGTGCGTGTGTGTGTGTGTGTGTGTGTGTGTGTGCGTGTGTGTGTGCGTGTGCGTGTGCAGGCTGTGATCTCTCGCCTTGTGCACACCGAGTGGACAGAGGGTTGAGCAGCTTAAATAGAGCCCCAGCACCTGTGCTTTCTGCCGCCGTTCTCAGGCCTTCTTAGCGTGACACACACTCGTACAGCACCGTGAAAACTGCCTTATTAACACCATATGTTGGGAAATAAACTGGGGGTTGTAGAATTTCTCTTTTCAGGAGCTGAATATTTAAAATCATTTTAGGATCTAATTTCCGATTAGGCGGTCGTGATCGTATTCTATTAAAATTAAAAAATACTAACGCAACAAATACATTATCAAATGGTTCCACATTAAGTTTACATATTTATTTAGCACAATTACATTTGAGCTCTGACTCTTTTCTAAAGCTGTAATTGGGAAGACAGGACGTCTAAATTGTTTATTGGGGGAAAGAAATCACTGCGGGACTCTGTCCTGCTCCCGGACTTTCTAATGACAAGTCCCCCGTTCGCCCCCCTTTCCTCCCATGAATTGGTGATTGTTCCCGGTGTGAGGCTGGAGGCCATTGTCCATCAGCTGGAGCTCCAGCCTGCTGGAAACCACCGAGAGGACCCGGGTGTGGACAGCCGGTCCCGCTGCGCCTGGACTGTCTGGCTCGGGGTGGTGAGATGTGTTTGGTTTTTTAATTGTTTGAGTGTTTTTTTTAAATATTATTGCCATTTTTAAATGATATGAGAAATGTTGACAAATGTCTTTCTTGTCATTGAAATCAAGTTCCGATTGTAAAAACACTATTTACCAAAACAAGCTCGAGGCGATCCGGAGCGGGCGGAGGTGGATGTCTGGTGGAGAGCAGAGGAGCAGCAGGAGCCCAGAGGGGCCAAACGTGCTCCTCCACTGCCATCTAGAGGAGGAGAAAGATCTAGAAACGCGCTACTGCGGCCTTTACGAGCCTTCATGCAAAGACGCCCAGGGGTGGCTGAATGTCTTTTTGACTGATTTAGGCATTTTACTCTGAAAAGAGTGTGTTATTTATCTCTTTTAGCTCAGGATTTAAATGAAGTTCGGCAGCTTCAGCGGACAGAAAAGTAATTTTAAAGCAGTGACGCCCCACTCAAGGCGTTGCTTGACTACATTTCACAGCCTAAAAGGCCTCTTTTAGGCATTTTTGTGCTATAATGCAAGTCTGAACATACACACTCACACACACACACACACACACACACACACACACACACACACACACACACATACTGGGGTCTCTGTATGCTGCAGAACACACTCATGAAAGTTTCATCGCATGAAAGTCAAATGATGTTGGAACACTGAGCTAGCTTCTCGTTTTAGTGCTAGATGGAGGATTCCAGTGCCGGGCAGTGAAATGGAACCCCCGATCCCTGGTTAATTTTTAAAAACTGATACTCGGAGTTTTGGAGAGCCAAGTGACTGACTGCGGCGAGCGTGTGGAGGACAGATGGACGTGGTGATGGCAGAGCCGCTGGAGCGCAGGCTTTTAGACGTGAGCGGGCCTGTGAGCCGGAGCAGGGCGGCGGAGGAGGATCTCCTATAAATGATGGAGGAGAGACTCATGACATCATGTTACAGGCAGTGACCAATAACTGGTTTTCTTCCATATTTCAGGTCTCAAAATGGTTTCGAGTTGATGCCACCTTCATGGGAGGTGACTGGATCCGGTCCAGGCTTCTGGCTGGCTGGTTCCCCTCCAGCCAGCACAGAGCTGCACTTGAAACCGACGCTGTGGCTTCTTCAGGACCACAACAGCCAAACTTCCAACGGAACCTTCAGTGATGCGATGGCTACCTCTTCAGGCTCCCCCCTCACTTACTCCCCTCAGCTCAGCCAGCAGAACTCGCTTGTCACGCCTGGTTCTTATCCGGAGATTAACCACCTGGAAAAAGGGGAGAAAGTTAAAGGAAATGTCCGTTTTACGCCCAGCGTTTGCACTCCAGCGCCCGTGACAGCGTTTCCTTAAGTGCTGCTTGTCAGATGGAGCCTGCTCATTAATAACCGGCTCAGGGCTCTGGAGGCCCTTTGCTGAATTATTGCTGTTTTGTCTGACCACTTTTTCTATTTTTCATAGGCCGGCGTTCGTGAATCGGCTGTGGAGGATCTGCGGAGCTTCTCTTTAAAAATGGCCCCTGTCCCAAGGTGGCCCCCACCAGGCGTGCATTATTGAAGGCAGCGCCGGCCCTTCACTCACGTCCAGTTCAGCGGGCACCAGCAGCTCCCTGAAGGGGCAGAAGAGGAGAGGAACCAGCCTGATGGCAGGAGCTTAGAGAAGAGACGCAGGCTCCTCCAGCCCACGGACACGAGGAGGCTTCCACGGCGCACGTGTGCATGCGTCAGTCCTCCGAGCTCTTCTGCCATTCTTTGAATGATTGATGCTGAGCCTAATTTCCCCAAACCCGCATTTATTGATAGGCGGGAAGGTGGCGCTGATCCGTGTGCGTGTGCAGGTGTTTCACTGCCATCTAGTGACGCATCAAACACACTCCAATATTTCCAAAAGAAATGCTTTCTTACGCCACAAGAGGTCTCCGCGCGACCGAGGACGCGCTCAAACTGGTGGAAAGATCCGAGAACCAGAGCCGAAGGATCGATACGCGCACAGAACCAGCGTCTGCCGTCGGAGCCGGGAGCCTCGTCACGGTGGAGCCGCCGTCTGCAGGCCGCTGATGGCGTCCGCGGCTCCCGGATCCGTTCCAGCAGTTACGCGTCTGTGCGTCAAGTCAAGTGCGCACTAAATTACAAATGGGGGACGCAGACGCTTTAAGGTCACTGACACACACCCCCCCGCCCACCGCATACCTCTCATTGTGCGGTGAAATTATACCCGTGGCGTGTTTTCTGCATTTGTCACCGCCAGATTGCTTTGGCGGAAACCCAGGAGCGTTTGGAGTGGAGCGGGAAGCTAATCAGGCGGCAAGTGGACGTCAACACAGCAAAAGAGACTCCAAGCAGCTGCCACTGCCGTGGGAGCAACAACAACGACAACAACAACAACAACAATAATAATAATAATAATAATAATAATAATAATAATAATAATAATAACAGTCTGGTGTAAGATATTAGGCAGTAGAAATCGAGATTACTGGGTTTTTTTTCTTAGATTAAACCTGGCAATTCACATTCGCACATTGCGTTGCAATGTTGGGTGAAACAATAGAATGAAGTTATTCTATGGCACGCGCCTAGGTGAAGGAGATGCCTGGGTTCCAGCCCAGGTTCTAATACTATCGACCTCACCTGAAACACGCCCGCCATCGCCGTCCTTACCTGGGCTGAACCCGCCCAGCGGCCTCGCTGCAGCTGCGCACTCCGGCCACGAGGGGGCAGCAGTGTTCAGCTCAACTGGGCCGTCGGGAAAACCAACTTTCCTCAATATTTACATCCTAAATGGGACATGTCCGTGGAAATAATACAATAAAGAAAACGTTTCGGATATTATATTATTAAAATCAGCTGTAAAACAAGTAGTAAAACATTTTAATGAATTTACAATCGCTTCTACAACTCGTTCATCTTTTTATTTACCTTTTTTGGTGCATGGTTTTATAATGCGTGTGAGTTTCAACAAAACAGAATAATTAAATTAACCGAGTGTCTTTGTAGCTGTCCAGTTATTATTATTATTATTTTTATTTTAATTTTATGTTTAGAATTTAACAGACTGCTTGTTATATGTTGCCATGACAATAAAGTTGGCAGCTCGTTACCATAACAGCAATAACACCCTGCTGCAGTGGTTTTTGTGGAGCTGCTGTTATTTCCTAACATCTGTTAGACACTTGTGTGCTAAATAGTTTTTTTTTTTTTCTTGTTTTTTTTTTGGATGATCCTAATTTCAGGAGAGTTTGATCCAGGAAAAGATGCACATTGAAAATACATTATAATGTTTACGGATGTGTCATCAAGGCAGAGGCCGGAGAACCCAAAGCCAAGTGGTCCCTGAAAGCCGTGAGCATGATTTAACCTGCCCCTCGGTGCTGGGAGAGAACACCACGTGAAAGCAGGAGGACTGGCGCAGTTAATCTTCACGCCGGACAGATTTAATGGAGTGGTGTCAGGTGACAATTGCTGGAAAAGCCATCGGAGTGAACCTAATGCGATCAGAATGGGCTGTGTCTGCCTGCCAACCAGGAATTTACAGTAGAAGCCCAGGTGAGCTTTTCTTGACCCCAGCTGGATGCACGCACGCACACACACACACACACACACACACGTACACACATGTTCAGCCTGTAAGCAATAGTGCACGTTTTACTGAATATTTGGTACAACTGTAGCCTCCACCCTACCCCCTCCACCCTGAATGTCTCAGGTCTTAGATGGAGGAGAAGGAAGCCCAGTTTGCTTAGTGACTTTGACCCCAGAAAAGGAAGTTTACAGCATACTTACACTTATATGACAGTGTGTGTTTTGTACATAGGGAGCAGACTAGTACCCCTATTTTCCTGGTCGCCCCTCTTTTCTCTCTTTTGTGACTGTAAGACCAGACCCTTTACCCCCCTGCACCGTCTCATCCGCCTCCTCCTCCTCCTCCTCCTCCTCCTCCTCCTCCTCACAGACTAAACTCCCCGCTGGCTTATCCCATTTTATGGTACACACCTGATACACAAAGTGATGGTTGAAGCGAGGATAAAAACGCACATCTGTAGTCTCAGCCACCGTGTTGGACCTCCGAGTCCTGCAAAATAATATAAAAGCATTAAAATTGCAGCTTTAATAAAACCTATGAAGTAGTCCATAGACTGTTTGTCAAATGTCTGATAAATTAAAAGAGACTACTTTGTGCACCGAGGCTGCTGCTGCAGCAGCCATGTTGAAGCTGTTAACGCAGCTTTTATTATTGATATTTTCACTTCGCTCCCAGGTTGGCTTCAGTAAATCCACTTTTCCAGGAGGAAGCTGATTTAGGCTGATGTAACAATAAGCAGACCTCGTTGTACATAATCAGCCTAATGAAAAACTTTGACTTCATCCGTATGTCTCTCTGGGTGTTCCTGGTGGATCTTGGCCTGGATGTGTGTATTCATGGCTTCATCTCTGCCTGGAAACTCACTCGCTCCTCTCTGCATGCCAGGATGAGCCGAGAGGGCTGCCTGAGAGCCTTTTTGTTTTCTATTTGAATCAATGATCACAATCCCTCAGCTCAGCAGGCCTAACCCACCTGAGGCTACATTCTGGATCCATTTCATAGCCACTAGCAAAGCCAAACCAGATAAAATTACTATTTATAAAACTTTATATTTTTTAGAGGGCCTTGCTTACCAATCTTGCTATCTAAGATAAGAGACCCACCTGTCTCCTCTTCCTGCAATGTCATTAAAGCTCTAGTGTTATTTAGCCCTGGATTTTAGATAAATTAAACAAAAGTTCTATTTTAGCCAGTACATCCCAGTCCAAAGGGGCCAGTGAGGAGAATTCTGTCTTTCCATCTGGGCTGCGGAATATCCGGTTGGCATTTTCCTAAAAGGTGAAGTTCAGAAAAAGGGCTCGAAGAGATTTCCAACCCTAGATTTTTGAATAAGTCTGTTGCGGTTTTGCAGCGTATCTGCAGCAGAACTCTCCATCCAGACTTCTCCGAGTGTCTGAGCGACACTCAACACCGTCCCCCCGCCCCCCGTCCCCCCACCAAGGCTCCGGTGTCAGAATCTTCCTCACTCAGCATTTGTACCTGACAGTTAACCGCTGCCGTTTTCACCTGTGAACTGATTCGGGTCGTGTCCAAACTGGCACCGGACAGAACCAACCAGAGTCTGAGAGTCTTTTTCACTTCCGAGGCTGCTGCTATAAATGTGTGACCTTTGACCTCCCAGACGGTGGTCTCAAAAAGTGAATTTCTCCGCTGGGGCCACTAAGGTGTCACACTGTAACAAGCATATCTGACATTTCCATGTCCCAACACCCTTTAAAGGTCTGTTAATAGGACGTCCTCCTCAGACTTACTTTTTATGTTTCTGTAACTGTTTTCCAAAAATAATCATTTCAATAATTTTAAAAAATGTATTAAATATCTATATCCATTTTGTACAATTACAAACTGGCATTATTTTCCTAAATAAACCAAAATTATTCAATGACAAATTCAACAAATTAGATTACAGATTATTTAAATAAATTTAGAATTTTTCAAAAGCAATTCTTTTATTTTTATTTTTATTTTTTTTACTGAAAGTCTCTTAAAGTCCTATAAAAGCAGAATTGTGATCTCTTTTAAATTACAGATCAACATTTTCTGGTTGACTTTGAAAGTCATCTTAATCCCACGGGCTTTTAGAGGGTTACT
>CAAE01014532.1:257503-370003 GCA_000180735.1 Tetraodon nigroviridis | reverse complement strand
CGGGGATGGCGCTGGGCCCCGGAGGGGGAGCGAGGCCGTGGAGGGACTGTAAAGCGGCGTTAGAGCCGAGCAGCAGAGCCGGGCTCGGGGACGTGTGATCCGGGGTTCCCGAGGGGGTTTTGTCGTCGTCTGAGCTCCCCAGGAGAGATTTATTCCCGTTCATGGAGGAAGTCAGGGGGTTGTGACTGTTGCTGTTCTCGCTGTTTTCTCTGCAAACAGAAAACAGCAAAACTGACAAACGTGTACTGAAGAAGTCCATCTGACTGTCTGGATGGATTTAAAAACACACTTTAAATTTGTGCAAACAATGGAAATAATCAATCTTAAAGAGCACACGCTCTCTCACACACACACACGACTGGCATTATCCAAAATAAAACAGCGAATATAAATGCTAATATGGCTGATCTGCTAACTGTCAGTTTAACAGTTATTCATCATAAGAAAAACCCAGTTTAAATGCGGAAGGTTCAGTGCCACGATCGGCAAAGTTTACAAAGAAATAAAGAGAGATTTCCTCCACGGACGTTCATATTTGTAATAATATTTAAGGAGCTTTTACCGGTGCAGCGACATGATTTACGTGCAGATTTCTGCCCTAATGAGTGGCCAGAGGGTGAAAGAAGACACCAACCACAGCGAACACCTGACTCACAACGTCTTCCCAACCACTCTGCAAGCCTGACTGCTCAAATGAAAAAACAGAAATTCAGTTTTACCAGAATAACATATTTTAGAAAGGTGAAATTTACCCAGCACATCATTATTGGAAAACAAATTCAATGTGATTTTGATTTGCTGACTACGTTTACGCACTGCCGTTTTGGGGGCTCCAATTGATTTTTTTTTTGTTTGTGGAAATATTTCCAAGTGTCATAATAAATGTAATCCATCGTAAGATCACAGTGAAAATTTCTTTTACTGTAGAAAAGACGTGAATTTGTCGTAAGTGAACTTTTACGCACGACCTCAACAAAACATAATTTCGTATTAACGCCGCAGCAGCGAGGGGTCCTGGTAGTTCTTTGATTAGTTATTATATTTCAGAAAAGTCCACAACATAACACAGCACATTATAGAAATGTGGAGGCTCCCTAAAAAAATGCAAGCAGAGTGTTTATATTCGGGGACTGTTCACTGACAGAAGTAGGCGGACAAATTATAATAAGATAAATAATATCGCCTGAATATAACAGATAGCGTCTTCCTTTTTGGCCTGTTTTACACAGCTAAAATAAGGGTCCGTGTCGGCGTGCCGTCAGCTTACCTCTCCTTCGCCTCCGCCGCTCGGTCTCGCTGCCGCCGGTTTTTAAACCAGTTGCTGACCTGTGTGGTGGTGAGTCCCGTGGCCTCGGCCAGCTCCCTCTTCTCCCGTGGGGACGGGTAGGGGTTGTGAGTGTACCACTCCCGCAGAATGCTCCTGCTCTTCTCCTTGAAGCAGTAGCTGGTCTCCTCTCCGTCCCAGATGGAGCGGGGCAGGGGGAACTTTCTCCGGACGCGGTACTTGCCCACGGCGCCCAGCGGACGGCCCCGCAGCTTCTCCGCCTCGATGTAGTGCGCTTTCAGCCACAGCTGCTGCAGCTTGGGGTGGTTGTGCGGGGAGAACTGGTGGCTCTCCAGGATCTTGTAGAGCTCTCGGAAGTTCCCTCGGTGGAACGCGACCACGGCTTTGGCTTTGAGGACGCTCTCATTCTTGTGGAGGTGCTCGCAAGCCGGCAGCGACCAGAGGAAGCGCCCGAGTCGCTCGATGTTCCCCCCTTGTTGGAGGACTTCACACACGCACGCCACTTGTTCCTGTGTGAACCCAAACGTGGGAAGCATGGACATGGCGGCAACGCAAATCCGCACAGATTAGATTGTGCTTGACTTCCAAGTCTGTCCGCTTAGTCTCGCGTTAAAGAAAATCGCGTTAAGCCATAAGCGACAAAAGTTCCCAAAAATTCTTAAAAGTGGAAAGGACTCAAAAGGAGGTAACATCCGAGGGTTTTTGGCGGGTTAAACTCAAGTCCGTTCAGCCATGCGAGACCCCACAGGCGACAAATCCTCCTCGAGTTGATCTGAAAGAGAGAAAGTTGCTCCTTCCACCGTCCTCCTCCAACTTTTCTACGCCGTTTCAACATAACCTTCTCCAAGAGACCGGCCTCGCTGGCTCCTTTTAATAATATTATTCTAAGCTGGCAAGACAGACGATTATATGAACTCTGATTGGTCGGTTATCTGACCCGGGGATGGTGAGGATAAGACAATAGCCGTAGTCAAATTATTTGCCATGGTTACGCTGTCACTCAGAGTAACCGGATACGCTTTGAGGTGGCTCCCTGGCAGAGGCAACGCGATTGTTCCCCTCGCCACCAGCCCGCCTTCCGACGCAGGAATCGCTCAGATTTTTCTTCTAAAACATTTTTTCTTTGCTCTCCCTTTGACAGGCACGTCTGCTAGCCAACGGGAGCGGAGCTGGGGGGAGCGCGGGGCAGGGGAGGCGCGCAGGTCCTGCGGCTGGAGGACGGATGGCGCCAGAGCGCACACACGCCGCTCAGGTCCAAGTCTGCCCGCACGCCTCCGCCGGCGCTCACCAATCAATCAAGATTTCCACGACTTGGGGAACTTTAAAGACAGTCACCTCATCACTCTGTACACGTGTCATAACTGTCAAGTGTCGACAAAAGCCTGGTGTCATGAAAAGTTTGCAAAAACAGCCCGTCCGGTCGGCGGTGTTTAAAGGCATGTAAGTAGCAGCGGGAGGAGAATAAATGCATCTGACGTTTAGACTGCTTCTCTCAGAATTGCAAAGTGTGCTTCTGATCATCTCTTAAACCTGATACGAATTATTTTTTTACAGCGTTATTGCAGAAACAAATGTACGTGTGTTTTTTTTAGTTGGAATCGAAAAGGGATGAGATTTCTTGGATATTAAGGAGGGGTTTTAAAAGAAAAAAACCTCCTCATATTTAGTCAAATAAAAGACTATACAAATATATAAGATACAATAATAAAATAAAATATGGTTAAATTAAACCAGGAAATGCTGAACCACGTCCTTGAATCAAAAATAGGTGTTCTATCTGAAACCGAGGCATTTTATTCCTATCGTGACACCTGATGCGGAGCTTCAAATCTTCTGTCTCCAGACGCAAGTTCAGCCGGAGGAGCAGAGGGAGGCTCCCAGAGAGAGCGGCCGGAGGAGCAGAGGGAGGCTCCCAGAGAGAGCGGCCGGGAAGAGAGCGCTCCGGGGCGGAGGAGGAGGCGCAGCGCGGACGCAGAGCGCCGACGCCGGTGAGGGGAAACTGTCATGTCCGTCAAGTTTTGCCTCCTCACATCTGAAGACTTGTTAGAAAATCACGTTTTGTCCGACGAGCCTTCATCAGTGAGGATGTATGCGCAACAGGTTCACCTGTCTCTGTGTGTTTGTGGCGGGGACTTCCGTCTGTGTGTGTGTGTGTGTGTGTGTGTGTTATCGACCCCGGATCTGAAATTGACCAACAGGCGGATTTCAATCGCCTCAGCAGCACCATGGGAGCGTTTCATTAGAGCAAGGATTGACCAGTTACACACACACACACACACACACACACACACACACACACACACACCCAATCAGAAAATAGAACCGAACGCTGCCAATCGAAGGCATTTAAACAGCAGAATAATAAAAGAAAATTATAATAAATTATTATGATTTAAAATTTGCATACATTAGCAGCAATTTTCAAATGTAGACATACAAATAATAAATAACTATATAGATATATATATATATAATATAAAAATAACTACACGTTTAAATCAACATTTTTCATTTTTTTGTTAAAATTGCATATATTTGAAGACAATTGTGAACGTAATTATGACGTATAATGCCCTCGAAAATAAGTCTGATAAACTCGACCGTTTATTAAACTGACTGAAAATTGTCCGAAAGTGCAGCTGAGAGAGAACTACGGCATTCGGATGACAGATTGTCCAGCATTTAAATGTACAAAAATCTAGGTGAAAGAGTTTGCGTGCGGTTCTTTAATTTATGCTCAATTTAAAAAACTGACACAGAAAATACTCTGTTATTTTTAGACACCAGCTCACGTCAAGCTGCCCTACTAAATATAACTGGAATGTGTTGTAGTTTTTGCTGCAGCTGAGAGCCAGTTAAAAACGTCTTTGTTGTGCTGAGTTTGTGTCCGGAGCTGCTGGGTGCCGCCATGGCAGTGACGGGGCCAATCAGGGTCGATCTGGCCCCTGACAGTGTTTGTAAACCGCTTGTTTCCAGGGATCAGTTTGATCAGAGGGCTCTGGCTCTGTAACGGTAATTATTACAGCCACTGATGAATGGAGATCACGTTTCCCCTGATAGTCGGCCCCCCTATTTTCACAACCTCCCACTGCTCACCTCGGCTGCTTTCCACTAATAGAACTGATTATTGCAAGATGTTTTTTGCTCTGTGTTGCAAAAAATTACATTTAGAAGGAGATGTGGCTTTAATTTTCTAAGACCAGCACAATAAGCGGTTGAGGAGTCACATTCTTTGGGACAAACAAGCAAATGTTAGTCCGACAGAGAGAAACTACTAAAAACTCTGCGTCTTTACGGCCTCAGTCCTGTTCCCACCGAGGCTCTTCAGCAGAGGTGTGTTTCAGTGAGGCTGTGGGTGTGTTGGATTCAGCTACCTCGCTCAGAACCTGCAGATTGATGTTGTTTTAGAAACAGGAAAAAAGATTCATAAGATTATAATCCCTGTTTTTGCATTTAGTATGACTCCATTATTAGAGCTGATAAAAGGAGCTGATATTAGCTGATGTTCATAAAACTCTGAACACTGCAGCAAACAGCAAAAACTAGGCTTTTTTTTAAAGGCAGTTCTGTGGTGCTGATCAGTGTCTGTGTGTGTTTGAGAGAGGCAGTGAGACAGAGTGCAGCTCGCTGCTAAAGTTAATTTATTCGATCAATCACTCCATTTGATCCCTGTTTATTTTCACCCGTCCGACGGTCATTTCAGCTTCACACTGAGCTCTTTATGTGCTGCCAAGGCGTTTCCCCTCAAACAGTGAGAGCAGAGCACACATTCAGCTGTAATTTGGAGTTCCAGCACTTCTCGGATATTTCACGGTTCCTAAACTTTATGGCCAAGTCCCCTCAGACCTGCCTCTCATCGGCGCGCAGACGTGCAGGTACACCAGCTTCACACATGCCTTGATTTATGTAGATGCTGCAAGCTCCGTTTAAAAGGCGGCAAGTTCACTCCTGCGAGGAATTACATAGACAAATATCACTTGCAACTTGGCAAGTGGTGCACAGCGCACCGTGCACCCCCACACCTAGCACACACTCACAGGATTAAAGTGCAGGTTTTAAGGTTTGGGAGTTTGCTTTGGCAAGTTTTTAAACCTGAGAAAAAGCCTCATTTTCCCCCTTTACATTGTATTTATACTTTCACGATCCATTTTCAAAATAAAGCACGTGGCGTAGGATGTCTGTGCCTCAGTGACAGATGAGCTGTTATGAAGCAACGCCACGCTCGCTGCTGCGCCGTTGTGCCCTAAATGAACCAAGATGATGATTTTCTCGTGATTTCTAATACACGGTAGGTGTTACAGTACACACCCGCTACTGTGGCAAAAATACTGGTATCGAAAGCAGCCGCAGATGAATGTGTTTCCCTGGTTCTCTTCCACAGAGCTGGCACTTGTATGTCAGGAAAGAATTTCCTCAAGTGGCCAACAGCAATTAGCAACGTGCTAATGCATGAATTTGTATCCATTCCTGTACGCAGGGCTTTTACAGCGTTTGGTGGTTTCACTTGAAACGCAGCCTTGACCTGGTGTCACTGACCATCTGGGCAGTAAATAGTTCCACCATAGAATCAGGAGTCAGAGCCATGCCTCATCGGGGAGAAACACTCGATTTTACGTTAGATTTACACTGCTGCTAGGACTGCACAAGTGTGATCGAAGACTAGTTTTACTGAGGGCATCAGGGTTGTCGTAGCTGAATAATCACCTTATACATTAACACATTCTGAAAAATGTATTTGTAAGGTTTTTATACACCCCCCACTAACCCTAACCCTATCCCATTATATAATTATACATGCCACAAGATAAGAGCTGTGGGGCGTGTATAGCAGCGTGGGACGTTTGTTACTCTGAAATATACCTGGATACGCTGCTGATTTCATGAGACTTAAACAGGTTGGATTTCTTTCACTAAACAGACGAAGAATGTGTGCTCAGACACAACAAGCTGTCTATTTTATTTAAAATGCTTTCATTATGTCTGTAAACTCAAATTTAAAGTGCAGCTGGAGTCGATTTCACGTTTCTCTTTAATTTGGATGAATGAATCCTTACAGTGATCTTTAATTGCAGCGTCTCTACGTGAATCTTTGCTACTTTTTGCTTTTATTTAAACCCTCAGCTTTTAACCTGACGACGGCACAGTTTCATTATAAACGTGGGAATTCTTAGTCAATAAGACTTCTCATTTATTCACCATTTTTTCACGGCTATAAGATGCTTTCCTGTAATGAACTGTTGAGACGGACGCAAGTGTTTACTCTGTAAATACTAATTTATTCTATACATCCCATTTAAATGTTTGTTCCTTCTGCCTGCAGGATGTAAAATATTACATGCCCTCAGCCTTCTGAGTGCTGTGTGCAGGAAACAAAGAATTACAGTTAAATCTGAGCATATGGAAACTATAAGTATGATTAGAAAAAACTATATGTCTGATGCTGAAGGAAGCCTCATGCATCATCATATGAGTCTTGATTCGTGTTTGATTTATGGGAATTACCCTTTAAACCACTCAGCCTGTGTGTAACATCATTTATCATTTCTAATCATGATCACTTATAAATACAGAAAATAATATGTGCACAGTCGTTATAGTATAAAGTTATTCCCAACAGTATCTGTAATGAAACTGTATATGAAAAGAGTTGAAATGGAGGAAAAGGACTCTTGTTTTATTCATACCTTCTCCTGTGTAAATGGACAAAAGAATAAATAAATAAATAAAAGATTTACCAGTAGAGTAAAATGGTGAAAACAAGTAGAGGATGCAGAGAATCGCTGTTATCTCAGTTTAATACTTAAAAACAAAGTCCACACCGAGTTGAAGACATAAACAGGAGTCCTTGACTTAGAAATCAGTCACTTTCCCCAGATTTCTAATAACTCAGCGGCTTAAGCGGAACGGCACATGTGAAGTGTGTCTCTGCTCTCAGAGCCAGTCTCACATCCGTGTCCTTATCCCTGGACTTTCGCACAGAAGCTGCAGCCAGGCCCATTTCCAGGATTGGAAAAGACGTTGCCAGTAAACACAATTCAGAGCACGGCTGCTCAGCTCCCGAGGTTCCCGCAGCTCCTCCAGCACTTTCAGCTTCTGCTCCCGATTCTCATTTTAATGATTCCTTAAGATAAAGTGAGGGCTGGGATTAGGCACCAGACTCTGACCCGAGGCTTCGGTTTGTAGGCGGGCTGGGCGAGAGCGTGACGCTCAACCCAGCTCTGTTTAGATGGAGGATCAGGACGTTGCTGTGGCATCGCTGCAGTCTTTTATAGCCAATTTCCCCTCAGAGAGGAGTTTACTCTGTCAGGATCTCCAGACCACCAAGAAAAAGCTGAAGACAAACTGATAATGATACACAACATGAGCCACAACAGACCTCAGGACCTTGGATCCATTTGGAGGGTCATCTATGAAGAGAGGAGGAGGAGGAGGGCTGATGAAACTTCTCGTAAGCAAAAAGAGGGATTTACTGTCAATTGCTCTCAAATTGCTGTAAGACCCGCTGCAGGGCCACCCGCACATGTGCTCAAAGTCCAGCGATAAACGGCTACGAAGCCCACGCCACTGCCGCAACTGGTCCGAAAACCGACTCACAACCCAACGCCTGTTCTCCAGGATCCGAAGCCGGAACCTCGTCAAAAATAGGAAAAGGGAATAAAATCTGATATAATTTCTGCTTATACCATCTTTGTCTTTCAGCATGTCCAGTAGTTGCTTGTTCCAAAGTATTTTTTATCAACAATTCTCATCATATTGCATAAAATAGTGATACATTTGGAAATTCCATCGTTGTCGGACACGCTTTAGCCACTCAGAACCGATGCGATGCAGCAGATTGGACTGTGAAACTAAAGCCTCGTGTAGAGATACGGCCCAATTAGCTGCGATCATATCATCTGCCTGCGCACAGGCCGAGCAGATGGCTAATCCAGTCCCAGTATCCAATCAAAGCAGTCATTCAATCTGACAGAGTCCTTTCATAAAAGGCTTTGATATCAGAATATTCAGGAGAGATTGGAAGCAGACCCTAATAAATGACACATTTGCTTCCTGCCTGCGCGCGCGCGTGTGTGTGTGTGTGTGTTTGTGTTAGGGAAGAGCAACTGCAGGGTGTTCCATGTACTCTCTGAATATGTGCACGCATGCCCTGTAAGGACTGGGTGCAATGGAAGAGTGAGTGTGCATGTGTGTGTGTAGGAGTGTGTGTGTGTGTGTGTGTGTGTGTGTGTGTGTGTGCGCGTGCTGCATTTTCAATAATGGCAGCACCAAAGGTCAGCCAAGTTAATAGACAGAGCATTAATGTAGAATTTACACCTTCAGGTCAGGGCACAAGACCTGACGTGCACCAGCGACGCAGCTGGTGACTCCCAAGCGTGTGTGTGTGTGTGTGTGTGTGTGTGTTGATATCTTTGTGTGGAAGCATGTGCAGTCATTTAAGGAGACGTGTTAAGGGTAAATATTTGCTGTCAGGGGTCAGAATTTCTCCCGTCTACTCTTGTTTTAGTGCACAGACTCAATAATTAGAATAAAAAACCTCCAACAGGTAAAAAGAAACAACAAAATCTACTATTTCTGTTAAAATCTCAGTTTTTAAGGATCCCACCTCTACAGCCACACACATATGGACACACAAGGGGAGTTTCTTCCCGTAGAAAACATATGTTGCAGAGTATTTAATCATGTTGGATGTTAGCTTGGCGTTTCCTGCAGCCTGCATGAGGTCTGATGCTGCACATCTTCCTCGCGAGGAAGTTGGAAAGCAGACTCCGCTTAAGTTGCACATGTGGAAATCCAGCCGGTTTAATGTCAAGAGCACAGCGTCCCAGCGTAAGTCAGCGCCGGCAGGGGTCACAGCAGCTTCTATTGGGGGATTTTGAATTTAAAACTGCAAATGTGCAAAAGAAAAAGGGAGACGTTTCGAAGAAAGCTCGACTCTTTCCAAAACAGCTCATAGTTTGAGGTTTATCCAAACTTTTTTTTTTTGCAAACTCTGACCCAAATAATTATAATTAAAATGAATCTATTATCATAATTATTGTTTTGTCTCTATTACCAAACGTTCAGTCCAGAAAGTTCATCCCTGATTGTAAAAACGGCATCATTTTGTGGAGAGAAAACCATAATGGGCAAATGCAGCGGAGCCAAGCTCCAGCCAGTAATCATGTCTTTTGTTTGTCTTTTTGCTGAAATTAGGTGTCACATCTCATTTTGGAATGATGCTCCTCGAACATGCTTCATCGTGGGCCGTCTCGGTTTTCGCTGCAGATGCCGGCTGACCTCTGGCAGCGACCTCACCAATCACGGATCAAAGCCGTTGGCTCTCTGGCTGCTCAGGTTAATCAGCGGACCACCCCGAAGAACCAATCAGGTACCGTCTTACATGACTTTAAGAATTAGTCGCTTTTGACAAGCAAAGACTTTCGCATTCCTTTTTGTTAAACCAAAAAGTTTTATTTTAAAATGATCTAATACTATAAAACCAATGTGGATTTTTTTTGCCTCTAATGTGATTTTGGTTCTGATGGGCGTTTTGGTATTGAAAGTTAATGTTGTGTACATTTCTTCTCTATTGAGAGATTGAATCGGTCATGGATGGCATGCTTTTTGTTTGTTCGTGTGTGTGTGTGTGTGTGTGTGTGTGTGTGTGTAGAAGAATGGGGTTCTTGTATCACTTGCTGCTTTTGAGGGGAAGTGACATGAGATACTTAAAGACCAAAATTGCCTCACTTAGCCATACAAGCTGGTTCTCTCTCTGTCTCTCTCTCGCTGAAACACACACACACACGCACACACACACACACACACACACACACACACACAAAGTTTGGACCCCCCAAAGAACAAAAAACCCCAGATGTTCACTCCCCCCCACACCCCCAAAAAACACTAGCAAAACTATTGAGGGCGAATAAATTCCAACTGTATTGTAGCTAATGACCCCCCCACAAACACACATGGGGTGGGGGTGTACACCGTAACCTCAACATGATTTTTTTATACAACTTCTACTCTCTGGAAATGACACCAGCTGGGAGGGAACGCAGGCTTCCACGTAAAAAGGCTGCTTTTATCGAGGAAGACTTTGAAGTCTCTCTGCTTCGTCTCATCCGAGGAGACACTTCGGACCGAGGGTGGATCACGCAGACAGACGCAAGACGCTGGACACGGATCACGCACATGCTTCCTCTCATGAGGCTGCTTTAATGGAAAACAGTCAAAAGATAAATCACTTTAAAACGCTACCAACAAACCAAAAATCGTTGGATTTCACAGGAATAATGAAAGTATTGTGTCTGCCGTGTGTGTTGGGGCCTCTGATGGTTTCTCTCAGGGCTGAGTTCAGCACGGCCTCTACAGTTACAGTCAGGTCGAGGGTGAAAGGCAGAAACGTTGTTTGATAGAAGGTGGGAGGGCGTTGTGTGTGTGTGTGTGTGTGTGTGTGTGTGTGGTGGGGGGAGCGTTTCTGAAGGAGCAGATCTCTCGTATTGCCTTACCATCAATAAATCTCAGAGACGTCTGTAGTGCTGACATAAATAAGCCTGATAGCTATCTGAGCGCCGGCCGCCGCATCAGCCCTCAAAGACACTCGTAAAAGAGCAAAAAAGTGGCAGAGTACACTTTTACTAACACATTACTCTTTTATGTGTGTGTCTGAAATTCGGCACGAGTGTGTGTGAGCACGTAGCAAAGGTAAATAACACTTTTGTCAACTCAACAAATCTGTTTCTATACATTGTTTTCTCGGTTGAAATTTTCAAAAAGTGGTTTATAGTATTTAAAAAAAGAAAATGTGAATGAAAATAGTTCTAATTTAAAAAAAAAATGCAATTAATTGCAATTTTCTAACCTCGTTGGGTAAAAAAAAAAAGCTAAAGATTTAGATACACAAAAAAAGGTACATCCAGTAGAACCTGGAAATGAATTAAAATAAGAAGTAAGTAAATAATACTTCCTTCAGTGTTGACATCTACCTGCTCCAATGCGTTTTCTTTATCAAATCATTTTCCTGTTTACGAAAAAAGGGGAAGCGTCCGAATTGAATGGACTCAGCAAAAACAGCTGCTCGCAGGCTCTTTGACGGGTAAAACGTCCACGTTTGAGCCAATTAAAGCGCTTCGGTAGCTTTGAAAGCATATTGTGCGCACCTCAGCACATCATAAAGTCTTCTTTCTTGTATGATCATTTAAGGTAATTGAATAAATTCACACAGCTCTGGGAGGAAAATTAGAGGAAGCTGAACTTTGGTCAGATTAGAGCTTTTAAGAAAGCAGAAAACATACACGAGAGGTCCAGCGGTCGATGGTAATTTAATGAACATTTACCTTCAACTGCCTCTCGCCTTTCTTATCCATCAAAATGTTCAGTTTGTTTGGTTTGACTCTATCTCTCTGTCACCTTCTCAACCCTAAAACTCCACCGTGAAAATGAAATATTTGGTGTTGCAGCAAAGAGTCTGGGGGTCGGGGGTGGGGGGTGGAGGGGGCGCAGAGAGCCGCTTACCATGCCAGAACTAGCACTTCTGCTTGGAAAAAAGCGGTTGGAGTTTTCGTCAGACGTGCGGCGCAGACAGACAGAGTGAAGGAAAGGCTTTTTGAAAGCGCCATCCAAGAGCAACAGAAAACACTCCCTCTTGACCGTGTGGTCAAAAATGAGTGTAGAGGCGGCAGTTGGCCTGTCGCCTGGAGAGAAGGGGGAGCAAATATGCCCAAGTCAGCCCACGACGAGCCGCCTCCGCGGCCAGAAAGTGACCGCAGGTGGAGAGGAGGCGATAAAGAAGGAGGGAAGCAGGTAGGGAGAGGTAAAAACCAGATGAGGAGCGCTTCGGGGAAGGTGGAACCGTTTATTACAGCACCGGGGAAGGGAAGAGGGCATATTATGAACAAGGTCACAACGAAAGCGTTTGGAGGAACGGGAAATGATACAGGATATCTCCCCTCTGTCTCCCCGCAGCCTGAGGCCTGGCCGTCACCGACACAGCCGCAGGGGGAAGTCGACACTGCCGCGGTATAAATTTCACCCGCTTGTGTTTTGCGGAACACACGTTATCAAGGCTGTCTGTCTGGATCTGGGGCTGGGACCTTGACCCCCGGGTGCCCCCTCTGGAACAGACAGTCGGCTTTTATTGGCTCGTCAGATCCAATTTAGCTAACACGATACAACAATTCACAGCTTCTTAGTTTTTCTTTCCAAATGTGGTGGTGAAATTTGCTTTGAGGGTTGTGGTAGTTGATCAGGTGTGTGCTGTTCCACTCGTTATTCAGAAAATAAATGTATTTTACCAAACATAGATTGTTTAAATACTTGCAGGCATTTCAGTCAGGAATGAATCCAGTGACCGATTCCTCTTGCTAAAACCCAGCAGTTGTGCTTCTTTTATCCAATTAAACATGAAGAGATGTCAGAATGATGACAAGAAGGGAAATGCACACAGTCCACTGCGCCTGTTGGCGTCGTACTTACAGAGCAGCAGGTGATGTGATCTGCTCAGCTACGGCGGTTGGGTTGGGTGAGACTCCTGTAATCAACAGAGCAACGTGATGGGCCATTCTGGCCCCGTTGGTGGCCTGAGGGCTGGATCTGCGTTGGAATGAGGAAGGGAAACTTTAACTTGGGCTGGGTGTTGCAGAGCGAGGACCTGGATGGAAGTGAGGAAGTGTGTGTGTTATGTTGTCTTGTCTCCTGTCCTGACATTGCAGGTTGCAGCATGTTGGTGGGTGTCTCGGGGGACTTCTGTCAGGAGGGCGGGGCTTATTACGTTTCCAAAATCCACACAAACACCAGTCTGGAATCAATCTGCTATTGAGCTGTTCCGGCCCTAAACACTCACAAACACACACACTTCGATCGTTAACCCCAGAAAGGCCGGCCTGGGCTGCTGCCCGTGTCGGTAGCGTTGATCTGGTGAGCTGGTGCAGCTCTGAGTTCAGCTGCTGCTGAAGCTCTTCGCCAGATCACCGAGAGCGGCTGCAGGATCCACCGGACGGGAAAAGAGCACATCCTCAGTTCAATCCTCGGCTCAGTTTCTCCTCCGATGGCACCCAGACGTCAGAGCAGAGGCTGGCTGCAGTTCGTTTGCCTCTTCCGAAATTAACGGCATTAACAACGAGGTGCGACAGCAAAGAGTGTGTGGTCTGGCAGACGCAGCAGAGAAATCAACATATTATTAATGGAGAACACGATCCCTCGTTCCATCTGGGCTGTCTGACATGGTGGGCTGCAGCGACGCATCCACACACTCACAAATGTGTCTGTGTGTGTGTGTGTCTCAGTCTGTGTCTCATTTTTGTCTCTTTCCTCTTTCACACTAGCTATTCAAATGAAACATTTTCCTCCTTTATCTTTGCGGTGCATGGATTCGTGCGCATGTGCAAGAGTGTGTGTTCATATGTGTGTTTGTGTGTGTGGGTACAGAGGTCAGTGAGATAACATTTGGTGGACCACCTGGCGGGAGCTCAGTTTGCAAAATACAAAGGCTCATCTGACCCAAATAATTGTGCGTGTGTATGTGTGTGTGTGTGTGTGTGTGTGTGTGTGTGTGTTCATTTAACTGAAAACTGAGTTGCAAAAGGGAAAGCGGCCTATTACTTCTGTTAATTTTATTAAGTAACACGAGAACAGACAGAACATCTAAAGTACACTGAGGAGGGTCTTTATTACGCTGTTATAAGCCTCAATCTCTCTGATCACAACTGCTTTGTGCACGGACACAGAACAAACAGAAATAAGTCGCTACCAGCTCCAGTCAGCCAACACGTTCGTGCACTCGCAAGTGTGTGTGTGCACGTGCCTAACAGCAGTTTTGTCTGACACAAAAGAGCGCTTTTATTTCCTCCCCGTACGGCTATTTTTCACCGCTACAGTATTTTCTTCATCACTGTTCTTTCTTCCGTGAAACAATAAAATGGTCTGGCCTCTAAGTTATGGGGGTCTTTTGAAGTGAGGGGGGAACCAGTAAATTTAGCGGGCACCTTTGGGACCTGGTTCAGTGGTGCATCGGCTGCACCCATTTTTCATGTGTGCATGTGTGAGCACTTGAAGCAGACTGCCCTTGTGTTGGTGCGTGCACTCGCGCTTTAATTTGATGTGCACGTATTTCACAGTCACACGGATTTGCGGCAACATCAGGTTTCTAAAAGCAGCGTAAATTACACAGCACGCGCTGTATTTACACACACTTTCATGTGTTTGTGCACTAATGTGTGTAATAACACAAGACCTCATTGTTCAAAAACCAAAACGATGAGAAATGCAAACAGGAGCTGCGGAACAAGTTGATTTACGGTGCCTTAAACACACAACGTGACATAAATGATCACCGGTTCTGGAGGTCGTGATGGTCAGACGTGCAGCTCCTCCAGACTGGTGATTTGATCCTTGCAGCCGCCGCAAACCCTCCCAGCCATCACAGAGCCTCCCTCTCCTTCTCTCTCTCATCTGTTCCATCGCTACCGTTCATGGAAGCGCTTTTTCTACACACCTGTGCAGGTCTAGTGTTTCAGCCCAGTCCCTGAAAAATAAATGTGGCGCTCCAATCTCTTAATCCACTCGGCTCCACGCTGCCACGTCACATGACACCGCCGTGGCCATCCTGTTGCCCAGACAACGCTGGTGAGATAAAGTGTGTGTGTGTGTGTGTCAGACGAGGCAGGAGTGCAGGTGTAGTTGGATTTCCATCCGTCTGGTTGTGCCTCTCCGTACACAGGCGGGTCTTTAAAAAGAACGCAGCCTAAACTTTATAATTTTTTATTTACATCAAGGCCCTCGGTTTGTGCTTGTGTACGCATGTGCACGTGTGTGTGTGATGATACCCAACCCCAGCAATCAGTCTGACCTCCACTCTAGAGTGAACTGCCCTCAATGATTAATGGATCTGCCTCCGTGCTTGGTCACCACGGCAACACGAAACCCGATAGCCCTCAGGAATTCGCTAGCTCGCCCTCAAAGTTAGACTCCGTATGTGTGTGTGTGTGTGTGTGTGTGTTGCTAAGCTGTGGGTGAGAGGCATTAAGGCCAAATATGACTCTAAAAGATGGATTTGGTTGTGGTAAAGCTGGGAGAAGATTGAATAAAAGGATGAAGATGATTCTGGGTCTCTAACTGATGACGGGCTTGAACTCGGCCCATGAAGCGGCAACTTCCAGGCAGGAACGGGAGACTGTGCCCTGCACGGAGGCACCGTCAGGCGCTGACGCAGCAGCTAAACCGTTGCTAATTTTACCAAAGAATCAAATTTGTAAATAGGTAAATCCTAAATGCTTAAATGACACCTCGTGAAAGTCTGATGATGAGCAAATCCAACAAGTCGGAGCTCTTCAGCTGAAGTGCTGCGATCCAGCGTGTAAACAGGCAGCTGACAGACAAACTCAAGTGTGCAATCTGATTTTCACAGGGCCACTTCAGACGTTATTGATCTGCAGACCAAAGAGGCTCATTAGACGGGGTCAGGGCGGCAGACGCGCAGTGTCGTAAACGCTCGCGCAGTAGAATCCCGCATACAGACCTCATTAGGCTGACGAGCGCTTCCAGCCTGAGGTGATTACGTCTGTGGATTGTGTTCACCATGACAGTCACCCCACAGATGTTTCCCTCCTGTACAACTTTACCATCCCATAGTGGAAAACCAACTAATTTGTCTGCAGATAAAAATGCACTCAGGAATATTTTGGAAATACAAACTTTGTTAGGAGTCCTCAGTAGATTCGTGAAAGTGTTTTTAGTGACAGATACTGATCAGAAAGGGACGGCGTTTACTTAAACACAAGTGTTCATGGGAGAGCTGGTGTTTTCGTGTCAGCGTCCTGGCCTATGTGTGTTCGTGCTGAGTGACAGACGCAGCGGGGGTATCCGTGACACTGTGTTAGACATGTAAACCCAGCCTGAACTGCTCCGGCCACCCCCCACCCACCACCACCACCCTAACCCTACCATCACCCTACTTTTTGTTTCTTCTCCTCCTTCCTGATAAAACTGGTTCTGCATTCTCAAAATGGCAGCGCTGACAACCCACTTGCTCTGCTAATCATGTCGTAACTACAGCCAACTAGCTCATCATGTGACCTAATCAACCGTTGTCGTTATGTCACGGTGTTTAGAGGCTGCGTGTATTAATCACAGCCTCTCCAAAATAAACAAACAAATTTTTGGCAACACTATGAAACCAGCCATAAATATTTATCTCTGGAGACGTAACAGAGGAATTTCAAAATAAAGTTCATTTCAGTTCCAGATGCAGGAATATGAAACAGCGTAATAAGATGTGCCAGCTTGGTGGAGCCATGTTCGTTAACCACAATGACACAACACACACATGTGAGCAAGAAAAAAATCTAATGTGTGTTTTAACGCGCAATACGTGTTTGGTAAATGTTTGCCTGCGGACCAGAACTCCTCAGCAGCCATTTTACTCTGATTTTCCCCATAACTGCTGACTTTAAGACCCACATCATTTATTCTGTAATTAAAAATGTTAAAGCTTCGTGGGGATGTTGATGGGGGAAGGTGAGAACCAGAAGAACACACAGGAAAAACGTGAAACTCAGCTCTGGTTATCTCCTACAGCTCACTTCAGCCTCAGCCAATCAATTATTGGACATGTCATTTGTCAGCGAATATCAGAGCGCTGTTTAGTTCAGCGGTATTAAGTTAGCGGCCTCTGTCAGCCTCGCTTTCATACCTTGTGTCTTGACGAGCAGCTGAAATTAGTCATGATTAGACCACTGGCGTCTTCGTCTGTAACCACAACTTGGGTTTGTCACTGATCTTTGCAGAATTTTGCACACACACACACACACAGACACACACACACACACCAGGAAAGCAATTATTTGGAATTTAGCTCTAATTTATCCTTTGACAGCGAGTCTCTGACTGCCTTTTCTTACAGTCACATGACCACAGCCAGCATCTTCTACCAAATCAGAATTTGAGATGAGCATCTGAAATAACTGCGCACACGCTCCGAACACCAACACTCTGCACTAATACGCAATTAGTGATGCATCAATCAGTTTAAGGCTACGATTGTTTAGAAAAATGTACTAAAGGTTTCCTAAAACGATGGAGTCATAACAAAGAGGGCAGAGGTATGACACCGTGTTTGAGGGTGTGCGATGTTTGACCGTGTTTACACGTGAACCTTTTAAAGGTCGGAAAATAGCGCGCACGCGCGTGTGTGTTTGTGTGTGTGATGGGAGGCCTGACAGAATGAAAGTCATCCAGCTGAGTAAAGTTGGGTCCAGGCCGGAGCTCCAGTCCTAATCAGGTTACATGATTAATGAGGGGGGAAATGGGCTCATGTTGTATTAAGAAAGTGTGTGTTTGAAGCCGGGGCGGTGGGTATCAGCAGCCTAATGCATCAGCCATCGACTGGACACCTGAGATCTGGCTCTGCTAGGCTGTGAGCTCAGTCCCAGCGGAGAAACGCTGCATCGATTCTCCAAAAATTCCTCCTCATACTCTCGCTTCTTTCTTTCCCCTTTTCTCCTTCCCCTTTTTTGGGACTCTCTACGTCCCTCTGCACATTTCTTGCGCACCTCCTTTGTTTTATTTAATCACTGCACCTTCCTGCCTCCTTTTCAGATCTATCTTTCTCCTATTTCTTAACCTCTCCCCACACTTTTGCACACATGGCACAAAAGCAGCAGTGTTTTCCCACAGCGATTTTGCCTCTGTGTGATTTGAGTTTATTTCTGGCACGAGAGCAACGGCCAACACACAACCCTCGCAATGCAAATATAGAACAGTCATTTAATCTCTGCGACTCGCGGCACCGTCGACTTGTCTCGTATATTAAGTGGTACTCTGGTAGAAAGGGTACGGCTTTTGCCTGAATCATTCGCTTGTCTGGTCTCCATAACAAGACAAAGTCTGTTTCATTATTTCTATCCTCGAGTTTCCAAAAAGTATAGTTTTATAAAACCAGCTGACAATTTTTGTGTCAAAACACACTTAAGTTTGCAAGTCTTCGCTACCAGTTAACCACAGTAATAACACGGGGACGACTCAGCACATGGCTCCGCTGAGTGAAAGTGAGATTTGTGCTATAGCCAGCAGCCAATTAGTCGGCCCGTGTGGTTCTTTGAGGTTGACTGTATCTCGATGATCTCAGGGGAGGAGAGTTTTTACGTGCACAGTAGCTGCAGCGCCAGCTCTGAGCTGATGAGTGATTCTGGTGCAGGTTGGAAAGCAAACACAGCCAAAGCAGAGCTCCGCTTTTCCCCCTGAAGTAACATTCTGTTTTCTATCTTATCAGCGGCAGTGATTGTGGTGCACTAAAGAGAGAGAGAGAGAGAGAGAGAGAGAGAGAGAGAGAGAGAGAGAGAGAGAGAGAGAGAGAGAGAGAGAGAGAGAGAGAGAGAGAGAGAGAGAGAGAGAGAGAGAGAGAGAGAGAGAGAGAGAGACAGATACAAAGACCGAGAGATATATATATAGCTGCATACACAGTGTCCAAAAGGGAAAGTCATCTTAATAAGTGAATACAACACTCATAAAAAGGAAAGACTCTTTAATCTGAGGAGATATAGATATATATAGTTTATATATAATAGATAGAGAGAGAGAGAGAGAGAGAGAGAGTGTGAGAGAGAGAGAGAGGGAGAGTAGGTTAGATGGCTCCCAAAGCCATGAATTCTCTTTTTAGCTGCGTCCGGAGTGTTTAAAAGGGAAGGCATCTCTAAACAGCGATAAATACACTCATCTAAAATTCAAGAGCGCATAAATATGAGGAGTTTTTCCTCCTTGTGGTGTCATTTGCTTTTGGTTTACTCCCACGTGAAAGAGCCAGAATTATGAATAATCAGAGCGTGGTCTGTGTTTGCTCCCCTCAACTGAACCATCATCTCCAATGAGACAGTTTACCCGAAAAAAGTTTGGCGACTTCTCTAACAAAGGAAAAGTATAAGGCGTTCATTAAATGAAAATAACCCCCGGCCCAGGGAATCAAAGCAGCAAATCCGGCTGGATAAATAAATAAATGAGTGAAATGAAGATCATGAAATCAAGACAGAGGAATGGTGAGGAGACCCACAAGAAGCTCTTGATATACTGTATGGAAATAAAGCAGCAATATATAGACAAACAATTAGAGCATCCAGTCATCAGTAAACATGATTCACCTTCATGTGTAGATACACACACACACACACACACACACACACACACACACACACACACACACACAGACTCCAGCTATGGCTTCTGCAGAGAAAATATCTGTGTTTTTAAAGTATTACCAGTCATATTTTCATATTTCTTTCCCCTCGCTGTTATAATTTTCTCCCATGTCAAACAAATCAAAATGCCAGGACCAAACGAGGGCTGAGGGAGCAGCTCACATTTTCCACTGTCAGGTTCACAGACGCGCCTGCTCGCACAAACAGGCTCTGTGTTGGGAGACGTGACCTATGTGTGTCAGTGGATCTCTGCACTGTGGCTGTGCCTGCATGGGCGTGTTTGTTTGTGTGTGTGTGTGTGTGTGTGTGTGTGTGTGTGTGATGGCTCTGTGTTCATTTTAAGGTGAGTAAACAGCGCGCTTCATTCTGGGCCTGAAGACGCCGCGCGGCTTCACAATTTTTAATAAGGCCTCGTCATTTTATGTAATCTAGGTGCACGTAATGAGCAAGAGGAGACGGAAGGGCTGACAGCGCCGACCTTGTTGGACTGACTGACTGTTGGACCGACTGACTGATGCTCAGAATAATGCTGTGTGTGATGTGGTACAAATGCAGTTTAGCTTTCATTTTGTCTGGGCTGCAGATGTTGAACCGCGCCAGCATCATGCTGCAGTTTTTACCCTCAGCAGGCATTTTTCATCTGCTCGCTCACGGCGGAGGAGAGCGTTCCCTTCTCTAATGTGCACATGATGTATAGGACGCACGTGAGAGAAGAAAAACGCCCTTAAAAAATACATTTCAGCGCAAAACTTTGAAAGTGTTGAATCTAGACTGAGGCTGTAGGTGCCGTTTGTCAGACGTCACAGAAAAAAAGGAAAAATTGGAACGACGGACCAAGAGGCCATTTTATCACCCAAACAGGAAAGCCGGGCGATCCGCAGCCTCCCGGTTACATTTCCCCTCGGAGCACCATCCGTCATCAAAGGGTCAGGGGTCGGAAGATTCATCAAAACAGTTTATGCAGCGTGAGGTACACAAAGGAGCCTCTCAGGATTAGAGATGGCCGCTGTGTTTATAGCTGTCTACATTAAGAGCGCGCCCGTCAACGCCGCGCTGGACTGGTGTGAACTCATCAACCATCCCACACGGCGGACGCAGGCTGCAGCGGCCAGCCGTCCAGATTTATTTTAATTAGACAGCTACAAGGTTTGGCATTTGAAGCAAAAGCAAACCAGCCAGATTTTGTTTTTTTGGTGTTTTAGAGTCAAATAATGGAGAGTGAGATAGGGGAGGTTTTTCTTTTGCTCAGTTATTCCAAAATCCACATGCAGAAATGGCCATCGCACCCACTGCTGCTACTCTAGTTTCTTCACCAGCTCATCCAGACTGCGGCTGATGCCCATCGCATCCGACATGTGTTGACTGCCCAGCAGCTAGTGTGGGAAAGGATCTCACCTCAAGATTCTTAACTCTATTGTGCACAATCTTGCTTTTATACGGTCTAAATTATCGTCGCGTTCTGCGTTTGTCTGCAGGTTCCGGAGCGGCCGATGCCAAAACTCTCCCTGCAGCTGGATCCCGGCTCCTTTTCTGCAGAAGAAAATCAGACCCTCATGCAAAGAGTCCATATAAAGAATCCTCCTGCACCTCTCTCTGTTCTGGGCCGTGCATTAGCCGATGTTTGGACACCTATAGGAGCCCGCCACTGAACAAGGAAGCCTGTCAACGAGGGGCTTCGGTAAACCGAGAGATTATCCAAACAGTGAGACACCGACTAATAAAAACAAGCTCTCCTTTCACCGCATTAGTGCTGCATTAGTGCAAAGAGTAAATGAGGCTCCGGCGGTCTGGGCGATGCACAGTCCAGAGCTGTTAAAGGGATCTTCTGTAAATAATTTGTGATTAACTGCAGGCTCCGTTTATGAGATACCGGCATGTTTCGTGAAAACGAGACGCTGCGTGTGGCTCTGACACAGAAATCCGCCAAAGTCAAAATTAAAATCATTTTACTCGCTCGGTGGGAGCTAAATGCTGCCTAAATTGTGAAACAAGGTGATTAAAACTGGTGTTTTGAGAATGATACAAATAAATGGTGGAAAAGGTCAAACATAGAAAAAAAATTACTTCAAAATTGTATTGGAAACTAACCAGTGAATACCGCTTCTATAATTTACACACTTATCAAATATACTTTCAGAATACAGTCGGCCTTTAGGTAGTAACTATATGGTAATTAAAACAGCCTTTTCCCTTTTTTAAATGACAACATTGTAAGCCAAGTTTCCTGCTTCTCTGACGGTGTCTGGCTCAGGACACTCGGTACAGTATGTTACAGTAAGTTTCAGCCTCGGCACAACGCCCTCATTAATGATGTGAGCTGCTCATGGGCATAAACCTCAAGTGCTCATGACTTTTATTAACTCCTACAAATTCAACAGCTGCCCTATTTTATTATTATTTAAGGCACGGAAAATGAAATCATTTCATTTCCTTTCGACAACCTTGTCTTTTTGTGAAGTTCCTCGAGTTGAATTAGGGGAAAGGTTTGTAGGCATTGAATCATTTATTTACACAGTAAAAAGCCTCCGTTTCCACCGGTGACCTGCACAGGATTGGCGCCGTAATGCCCTCTAATCCTTTCAGATATTCACTTAAATATGAGCTGGGGCTTAAGGGTTTAATTGAAAGCAAATTAGACGGGCGTTGTGTTAAATATGCGTTGTTACTAAAACCCTGCAGAGCTGCTGTCTGTGTGTTTAACTGTCAAATGTCCTCATAACTGCAGCTTTATGTAAATGGTTTCTTTTTTTAAAATAGAACTGCATAAATTGTCTGAGCATTTTATGCCAATAAAGTGATTCAGCGTGATGTCATTAGGGCCTAATAGCTGGTCTCGGAGGTGGGAAGGACACTGCTGGCAATAACGCTCCGGAGCAGGAATTTTCCTTTTATTAAAAACTGTTTGGGTGACTGGGAGTAAATTCATTATCTGACTCTATTAAGTCGGCAGAGCGGGAATAAACTCCTGACGAGGCGCCGCCAAAGAGCCTCGGGCGCTTTTTACCGCAGCTCATAAACAAATGAGGATCTTTAGATTAGACGCTCTCGTTCTGCTGTTTGCAAATGTGCAGGAAGTGAAAATAGGGTCATATTTGCTAAATAAATAAATAAATAAATAAATAAATAAATTCTTTGGCCAAAAAAAGGAGAAAATCATTTTTTGGGAGCACATTTTTCTGAGGACGTCAGTCGCCTGTGTGTTGTCTGCACCTACTCATCTTCTCCATCCTCCCATCTTCAGCTTCAAAAATCCATCTGAGCTGCTACATCCCATCGTCTGCCACCACTTCGCCCAGCACTCTCCCTCCGCCCGCTGCCTCTCTTCCCGACCCCTGCGGGCGGCTCCCCGGCCTTCAGAGCGGGGATCCAGCACAGAGCAGCCGGACGCGTCCGCATGTGTGGGAGATTTCTCCTGCAGACAACACCGGCCCTCCCTGCTTTAAGCTCTTCTCTTTCTTTTCTCACTGCTGTCAAAGAATTAGGAAAGGCTGCTTTTAGCTGCAGTCACAGCCTTCGATGTTTAAGTGAGCTAAAAAAAAAACAAAAACGGAAAACTGGGCTCACTGACAGCAGCCTACAGGGACTTTGACCTTTGACCTGAGCTCTGTCATGTCAGAAATGAGAAGGACATTTATGAAACAATTTAAAAAACAAATCAAAGACATTTTGGTTTAGGTATCGTTCTGATTTAGTAATTTCTTCTTTGAACAATCCAGACCCTCGTCTCGCGTCAATGTGTGTGTTAGTTCCTGACACACACACACACACACACACACAGGGAACCTGCTGCTCTGCGAACTCGGTGGGTGGAGGGATTTTTCCTGTTGGCTGAGACCTGTTGAGGCTGATTTCAAACTCGCTGTTCTGCACAGCGGTCGTCCCTGCTGCGTTCCTCGGCTCACTTGACCCCGGTCCGTGTAGCCGCATCTCTCTTTTCTCCGGTTTTATGTTTACACGCTGTTGGGAGACTTTAAAGCGCCTCAAAAGGGAGGAAAAAACCAAAACCTGAAAGGCTGATTTCTACTTTATGCCTCTTCTTCCAGCCGCGCCTTCGTGGGGACGAGGCTGCGCGCGGCGATGGCGCTCCTCGTCAGGGGCCAATCAGGAACAGATGGATGGGGTGATGACCCCCTCCCCCCTTGGAGCAGCAGTGCAACTGTCACTCAAAATCCCAGCATGTGGGTTTGTGCACGAGTGTAGATTTGTGTGAGGAGAGGATGGGGGGGCTGGGGGGCGATGTTATGGCTCCGAGGGTCCCCCTGATATGAGTGACTGACACTCCTCCAACATCTGTTCTGCAGAAAGTTCTCTCTCCTTCTCGCTAACGATCTGCCTGACTGTTCCCTTCCTTTCTGCCCCCCAACAGACCAGCATCAGACGATCTTTTTATTTTACAGTAAAGCCGGGAGGAATGGAGAAATTACATTAGGACAGAATAAGATCCTCCATTTACGAGGTGGCTCTTTGCAGGACTCTGCGCCGCTGCTGACAGAGGAGGCTGCAGACTGATGCCTTTACCCTTCTCTTCTCCTTCCTCCCTCCCTCCGCCACCACCTCCACTCCATTCTTGATGCTCGGGTTACTCTCTGTCTATCAAGGGAGAGGGGGAACAGGAGGTGGGGTTGTTGTGATCAATGGCAGGAAACCAGACGATGGGATGGGAAGACGTGAAACAGATAGGCTCCATAACCTCTATAGGACCAGGATATAGCAATCATTTCCCTCTCTCTGCTCTCTCACACACAGAGAAACACAGTCCAGACAGCACACACACACAAACATAAATCTGACCACAAACATGCTGATATGTCCCCACACACACACACACACACACACACACAGGCACACGCACCGTGGTTTTCAGAAGACACATGCAGCAGGCCTTTAGGCTGCAAGTGAGCCCATTTATCTGACTGTGAACATCCAACATCCAAAATTAGCTTTATGCTAATCCTAAACATATTGCTTTCAGTCTCCAGGGGGCCACAAATTCCCCTGCATGAATCTACTCAGAGATGCACGCAGAAGTGAACGCGTGCATCTCAGACGAGATAAGTGTAATTGGGTCAGACAGAGAGCATAGCCGTCTCATTTCAGTTTATTAATTTGTGGTATTTTTATTAGCATTTCTCGCCAGTATTTAACGGTGGACAACACCGCAGCTATTTCCTGAAGGCATATATTAGCACAAGTACTTGCCGCTTGCTTAAACTCTATTCTTCTGGATTAAATTATGCAGTATTAGATTCCAGCAGAGTTATGAAACTACCACTGATAACAAAATGAAAAAGTTTGCACTAAATATGATCCCAGAGATTTATTTACAAACGCTCTCCCTCAGATGATGGGTGCACTCGCGGTTGGCAGGTCTAAGCTGGATGCATTAGGCGCGTCCGTGTGTTTTGGGACGGATACAGTGTGTGTGTTTCTAATCTAGGTGCTGCAGAGTGGGCTAGCACTTTTTCGCCACTCCAGCTAATTCTTAACTCCTGTCAAAACACGGAGCTTTAAATTGAATTAAGGTCCCATGCTGTAGTCCCCGCCGAGCCCCCCAACCAGCGCTTTTAACACCCTACACTGCTCCATCACACACACACACACACACACACACACCACACTGCAAACTGAGAAAAGTGTAAATATGTAGCCAGATCCACCTTCAAACCTGTTTGCTCTTAATTTAGTGCAGCTGAAAAAGAATCTTTTATAAGTGTTGACGATGCTGCCGCTGAAATTACTGTGCCTGAAGTAGAAGGTTTAATGTGCCTGTTTTCATTTTTACTGTTGTCTTTTACCTCCATAAATTATAAAATGACAAAGAAATAAAATAAATGAATGTAAAACTTGAGTCAATTTTTAATTATTATTGTTTCACTTTTTTTTTTTTTTTACTATAAAATTACCTTTGCTAGCCACAAGCAGCCTCCTCAGCTACTGCAGCTTTCTGATACCATAAAAAAAAAAAAAAAATTAAAAAGGAGGAATGCTAAAATGTGGCTGCTACGCTGGCCTTTATGACGCACAGATATTAACCACTAATTCAGCCCATACTGGACTGCGCGTCTGTGCTTCACACACGGCAGTTTTCACTCCTGCATGCATGCATGTTCTGCGTTTCATCCACAGATTACGCTCCAATTTGCTCTGTGCATTGTTGGCAGTTCGAATTTCACTATTAGAAATCATGTTAAACCAATATTGTCTAAGTGTGAGGGTCATTAATCATCAGCTTGACGTGAGCTCTGGACATTGTTGAAGGATAATGAGCGCGTTACTAACCTTTAATGCATTTGGGCTGCTGTTAGTCAGGTGGATAATTGGTCCGGCGCTGGTGAAGGTAGAAAATAAATTCTCTGTTATTACTTGGTGCAACAGGCATTCTCTGTTAAGCATAGATTTATTTTAATGTTAAATAATGTTAAAGGTATATTTTGAGGACTCTAAAAAAAGTTTTTAATAAAAATGATGCAAAAAACATCATTTTCAGACGTTATTGGCGGCCTAAACGTATGAATGAGCTGCTGTTTTAGTCTGGCTCCTGCAAATGAGAGTTAAGTGGAGTGTGGGACATAACCTTTGGGTGGATGGTGTGTGTTGAGCATCGCAACCCAACACCAGCTCTTTGTCTGAGCTGCAGCTCAACACACACCGTCGAATCCCAGTCGGTCAGTGTGTGTGTGTGTGTGTGTGTGTGTGTGTGTGTGTGGGAATTCTAATGACAACGGAATTCTTAAATGAACTATCCTATCATGTGCAATTTAATGTTTAAAGTATTTAGACATTTTGATGCAGGAGTTCTTTAATGTGCAAAAATAAAACAAAAGAGAAGGTACTGATTATTTTAGTTTAAATTCCCTCAACAGTTTCTAAGAAAACCCTGAAGTGAATATAAATGTGACATGTTTTACATTTAAAGACGTATGTACTGCATTTGTTTTTGCTTTCAAATTGTTCTGAATATGCACAAAATACCATTTATGGCCACGCGTGACAGAGACAGAAGTCTGCCATGGGTGAACCTGCACAGATCTGTACGTTAGCAGTGATGGTTCAGAGTCAGAGCTTAGCTGGCAGCTTGACATGATTCCTCAAAAGATTACATTCCCAGGAATGAAAAGAAAATTAAACCAAAGCAGCACTGGTGTAAATTCACTCTTGGGAAGGACACAGCTCTCTGTGGAGCGCACACGTGTGTGTGTGTGTGTGTGTGTGTGTGATGATGATGATGATGGCGATGGCCATGATGACGTTGATGATGATTGGTTAATTGCAGGCAGCTTGCAGATGCAGAGTAGAAGTTGTGTGTGTGTGTGTGTGTGTGTGTGTGTGTGTGTGTGTGTGTGTGTGTGTGTGTGTGTGTATTGTTCACAGATTGTAGTGCTAAAGGAGTGGCTTGCGGTGGCTGTGAGAGGCATGTAATATGTTTAAATAGGGCAAAGTAGTGTTTGGAGAATTGGTAATTACTTACATCCCTCTCTGGTCATACGAACACTGTCCAGATCTCACCCTGTGCTCGACACACGTGCACATGCATACATGCACATACACACAGGCACATGCGAGCCAGTCAGACGCAGAGCATGCAAATCCACAATCAGTACCAGAGACTCTCACTGCCCATTAATAGTTGCCAGCAAGCGCACAGAAAGGAGGAGTTGTGTGTAGTTTCAAGGCTAAAGCCACATATAGAGTGTGTGTTTATACATCGGAGGACATTCTTTTCCATGTTTAAGTGACTCTGTGGTCCTCACAGCAGGGCCAAAGCTCACCAAAGATTACTGCCAAAGCTCTACAATAGTTGGCTGCTGCACAAGCTGGAAAGCATTTAATGAAAAAAAAACAAACGTTATTTATGAGATTTTCAGTTGGAAAGAATAAAAAATGTCTGTGTTTTAAATATCTTTTTAGTTGGAGAATTAAATGCTAGAGCCTTAAACTATTTCAATAATTGAATCCCTCTGATTCATCTATGCTAACAGATCCACTCAAATTATTGGAGTCATATTTAAAAAAAATAAAGTTTTCACTAAAAAAAACTCTTCAGTGTTAAAATTTGTTTGACAAAAGTGTTTGATGAGTGTATGCACCTTGTTTGGATTCTATGTTGAACTTTCATCACTTTCACATATTAACTTTGAGAGGCGGGCGGGAGCTCCGTTTGTTTTAAAAGCGAAGCTCACCGAGCATGAAATCAAATTACACAAAACATTTAAAATGTGAACGTTACCCTTCCAGGAACTGGCTTCTCGTGAGACATCGCGCTGCGGCCACGCTCGGTGCACGAGGAGCATTTCCTCAGTCGTAACAGTGACGATGCTTTCAGGCCTTGGCAACAGCGGATGGGGTGACGGACACGGAACGAACCTAAGGAGGCTTCTGAAGGACGCAGCGACCTTTTTACCCCAGAACCACTAAAAGACGCCCTTTCAGGGCTGTTTCTCCCAAAGTGTCCTGCTCAAGAAGCCTTTTGACACTTTTTTCCTGAGCGGTTCGGGAAAATGGACATGAAAATATACAAGATTGGCGGTAATTATATGTGAAGGTTTATTTAAGTTTAAGGGTAACGTGGAGGGAAAAAAAGCAGACGGACCAGATCTGGATGAGGGTCTCGCGTGCGTGTCGGAGTGGGCTGAGCCACGCTGGGGTACGTGGCCACGCGTGTGCCGTGTGCTTGATGATGATGTCTGGACCAATCTGCCCGAGTGAATGGTTTGAATTAACTGGCCCACGACACTCAAATTGTCCTAATCACTAAGTAAATAGATACTTCCCCAAGCTATCAGGGCACACACGCCGCCAAAACGGCCTGGAAGAGGTGGGTGTGGGGTTAAAGAGGGGGGAGAGAGAGAGAGATACCCTCCTCTTAATTGTTGTTTTCCTTTTTATTCCAGTCTATAAACACTCAGCGTAATCATTCGTAAGTGCTGCTTTGATTTGGGGGAGGGCGCCTGGAAGAGGCGAGAGGTGCTCCGTGTGACCTGTTCCGTTCCACGGTCGGGCTTGTGCACAGGGGGTCTTTTCCTCCTAGCGTTTGTGAAGCTAAATTGAAGCTGAGAGCTGGGGGAAGGCTAAAATTACACACCTTGTGCCCCCCTTTGAATGACTGGCCTCTAATCTAACCCAATCTAGCTTCCAGCAGACCTTATGGTGCTATATTTCTTTACATGTGTTAGGATTTAAGATTGGAGCCCAACTGAGAATGAATGTTATCTACTGAAATGAATCAGATTTGGTTAAATGCTTTTAGCCGGACTGAATCTTCTCTTTGCGTAGATTTAATTAAAGTTTTCCGAGGATTATGGCCTGAAATTTGAGTTTATCTTGCTTTAATGGCACAAACGTGTGCACACAAGACTAACACAGGAAATTGGCATGGGTATGCATGTGCAGCAAGGCATTCATATTACATTATGTTGCTTACCCAATGCATAACAAGTAGAATTCAACAGTTGTCCAGTGTGTCCCGGCCAAAGCTGCGGTCGTTAGGAAATCCAATTAAAGCCTGGAAACATTCATTTACAACATCCAAGCTCAAAACACTGTGTTTCTACTGTTGAACACACTTTGAGTCCGTGGATTTTTCCATAAACACCTTAATTAAACCAATTTAAGGGCCCGAGTAGGTTAATCAGTGACCAGAACATCAAGGTGTACTTCAGGGCAGCAACCTTCCAATGAAAGATTAAATGTCAGTCAGGACTCCAGTCTGGAACAAGAGCGCCGAGGATCCTGTGACACACCTGAAATCTCAAGGGGGCGTGTGTGTGTGTGTGTGCCTGTGTGCTGTGTTGCATGTTAACTACTGAGGACCTGGCAGTGCTTGTAGGGACAAATGGCCCTTACAAATGTGGCAGTATTATTGATATTGGGAGAATGGATCTGTGTTAGATATCAATGCATATCAGTGCAAAGTTAAAAGGGCACTGAGGCAAAAAATTCCACTTTAAATTGAAGTCTGCACATGTTCTACTTATGTTTTGACTACATAAAGAAGGTGAGGAGATACAGGCAGCAAATATTGACCCTGAGCTTTAACGTGGATCAAGAGACTCATTGTTTCAATGATTAGAGAAAAATCTACTGGTGAACTGCAGAAGTGTGTCAAGTACTTCTATCACATAATGATGTTTTTCTTTTAAATACCAGAGAAGCAGAAAACACCTTCCGCAGATTCCTAGTTTCCACCTTCAACAATCTCCATCAATTATCCAGTAATATCAGCGAGCTTTTTAAAAAGTGGTTTGAGAAAGAATAAGTACAAGACAAATACAAAATGGTTATCTAGAGTAGAAGAAAATACTACTGTGGCAGCAAATGGTGACTCGGCTTGAGACGCCAGGACTCTGGGGGTGTTTGAGGCCCGTGAGTCCACCTGAGCAGCAGCCGTGAGCTTTACAGCCTCGGCAGCAGAAACCACAGCCGAGTCGGAGCCGTAAACTCTAAACGAGGCAGCCACTTCCAGCCCGCCTGTACGCGCCTCTCCGATTGGTGTTTATTGGCTAATTAGGATCACAATTACAACATAATTGGTTTTGTGGTGTTCCCACAGCACAGAGGATCCTGTTACACCTCATATGCATAATGAGTGTAAACCAAGATCCAGGGTTTTTGGGGGGGGGGGGGGGCCTGACTCGTTCACTGGTTCCTTGCGCTGCTTCACGCCCTCCTCCCATCACACAGATGATACACACCAACAGCTGCCAGGGTCGCACACGAATCCACGTCCAGCTCAGAGTCTAATAAGCACAGATATTACCAAACAAGCCCTAATGAAATTTCTTCTGTAAATCATGAATCAGCCATTATCGGCAGGGGGGTGTCGGCCAGATCCTTGTGAAAATAAACCGTTTTTTTCTTCTGTCGTTCTGTTTCTCTCAGCTCTTCCTGAATGAGTCCCACAGCGTTTCTCTTTCTTTTTTTCCCCCTTTAAATTGGCCTGCCTTGCAGACACATGATGTCAATCCCTCTATTTATTATGTTTATTTTGCTCTCTGCCTTCATAACACACTGGAAACGTCAGCCTCAGATTCCACTCGTGTGTCTTTTGGCTGGACACTAAACATGGTGACACCAAGGAGTCTATTTTCCCTGTGTGAGTTTGTGTGGGCAGGTTACTGACAGATTTTTCTTTACACTTCACATTAGCCATCAGAGCTGTGCGTATTTGTGTTTCTGCAGCCCGTGCTCCCTGGGCTGCTGCTGACGTGTGTGTTTGTTTGTCTAAAAAGAAGTGAGCGTGTCTCTGCTGCCTTATTTGCAAATTTCTCTGATAAGAAATGATTGGGGTGCTGTGGATTATTTGTTTTTTCCAACAGATGATTTATTTTTGGAACGGATTCTTTATTTTTCAGTGGGATTTTTTTGAGCTTAAAGTTGAAATTAAATCTGGGAGCAATCAAAAGCTCTGCATCTGAGCACCCTTAAACATGTTTAGAAGGTCACTTTTGAAATAGTTGAGACACCCAAGGGTTTATCGGGCCGCTTTAGCTGGCAAACATCACAGAAGGGCCCGAAAGAAGACAGGGAAGAAATTAGTTCCAGAGAGAAAAAAGATGCAGCGGGACCGGGTCAGGTCACAGGGGGTAACTGTATCTGAAGCAAATATTGATTTGTGGCTGGCTGCAGGACAATATTTCACTTGATCTTGGCTAACTTGAAAGTTGGGAAAAACACCTCCAATCTGTAGCGGGACCTGACCTCCGAGGACAGACAGCAGAGGTGTAAAACATGATAAATGAGTAGTCCCAGTCACCGAGAAGCTTATCTGATCACTCCGATTCCCACAATGCAAATCAGCGGCACTTTCCAACACTTATCTGATACGTTTTGGTCACCAAGGTACCAAGGAGTCTGGCGGGCGCGATGCAGCGTTAATGCATCAGAGAAAATTAATTGGAAAAATTTCAGAGTTGGTTTCATTTGAGCTGAGGTCACGTGAAGACTGAGAACAGATTCCGTTCCTATCGTACTCACACATTGGCAGATTCAATATATGTCCGTCCGTGGCACCTGTGAAGGCTGAGCTCACCACACTGGAACGCAAAGACAAGTCACCTGTGTAGGCTGAACCCTACACACACATACACACACACACACTACACACACACAGCACACACACACACACACACACACACACACACACACACACACACACAGAGTGCATTATTGGTCATGCAGTTAACAAAAAAGTGTTGCTTAAGAAGAAAAAGTATTCCTTGCACTGTAAAAATGTTCACACACTGTTCAGAGTCAGAGGCGAGAACAGCATGTTTCATCTCAAACCAGCCACCAGTGCTTTTCTCTCTTTTTCCTCTTCAGGTTCTTCCCTCTTCCACCCCTGCCGCCACTCATTTACGCCTGCCAGGAGGGAGCCATTAGGGCCGTGAGCCTGCGCTGAAATTTTATTACGAAACCATTCGTACTGCTGAAAGAAAAATAAATCCAATGTTCTCTCCGACTGCATTAGGGCCGTGGTTTGGTGATTTGTTTGGGTTGATAACAATCACAGCCCACCAGCCATCCACTGGTTTGACTGGAAAATAACTCAACTCTTTATCTGCCTTTTTCATACCAGAGCCGGCCTCAACGTTACCCAGCTGGCTGGAGCATGTAGTCAGGCTTTATTTGACTTTTATAAAGCAAAGACGACTCGGGTCTGCATACGCGATGGGCCTGGATGTGTTGAAAAGTAACACAGAAAAAGAGAGGAAGGAGGTGGGGAACCAGTCTCAGTAAAGCAGCTGGATTTGCTCTGAGCTCTCGTAAAAACAAGTGAGCCCAATCAAAATGAGCAGGAGGAAGCAGAACGTGTCCTAAAAAGTGTTTTCTGGGGAGTCTGTGTGTAATGATTGTTCATGTGTTCACCCCCCCCGCTCTGTTCAAAAACGTGGGGATGGATTTCCAGACGGTTCTGTCTGGCTGTTTCACCCTCCTAGCCGTTTCTTGAGAGTATCCATACATAAGGCGCGGGTGGATTGGGGTTTTATCCGCGGGGCATAGTAGCAATCGCGTAGCGCGATGACCCTGGAAAAGTAATGTAAATGCTCTCGGAGTTGCCAAAACGAAATTGAACTCCAGATGATGAAAGACTGTTCCCACGTCTGCCGTTAAACTCTCTGTTCTTTCATTTTGGACCAAAGATTTTCTCTCTCTCGCTCTCAGACTTCGTTTGAAGTCTGCTCTGGGCCAGTAAAGCCTCCTCCATCCTTCCTGGTGTAATTTAAATGACAGCTAATGTAACCTGATATGTTGGACCACCGTACTAAGAAAAGTACCGCGAGTCCCGCCGATCGCCCCGTTCAACACATCGGCAGTTATTGTCATGTAAAGATGCAGAAGGGAAAACAATAAGATGAGACTTTCAACAGACTCTTCAGGGAACGTCTGAGAGTTAGCACGCTGAGTAAAAGAGAGTCTGTCCTCCCACTCCTTTTCTCCCTGTCTGTTGTTAAATCCACCCCTGCAAACGGTCTGGTTTTCAACTTTGCCCATCGCTGTTACACTCATTTCTCAATCTCACCACAACAGGACTGAGATGGAGAGCGTATATCTCTGCTTTGCCATGTGCATACATGCAAAAAAGCCCAAAACTGCAAAAAAAGCTGAAAATTGAACTTGACCTGTACCAAATGAAAACAATCCGCATGAAAATCAGACAATCTAGGAAACATTCAGTGTTTTGAAGACTGAAACTGAGGAGCAACGGGGGGTAGGAACACGCGACTGAGGCTACCGGGGACATGTGGTTGAGCGCTTTTTGTGCCACCAGGAATCCAGCCAGCTAATGAATTCAAAAGAGTGGACTCCGACTGTCCTACGTCCTCCGTCACTCACCGAGGGTTTGACGGAGCGGCAGCCGATATTGCAGCAGCTGGTGAATATGCATTTTACTGCTTAGCTCTTCGATTCTGCTTGATTCAAAATGACAAACTGTTCAGTGTAGCTGTTCTGATTTCTGTTCCAGGAGGCCGAGCAGCGAGCTGAGAAGAGTGTAAAAGCAGGGAGCAGGGTGGGATTAAGAAAACAGATATTTACTACAGTCTGAGGTAAAACGTCTGATCACGTGAGGAGTGTGCACTGACGTTCACGGCTGATATAAATACCACACAATCACACGGGAACATTTGGTTGTAGCAGTAGCAGCAGTGGGGCAGGTAACTAGACCCTCATCTTGTGCACTTCCTGTTGGCTAACACCTGTCACATGTGCCTGCTCTCAACCAATCAGGAGCCGGCAGATATTTTTACAAGGCGCGCTTGCTGTGTGCAAACGTTGTGTTAGATGGGGCTGGGATTGTGCTGAATATTGTGTGTGTGTGCGCGCTTGGCCTGAAACTGGATCAGTCAGAGAAGCCCGTCTAACGCGTTGGAAAGAATGCTCATGACGAGGTGCTAACTCACTCTGATGGCAACTAGTGACGGAAGAGCTGGGTGAGGGTGTGTGTCAGGGTGCTATCCCATGTCACATGGCTCCAAATAATATACAGTCCATGTTCAGAACTATAGCTCATGGTGATTCTGCTGCTTTAAATCCAAGTTTATCTTCTTTTTAGCTGTCTACAAACACGCTAAACTACATTTTGAATATGTCTTTGCTCAGTCAGGTGATTAGTTACTCAACAGCTGTAATTGCTGGAGCCTCCCAACACATTGTGAAGTGCACACTTGGAATGCATCCACCCTTACTAATCTGACTGATGGGTTAATGCGCTCTGAAAGGGAGGGAAAACCACCACCGCGTTACTTGCACGGAAACATGCGTGTACAGTGCGTCCATGTGCATTTGCATGTGTCAGAGTGTCCGACCAGTGCAGACTGGCCTGTGCACCGGGTGGAATTGATGCAAAACTTATTCAACCAGTCCATTCCCTCTGAGTTTTAGGATCACTCTTTCCATGAAGGAATTTTGTTAACTTGGAAGAGGGGAAAGAAAAATACAAACACTCTGTACCGAAAATATAAGGCCCACAACGCCTTCGCCTCTGCATAGTTGGATCATCATACGCGTCGTCGTCCACAGAAAAACACCTTTTGGGGTTTGTTTTACTAATTCAGAAAGACGGCTGAAGTGAGCCCTCAGTGATGTGGGATAAACAGAGGTAAACGCAGACACACGAGCGTCATTACAGACCTGGAGCCACTAATTCAACAGTCCTCTACGTTTGTTGACAAAGCTAATGAGATCGAGTTGATATCGGAATACGTTATGTGTTTTTAAAGGCCCCTTAAACATCTTATCCCCATTTTGTGCATGTTTGCACATGCGTGCAATAACAAGAGCCTCTACACCTGCGTTTCATTGCACCCGCTCGTGCATGTGTGTGTTTATCAATATGGCTAATGGATTTTCTGCCGGTCCAACGTTTGTGTGTTCAGTAACTCGGCCTGGCGGCAGGTTTATAAGACGGGTCTTCAGAGCTGAACCTGAGCCAGAGCCGTCAACGAGCTGACACCCGTATCAGGTCGCAGGGGACAGAAGGGGGAGAGGCTGGGTCCAGTCGATGATCGATTTAGCATTAAGGGACGGTGATATTCTGACCCGGAGACTTGGAAAAAGGGAATAGATGGAATGCTTCAGTGCAGAAAACTGAAAGGAGAAAAGGAATGGAGACCAGTGTGATGATTTAGCGCGGGCGTTTCGGGGGTTAGTGGAAAGCTTTCCCTTTTATCGGTCATGAATTATAAGCTGACAGTAATATAATAATGGCAGGATCAACAAATGCAGAGAATAAATAAACAGACATTTACATCACTCTGACTTGGGTTTAACCAACAACTTATCCTTTAATGGCTGGATTGGAACCATGCTTTTTTTTTCTTTCCCTGCCCTTTCCTGTGTCTCACTCTGTCTCCCTTCATCTGTGCCAGCTCCAACATCTTCCATCATTGTTCTGGGAAAACAGAGGAGATGGATCATCTTACACTTTCAGGAAGACGGAGGGAAAAAAAGTCAGAGCTCAAAACTCCCTAAAAACACAGGGGAGAAAAGAGAGGGCGTGACAAGAAGAGGAAGGGGTTGATAGATGAGTGTGAGAGCTGTGGAGTTATGATATTAATGATAGGGAGAACCAAACATTACGTCGTCTGTAAAGACAAATCCCTTGAACAAATCTCTGCTCAAAGTTTGCAAGCGTCTGCACAAAATTGAAAGCTAGCAGCAAAAAGGGTCAACACGAGTCTGCCCACTCATTTACTTTAATTTTATCCCAATCATTCAGTAAACTAAAACACCTTTTTTGCCTCTTCATTTTGCTTTTGCTCTGATTATTAAAAACACATTTTTATTGTTGCTTTTAATTTGTGTCCTACTCTCTCTTGCTTAAAATAATGTTTTTATGTGATATTAAAATATTAGCACCCCCGCTCTGTGCAGCCTTCAGGGCTGTGCTGGTTTGCCTTGTTTTTCATCCATCTATTTACTGCAAGGGAGAATGGTTATTAAGTGTAATATTGAATATAGAACTTCTGCATGGGTCACGTTCATGGCGTGTTTGACAAGAGTGCATGCCCTGTCCTGTCCTCCCCGGAGCCATGGAGAATATCAGTGGGACTTCACAGAAAATGGAGACTTCTCTAAAGAAACGCACGCACACACACACACACATTCACACACGCATAAATGAAATGATGATCAGGTATGTATGAGAAAAAGAGACACAGAGTTGCTTGCCCTCCAGAAGTTTCCAGCTTTCTGCTGCAGCCATATCCTGTTACTAATTCTTTGCCTCGCACACACACACAGACACACACACACACACAGACACACACACACACACACACACACACACTGGCCTGCAGACAGGAACACCAACTTCCACTGTGGGTCTCTGTTTCTCACCCTTTTCTCAGTTTTTCACCTCTCTGTCACCTCTTGAGTGACACTTTGACCTTTTCACACCAGCTCTTCACTTGAGAAAAACCCAGACGGGTGTGTACGAAAGACTCACTCATAAAAGTACAGAAGGAGCAGATAAGCAGTCAAGCATTTCACGGATGCGTTTGAGACAAAAGCCACACGACAGGACAGAGATCGGTGGTGTGTTCTGATGAATCAGTCAACGTCACTGCCAAGCAGCTGTGACCGTGTTCAATACAGACAATAAGCGGTCTGACACTAAACAACGAAGGGGTGTGTTGCTCTAAAATTGCTCTACCACATAATAAATTGTGCAGAGCTCAATTTAGACACCTTAAATTGTTGCTGATTTCCTTACTGAATCCTACGGATAAAAGGGTTTAGGAAGTTGAGTAAGCTACATTTGGACAAACTACATCCTGACGCCTGAAAGTGATTGTTTAAACTGCAATAAATCTAAAGATGTGTGATGACAGAGCTGTCATAAACGGTCTCATTTTCTCTGTAATGTTTTAATTGGCTTGCAGAGAGAAGCTGCAGGAGGAGGCAGGCATCGACAGGTAGAAGCAGGCAGGTGCAGACAAGTGAGGAGAGAACAGGTGAGAGTTCTGGGCTGAACAGGTCAAGAATCATGGGAACTTGTGCTCCTGTGCAACAGATGCCGCTTACTTCCTCAAGGCCAGGTTCAAAGGGCGTGAGCCGAAACTAAAGTTGGCGGTGAGGATCTGTGACAGTTTCTCTGAACCAGATTTCCTTACACGTGAGACACCTGCTTACTTTACAATGTATAGGTATATGAGTAAATGCATGTTAATTAAAAGGAAAATTAAATTAATAAATGGATTTATTGTTACATTACTGAATTAATATATTGTTGTACATCACTATTAGTAAAACAAGCCGTTTTTCTCACAGGCAGACTTTAAAATCCTTCATTCAAATTCCCATTTTCCTGTTGATCTCCAGCAGATTCTGTCAACTGTCCACTTAGGAGCAGCACTGTGTTTACACAGATTCTTTCACAGGGGCGCACAAGCACACATACAATAATAAACCATCTGAATTTTTTGGGAAGAGTGAAAAAAAAAACCAAAACAATACGTGAGTAAAGTGATTGCTTAGAAAAGCTGCTCCCATAGGTCAAAAGAGTAAACATGAAGTTTTCCGTGACATCTCAGGAATTTAGAAAATCTTCCTCATAGGGCAGGTCAATCACTGTCAGGTGAACGCATGTTTGTGTGTGTGTGTGTGTGTGTGTGTGTGTAAGAGAGAAGGAGTTTAATGTGAGAGAACCTGTCAGTGCTGTCTGCGCCGGTAGGAGGAAGTGAGAGGGAAAGCTTATGTGTCACCTATCGGAGTTAATTACACAGAAAAACTGGTGCAACCACATTGCCAGTCTGATGAAGACGCTGGTTCGGCTTCAGTATCGTACTTAAGTGTACACAAGCACTCCCAAGCCACATTTTTCTCAGAGATTCTAGCAAGGTGTGATTATCTTCCAGAAAAACTCATCTCCTCATCTTCTCATAATACATATTTATATATATTCTTCCTCCTGCAGTTAGCAGGGGCTGAAAAACCTCTGTTCTGTTTTATTTGTCAACTATTTAATTCTGTAAATCAATTTTGAGGGAAAAATCCTTTGTGACCCCAAGTATTAGCTAAAAAAGTAAGGATACAAGATCCCATATTTTGGAAAAACATTAACTGATCCCCCTCAGTCCTACACGGATCCCTGGAGTTTTCTGGAAGTCCCCCTTGTGAAAGCGGAGAGGGGATGGCTCTCTTAAGCTCTGGTCAGGGCTTCATTTCCCTGGCCCATCCCCATCAAAGGCCTTCTGTTCGCGGGTTGAAAGAGTCCAGTTTCTGGGCCTCCCACAACCAGGCTGCGTGGTGGCATGGATGAAGGACCTGGAATGAGGAGGTGCTAAGTGAGCGGGGAGCCAAGTGAGCATGCAGAGCCGGCGACTAATGGTTCCTCACTGGGGACGCGAAGAATGTCTACTGGGAGAGCAGGGGAGACGGGCGGTGTGCAGCAGTTATGTGTGTACGATTGTGTGTTATTTGTAGATGCTTGGGGAGATGAGATGGGTGTGCATGTGTGTGTGTGTGTTTTCCCACAGCATCCCCATTAGAGGCGACCCTGGAGAGAAATATATCCAGCACTTCATTCATTACACCCGCAGTCAGCTGTCATCTGCGTACTCACACCTACGTGCACGCTCACAGTCGGCCTTGTACACTAGAAAAGTGCAGTGTGCACGGCCAAGCACATGCACACTGACACCATCCTTCACACGTGAACACGTAAAGTCACAATCAGGACTGGATGTTTCATTCCCCCTGGGACTTCCAGGGTGGCTGTGTGTACAGCCAACCGTCGGATTTTGTTTCAACAGCACTCAGATGTAAACACAGTTTAAAGAATAAGCTCAACGGGATACAGAATAGTTTAAATTAACGTACGTAAACCGCTGCAAACAGTCATTCATTCTGATTACTGTAATGAAGAACAGAACCTCTCCAGTGTTGTAATCAGTTAGCATCTGTGCTAATAGCTAATAAAGTTGTAGTGACAGGTAGCATCATGTACAATAAGTGTTTTTAAAATAAAAGCTTCTTTTTTTGGATTTCTTCTACATCAAAAGGCCCCTATAGTTTTCCAGTCTTACTAAACCAAACAAGTGTGATTTCCATCTGTAAATCTGTCTGATTTGTTCCATATGATGGCTGAATGTATAAAGTATACAGTACAGTATCGTCATTACAGAAAATATCAAAAATATAGCTGCACTGTGTAATTTAAGAATGAAATCCACAATCCTAGTATAAATATAGAGCATAAGTATCCATAATCCTCTTTCCTACAATTATACCATGGTGGTTTTTCTTTCAACATCACCTCAAAGCAGTACACTTAATTTAGACAACAACAAAGCTATTTGAACCCAAATGAGCGGCGAAAGTATGGTATGGTCGCCTCTTGGAGGTTTCGGCACAAAACTAAACATCAGTCGGCAAGAAGGAAGATCATCTCTGTTACTTACGAGACAAGGAGAATACGAGCATATTTGCCAGCACATTCTCTATCGGTGTTTCTGTTTCTTAGTTTCAATCTAGATCTTTTTCCGTTAGTAAACGGAAAAAAACACAGTGTAACAGCTGCACTGATGCGTGGAATCCATGCATACATCTTATACAGGCTGCTTTCACTTAATTTTTCTGTCCTCATCTTACCCAGTCAGGCCTGAGCTTAGGTTACAAACAATAAAAGACGGAAGGAGGTGGAAAGATGGAAGGAAGGATACACGACTACTGCACAAATAAACATGATACAAACAAGCAGACAGTGCGTGTCGGGTTTCTCTGCTGTGACGATGGAGAGACTGAGACGCGGGACAATCGTAACTGGAGCCTGGACAAAAGGAAGGGTCCTGAAATACATGTGCCGACAAACTTGAGTCAGAGAGGAGGGAGACTGACACAGTCGTTCGCTCATGAAGCTCACACAGCCTGAACGCATGAGGGAGAGAGCAGAAGACAACTTGGGATTCACGCCCACGCCAGCAGGAAAACAGCTCTGGGAAGCCCCACACACATCACACAGACAGAACGTAAGCACAGCATGTGATAGAAGAAGACTACACACACACACACACACACACACACACACACACACGTGAAATACGAAGGAAATTGATCATTGATCATTCTACTGGGGCTGGCTGGCTATTGATTATAACGCTGTAAATAATAAACAGTCGAGGTGAACGTGTTGAATGTAGACAGAAAGGTTGTGATCTCCTTCTATGTGTGAAAACAAATCAGACCGTTTTCCATTTGCCCCTCGCACTCGTCTTCTCTGTCTCACCTGTGCTAAAGGTCCTGGGAACGACGTGATTGCTCCTGCGGTGAGTGACAGCTCATGTCCCCGAGGTAGCCGGCTCCGCCTCCAGGTGAGGTCTGTCCGTGTCGGGTTTCCACGTCAACCCCCTCATTCATTCCACGCTTCTGCCCTCATTTTCTTGGTACTTACCCCAGGCTAGCTGTGACACCTCACAACAATGCACGCGCGTGCGGCAACACACACACACACGCGCGCGCGCGCACACACACACACACACACACACACACACACACACACACACACACACACACACACACACACACACACACACACACACACGTCAGTTCACTGAACACAAAAGCTCAACATCATCACGAGTGGCCAAAGATGAGGATAAACCTCCACTAACCCCCAAACAAGGACTGGATGGGACAGGATGGTAAAAAACAAAATTAAACCTAAATTCTCACACAACACAGCTGTAACAAAAGCTCCAAAATGACACACCTCCTGTGTGTGTGTGTGTGTGTGTGTGTGTGTGTGTGTGTGTGTGTGTGTGTGTGTGTGTATACACTGCCTGAGGTAGTAGGGTTTCTATTACAGTTACGCTTCCTTTCCCAGGTGAAAAAACCAAGAAGAAAGACATTGTGTAAAAATCTCACACCCTCGGGGGGCCAAACCCGACCTTTTTTATCACTAAGGTAGGACTGAAGAAGTTAATAGTTTATTGATAAATCAGAGGCACATAATTGACCTTGGATAAAGTTCAGCCAAAATAAAAAAAGCCATTTTGAGGGTATCACTGTAAATATTGTGAAAATATTATGAAACGATCCATCGTAATGTCTACCATCCGGGTTTGAGCTCAGTTTCATCCATCCTCATCCATCTATCCTCATCCATCAACATAATTAGTCTGTTAGAACAGTAAACGTGTGTCTGCTTATGCTGGTGTGCACCAACAAGTGTCAGGGAAGATAAATTCCGCATTCTGCAACAGAAAGCCAGTGAGGCAGAGATGCACAAACGGTAAACGCGCCCATAGAAACGCAGCTAAGGAAGCAAAATTGTACAAATTAATGCTTGAAAATGAAACAAGTTCAAAACCAGGTTCAAGCCTCCTGCAGTGTTCCAGCAGCTATCTGTCAGGACTCCTAGTAATGTGGAACCGTTCTCGTTAGCTGGATCTACTCTTGAGGGAACGACAACCTGACGACTCAACGAAACCGTTAGAAAACCATTAGCAACAGGTTGAGCTATTTTTCCGCAATCACAGTCTGTTTACTTTACAAAGTGGGAGTGAAAGAACCGTTGCGATTGAACAGATTCAGATGATCGCCGTTAAAGTGAGTGAATCTGGAACCAGCAACACACACTTTTTACGGAGAGAACCAGCAGCTGAGAGCACCCCTCAGCGACAAAGTGCTGATGTTTCTAAATGTCACACAGCAGAAACTACTCCCACGCACACACACACACACACACACACACACACACACACACACACACACACACACACACACCCTGTCAAGGAATATCAGGGCGATCCTGAAGAATGCAAAAAGTAGACTGATCATTAACCCCCCCACCACCATCGCCACTAAACACACAACTACACACAACTACACACACACACACAGAGTGAAAGTAAATCTCTTGGTTTCAAGCAGAGTAAAAATATCATTATACAGTTAACTGTAGATTACAAATGGGCTGCCAACTGTCTCTGGAGATTCCACATGATCGCCAGTGGCTCCTGTGATTGGCTGTCTGGCAAAATGGCAGCAGTATCGGGTTAGCGATTGATTGGGTGACGTGTGGTGAAACAGATGGAACAGAGAGGAAGTGTATTCCCAGGAAACTACGCCAACGACCGGGTTTTTCCAAAGGCAGGTGAGGTGGACACACACACACACTCACACACTCCCACACTCCCAGGAAGATTTCTGAACCTACACCTCTCCCTCTCTAGCTCAGAGCCTTCCCAGCTCGTTCTCCAGCACTCACAGGCCATTTGGTTCTGCATAGATCTTCATCATGTTTAATTACCTTCTCAGGTTTCTCTGGAATGAATCCACATGTGAGTGTGTGAGATGGGGGGCAGCTTTACCTTTTCTGATTTTTAGGAAATTTATTTAATCTGACAAAAAGAAACCATAAATAAATAAATAAATTAGGAGAAAAGTTGAATTGGCATTCTTTCCATTGGTGAGATTTACCATTGGATCCAAACATATAAAATCATACTTAAAAGTCGGCTTTGCCTCCACGAGACTTTTACTGACCAGCCACAGAAAACACAGGACACAGCTGCCAATGTTGGAAGGGAAAAGGTCTCACATAGCATATAAACCACATGATTAAACACACAAGGCGACGGTTGTGGTAGAGTATTCAACTGAAATTGTTGTGTATATTACATTATGGGCGCGACAGTCTGGACTCCATCTATTGTCACGTCACAGCAAGGAGGTCACAGGTTTGTGCCTTTCTAAGCAGAGGTTGAATATTCTCCGCATGTCTGTGTGGGGTTCCTAGAAGTACTTCAGGGTCCTCCCACAGTCCTAAAACATCCACCAGAGTTCACAGGAGACTAGACTGCACCTAAACGTAAGCAGCGGTTAACAGAAGATGAAAGAATACTGACTTACTCAACCACAGTGAGGCCAAATAAAATAACACCGTTCTTCAAAAGTTTAGTATTGTAATATATTTTCCTCCTCAGGGTTTTTACACATTTCATCCGTTTAGTTGAATGGACTAAAACCTCAATACAATGAAGAAAAAAGCTTGCAAAAACAACGGGATAGCCAGCCCATAACTGCGCTGGCGTTGGAAGATCTACAAACTCCAGCTCAGCAGAGACAGCGTGACCTTCTACTGGCCTTCATCCCATCCTGCTATAAAAGACCGCCTGCTGGTGCCGTTCTCCCTACATGTGAGCTCAGCTCTGTCCCAGATGAATCTCCTGCAGTACAAATTGCAGTGATGTTTTTATGGTAACGCGCTAAATAACAAAACTCACTGCACAACTGTGCTACAGTCCAGGTTTAGAACACCATGGGAGACTTAGGTACCGCTCCAGAAGATGGCAGGCTTGATTTTATTTACCAAAGGAATCTGAGCCGCTGGTCTAAAAAACAGCAAAACAAACCTTTTCAGGAATATTCCTTTTCTGATGATTCCTACAGGTTGGGTTAACTGGAGTTGGGTTGAAGAGAGAAAAGGGGTTAACTTTTCACAAGAGCAAACAGCATCTTTTTCCACTGGTTAGGAAATTTAAAGGACTTCTTCAAATGTTTGGTGTCAGGTTGCTAAAACATGGAAACGGTCACGCTGTGAAGTACGCGTCCCTGAAACTATATGCAGTGATACATATGGCTCAATGAAAACAGCGGCTGTGATCAGACCGATGGTACTCACCTGAAATCAAAGCCTGCTGGCTGTTCCAAAAGCCCACGAGCTGTGTTTTCCATGTTCCTGTGAGAAACGCCTCCTCCTGCTCCAGGATTCACCCACTGTGCTGGAGTCTGCTTCGCTACACATGATCTGTGTGTGTTTACTAAACGTCGCATGAAATCCAGCTGCCAGGGGAACAGCAACTATCTGTGCTGCTGATGTGCTTTCGGTCTTTCTAGTCATGCTAAACTATGGAGGGAGTGAATTCACTGATGTCTCAAAACGGCTGAAAACAGTTTGTGTTTTTGCTACCTGAGCAGGTAAAAGCAGGGAAATCAGCGACAGGCTGGGACGATAATCACAGAAGAAAATCTACCTCTTTCTTTGTTTGACTCCAGCTTCGTCAAAAGCAGAAAATCTGTTGAAAGCTTTGTTGAAATGCTAATGCTGGCGCGTGTGCGTTCAAAAAAATCTCAACTTTGTGTTACATAAATCAAGATTTAAAAGAAAATGATTTATTAATCCAATATCCCTATAAGTTCGCTGTTTTTCTTGAATAAATAAACACCTACCTACTTTTTTCATTAAAATATTGATACATTTATTTTAAAGTGGTCATAAACATTCAGGGTCAACACTGGAAAACACTTTAGAAGATGCAAAAAACCCTCTTTGTATTCCCTTTAAGTGCTCTGCTTACAGGTGCATTAAAAAACTGTTACTGGGAATTTGTAAAATGACTTAAGTGACTATATTACGGGCGCGCCACACCCTCAGGATTTTAACTTCGATTTAAATCCATGTTCAGGAAGCTCTACTTTGGAAGCCTAAATCCATGTGTAATCTGTGTCAAGGAAATTGCTCCCATGTGTGTTAATGCTTCTGACATAACGATTAGGCCTCAGTATTAATGGCTTGCTCCGACACACAGCTAAACAAACAATAGCGAGCTCACCGTGTCGCTGCCCCGAGGGGTCCGGAGTGGCGAGAGATGTTACTTGGCGCCTCGTGCAGGAGCAGCTGTGCTAGAAGTGGCAGCTTACAGTGGTTTAGAGCTTTTAAAAGGCAGCTCTGGAGAGCTAAAAGCTTTTGAAATTCAAAATTAAATTTGGAAGTTTGCTGATTTCTGAGTTTGAATAGTGTGAACATGTTCTAATAAATGTCACCCACAAGTTTTCAATATCTAGATTACTTGGGCCCTTGATGGACACAAAGGCTAAACGTTGCATTGGTTCGTGACATTTTATTTTAAAGTTTTAAATGTCTGAACTCTCTAGAAGAGTTAATGAGACATCAATTTCTACTGAATTTCTTGTTGTTTTGGCGGATGTAGATTTAAACACTCTTGAACATTTTCTGGTGAGTCAGGGCTGTTATGTAATGGAATCAGACATCCAACGTTTGCTCTTGAAAAATGTTACTAAACACCTTGGAAGGGACTGTAATTAACATAGCGTGCAATATCACATTAACTGAGGGGACAGATCATTACTCATTTTCTGGGCCTTAAACTGCAAACACAACGGAGAGCTAGAGAACTAAACTGAAATACTTTTTCCACCCACCGACTCATAAAATCTGTAGAAACAACAATATTTCCAACAATTTTAATGACTCAACTGTGTAAAAAATGAATTCATCCACACAATTCAACTTCCTTGCTGCCCCAGAAGCATCGGTCTATCACACAGAGCGTTTTGTTCACACTCACGACAACTTGGCAACATTGTGGAGATGAGAAGGAAAGCTGCAAGACTGGAAACGGTGCGTGTAAATATATGGTCAACGCTGGCCAAAGAAATGACCCGGGGGAAAGACAAGCAGAAAGGAAACACTGCTGTAAGCAGAACTACGTTTAATACCGTAAAAACCGGACTATAAGCCGCTACTTTTTTCCCAAACTTTCAACCCTGCGGCTTATGCAATGATGCGGCTAATGTATGCATTTTTTCTAACGGCCGCCAGGGGCGCTCGAGCAGAAAAGGTAAGAGTGAGACCGGTGGAATATATGTGTCGAGGAAGATGCAAGTTTAACGTAACTTCGAGCTTTGTCCGTGAATAAAATTAGCATGAACAGACCCTCATCATGGAAAATGCAAGAAGAAATGCATATGACGCAGCTTTCAAGTTAAAAGCAGTCGAGCTGGCTTTCAGTGACTTTTACCGTTTTTTTTAACCAGCCCTGTTAGTGCTGTGCTACCGTATTCCTGCTGTGTTACTGCCGCGTCACAGGCACTGTTTGGAAAAGAAAAACTAAGGTATATTCTTAAAACTTTGAAAACTCTCTCTGTGTACCGTCTTTCTTTGTAAATATGTTTACATGTTTTAATGTGGGCACATGCGGCTTATATACAGGTGCGGCTTGTGTATGTACAAAATCGGTTTTCCTCTAAAAATGTAGTGGGTGCGGCTTATAATCAGGTGCGCTCTATAGTCCGGTTTTTACGGTATATGTTTCGCTCATGGCTACTAATCAAATGCTTCCTCGTTTACAGTCGTTTATCTTCAGCTAACTTGGGAAAGACTTTGCTGGCAAAGTGTGATGCAAACTTTAGGGAAACAGTTGGTAGACGCCTGTGCGTCTCAGAGCCTGCCCTGTGGGGGGTATGTACATGTGGCAGCTGTTATTCCTTTGCAAAATTAGCTATTAGCTTAAAGTGTCTTGCTATGTGTATGATGTATGTGGAAGACTGATGAAGAGTGTGAGGAAAGGAACAGGAAAAGACAGAGAACACATGAAAAATGGGGCCTAAAGTGTGTGTGCATGTGCATGTGTGTGTGTTCTGGCACGTGTGAGGTGGTGTGTGGGCGTCAAGAGGGAAAGCTCATAAAACCCATGATCACACTGATGAGGTCACAGGGAGTGAAACCGGAGAAAGCCTTTCATTTCCTGTCTGATTCCATCCCTCTCCTTCCTACCCTCATCTATCAATCTTTCCTCTCTTTTGTTTTTTTTCTTTTTTTAACAGCGCCGTTGAAAGCTTACAGTTTCTTCACTTGCTACCAGAATGTCGTACTGAAAAAAGTACCTATTTTACCTGAAGTTCTTAACAGTTATGAAGGTCGTGGTGTTCAGCATGTTCAGGTCCAGACTGGCAACACTGTCAGTCTCACAACCGTACCTGAGCTCTGTGGTTCACCCTTTTTCACCCTCCCAGAAATCACACTCTGCCTCCGGCTGCAGAGTGTATTGATGTCGGTGGTCACACCACTAACCGGAAGCAATGTTCTCCTGGAATTAGAAACACTGACCATTGAAATCACTGAGTGACAATCATCATCACTGAGGGGTGCAAAGCAATGAAAACAAGGGCCAAAGGTTCTGCTGTGATAGGCTGTGGTGTGTGGGTGTGTGTGTGTGTGTGTGTGTGTGGGGGGGGGGGGGGGGGACCTCAATATTAACTAAATTATTAGTCATCTTTCTTAGTTTTATGTGGTGAAAAACTTGTGGTAACATGAAAACTTTCACCAGTGACGTTATTGTTTTGTGACTCTACCCAGGGTGGTGTTTGTCGTGATGTTTTCTTTTTTTACACACGAGTGAAATCTCTTCTTTACTGTGCTCACTTAGCTGGATGCATTTACTCGCTGTGAAAGCCATTCTCTTTGCCCGGTGTGTCTTCATGGCCAAATCCAGATCAAACGTGATGAACAAATCCTGGCATCGTCATGGGATATTTTTACTTTTTGCATGTACGGCCCTGGCGACCTGTCCAGGGTGTTTCCCTGCCTTCGCCCTAAGAGAGCTGGAGATAGGCACCAGCAGACCCCCGCCACACCACTGGGTATTAAGCGGGTAGGATAATGGATGGATGGATGTACGGCCTTCGGAAAGACGTTTTTGTACTCATCTCTACGCTTTCTTGCAGCCAATCTCCAGAACCTGTTGGCACACCTGAGCTCACTCCACCGCACAAGAGCTCCTGAACACAACTCCTCCTGCGGTCACTCTCCTCATCCCCGCTCAATATCTGACAGGATCTCTGAGAGCCGGCGGCCAGATTGGCTGCTCCCTCCGCCTGCTCACGTTCGGCAGAGGGAAGAAAATTTGAGACGTTAAAAAAAAAAGTGGGAAGGATGCTGAGGGATGCTGCGTCTGCTCATCGTGCCTACATGTGTGCGCCAAAACAAAAACAGTGGAAACATTAGAAGCAGAGACTGCAGAGATGAAAACAAATACCAGGCAAAACAATAAAAAAGAGTTCCTGTTAGCTAAAATAAAACACCTTGATTAGGAAATTGAATTCCTCTTGGGGAGGAAGAGACAGACAATGAAATATAACATGCAAATATAGTGTGCATGCAGGCGTGTGTGGTGTGTGTGTGTTTTTCCTGTCAGATCATGGAGAAGCAACCTGCCACTTCTGATTATAGTGATCGAACATCTCTTTGTGTTTGTGTGTCTGGGTGTTTCGGCAGGTCCCCCTCAGGGGGGAGTGAAGCAGCAGTTCTATACGTGATTAGGTATTCCGAAGGTTTATCACATGGGACTGGGGGCTTTTTCCACATTACCTTATGTATTATTTTATTTATTCCAGTTTCATAAAAACAAACAAATTAGATAATGTGGATGGGGAGTCTGGGATTAATTTTGAAGCAGCTGATTAGTGTGTGTTTGTGTGTCCTGGGATAATTGTGTCTGGGACTGTGCCTAAAAAGCCTTCAGGCTTTGCTGCAGTCTGGGAGATGGAAACGCTCCCTCCTCCCACTGAAATCCACTCCTCTACCCACTGCTAAATCTTTTGTGCTATCACTTCCCATTTTCTTGTTGTCTGGAACATTAAAAAAAAAAAAACAAAAACAAAGGAGAAAACTGGTGTCTTCTTTCCTTTCCTTTCTGCGAATCACTCACAACTCACTCTTAATTAATGAGCCAAAGACTGATTTCCTAATTTTAGGCAACAAAACTTAAAAATGCAAATATTTAGAATAGATTTTGAACTGCAAAGAGAGAAAGATAACAGTGCAAACCGCAAATATGTAAATGGAAGATTTGCTATCGTACCTGCAGAAAATTGACATCAGTATTTGTTAGAGCCAAGAAAAGTTGAGGAACAACTAAATTTATTGAACTACTCACAAAAATGTTTATCTTGAATGAGGCAATAATGGACGTTTTAAACATGTGACTGCTAAACGGAATATTGTCAATAACTGTCTCTATGGCAGGACCCTGATTAGATCCAGGCCGATACGACCTCTCTGATGATCCACATTTAGGACCCGGACTTCAACCCGTTCCCCGGGCCCCAGCGCCAGGCTGCGGCGGCGCTGGCTGATGGGCAGCTTGTCTGGGGTGATGTTACTTTTGTGAATGAGTCCTGAACGACCAACACCGATATCGACAAAAGCGCCAAACAGAGCTGTGTTGTCCACCCGGCCCGTCAACACAGCACCCACCCGCAGATCACTCATTGACACGATGCCTTGTTTGAAATCTGCCTGCCCAAAATCTGAGGATGGCAAAGAGAGAAAGAGGATCAATGAAGTTCTGGTGCCTTTCTTTCTGTATGACGTGAGCACAGACATTCTATACAATAGGCAGTGAAAGGTGATGCGCCACAGCGAGCGTTACTGCAGTCATGAAAAACACATATTGTATGTCATATAGCAACCAAACACCTGTGTCAGCATACTTCAGCATTCTATTTGACGCCACTTTCCACTTGGCCTGTCCATGGCGAGATCATTTTCCTTTTTGTAGCATTAATACAAACAGGGAAAGTTTGCACCCCAGGAAAGAGTCCCGTTCAATCATCCTCCCCACAGCACTGATTTCATGCAGTAGCCTCAGCCCATCTGTTTACTCAGCTGAGCAGTGACAAGGGGGCCGGGTGCAGTGTGCTGCAACCCAATAGGGCCAACCTGAAAATGAACCTCGGTGGTATGTTGCCTAATTTTGAGAAGAGAGCACCAACTTTGTATCCACTTTTTGTCCACCCACATTAAACTGAATGTAAAAGGAGAGGCCTCAAATAAAGCAGATGGCCTTATTATCTGTTATACAATCCGCAGTTCATTAAACTGTCAACCAAATATCTTAATACAATTTCATTCTGCTTTCATACCACTGAAACAATGTTCAGTCCAACGTCGCTCTGCGGCACCCATCACAATCTGTCAGAAACACAGCAGTTGTGTTGTTGAGCTGTGGGGAGGAAGCGGGGACCTGTCGGACTCTGTGGAGTTACACCGCGAGATGTCGCTGTTACAGTGGTGGCGCCGGAACACTCGGCGTGTGTTCCACCTGACAATGCACTTCTGTAGCTCGACCACATGAGTCAATCTAATCTGCGTTCTCATCATTCTACAGTGCTAAGTCGTGTGTGTGGCGTCTCTTACTTTGGCGTATGTCAAAGCCAGGGGGCTGCGTCAGGCCATCTATGATGAGTTTGAGGGTCTCGGGGCTGGTGTCCGCTGTCCTTGCCAGTTCCTCAACACTGCTGCTCCTGACTTTGTCCTCCACACGCTGTCGTAAACGTGGACTCCCGATCGGGTCAGCTCTGCCACCCACAATGGACAGAAATCTGTAGGAGAAGGAGGAGTTGGAGAAAGCTGCTTTTGTGCTATTATGAGACTAAATTGAACATTCTAGATCAAGGTTTTCTTTACATTCAAGCGCAGAAAGAAGACAAAACACAAGGTCTGATGCATTTTCCTCAATTAGACTTGAGTTGTACTGTATATAGATGTTTCCAGTAATTAATGCTTTATGACATTTAGTCTTATAACGGATCTAAAAAGAGGAGGGCAGGAGAGATGTGGGAGTCATTACAAATACACAAAGTCATGAGGTGAGAAGGTGGGGGTTTTGTGTTTAAACGGCGCACACTAGGACAAACACACACGTTTCTTTTACTCCCTAATAGGTCCAGAAAATCCACAGTGGATCATAAACACCCTGACACCTTGCCCTATGAAAGTGCCATGAGGTTGGACGCTTTGTCCATCCATCAACTGCCTGGAAAGGTTTCTTTCTATGGCTTCACTGTCGTCAAACATCCCACCTCCAAGAAGTCTAGACAGTCAATCAGTTCACACCACTTTAAATGTATTTTAAATCCAAACTAATTAGCTGTTCTGCATTGTAAACAGACTCGCTTGAGCACAGAGTAGCAAAGTGTTTGTACGTGTGTGTGTGCGCGTGGGGGGGTGCAATGTGTGAGCATTGTGTAAATATGATTTATATGAGGCACTTTCCACAGCTGGTGATGGATGTGGATGCATATGCCTCCATGCATGTGTGCACCAGCTGGGCAGCGTCCATGATAAATGTCGCTGACTGGCAGCCTGACGCCAAATAGGCTACATATCCATCCACGTCATCCGTCCGTGTGACGGACGCAACAGGTGGACACATGGAGGGACACACGGTCAAACACACAACGCTGATTCACTCCCATGTTTTCCTAAATTGCTCATTTGGCTATAGCAAGGACAGGGCGGACGTAACAGGACACGGCTTGTGTACAAACTATGTACGAGACAGCTGTGAGTGGAGAGGCCCCCGCCAGCAAACTCATCTTCTACTGCAAGAAGGAAACAAGGAGAAACCACTCACAGATGCCAAAGAAAGAGATACTGCACAAATACAGCAGAGCAAATGAGGCATTTTCTTTAATGTAAGATGACTAAGGCTGTCAATATAATTATAACAAACACAATAAACTTTTCAGACTGAAAAAAGAACAAGAGTTTTACCTGATTAGACTCAATTTAAAATTAGAAAAGCAGACTCATGAGAAGAAAGGCAGTGTTTAATTGGATGTTGGCGAGTTTGATAGCTGGTGGAGTAATCCAGGCCCACAGCAAGGATCCACTCTGTCTTGGATTATAGCAATACTGAGCCCCGACGGTACATATCAGAGAAACGATGGTAGAGAGGACCCCGACTGTGTCCAAACCCCCTCTTTTCCTTCCAAATATTACAGCTAGAAATATACAACTATATTATATATTTGTCAAAATGCTGAAGCAAACACCTCCTGCCACTGAAACAAAGGTGCACCATTTGTGTGCGAATGCTTTTGCGTATGTGTATTTGGTTACATAGAGAGGCTGATGTGTGGGCTGTGAGCAGTAATGGAAGATCCAATTTCACTAATGTGATGAACACTATATTCTTTATACACCATAAACGGCACACATTCCTCTACAGAACTCTCCTCTGTACATCCTGTTTTTACGAGTTGCAGGTGAAGATATAAGAGGAGAAAAAGGCATCTAGTGTAGGGCTTGTCCTTTTTTTTAAGCTATTCACTGCATTGTTTTTGAAACTTTTTTTGCTAGTCCCAGAATGAAAGCTGACTGATGAAAAAGAGAAAATACTTAACGAAAGTCTAATGGCACAAACATCCATATTTTGGACAAGAAAAACTCTGCCAGCTGTCAGTAAAGATGAGTGACATGTAAGAAGGCCCAGTTTCAACAGGAGCTTTTTGGCACCTTGCTGAGAGATGTAATAACAAACACCCCTGGGAAAGATGGACAGGCAGCTTGGAGGGATGGGTGGATGTTTAAAGAAACATTTGCTATGTGGATGAAGAATAGAGACAGAAAAACACAAATTCGTACAAGTGCAACAATCCATCTTCACACATACAGACACGCTGACCCACACACATGCTTGAAGGCCATTAGAAGCACATCAGCATAAGGGGACGATGCTTCGAGCCACTATTGTCAGAACTTATGTAGACTAAACACAGTTGAGTGACTACAGCTGTAGGAGAGAGCCCCCCCCACAACACACACACACACACACAGAAGCACACAAGTAAGCATACACACACATACAAAGCAAGGGGGAGCGCGAGTGTGAGTGAGAGAAAGACAGAGAGAGGAAGAGAGCATTTGGTGTCCCATGTCTGTGTCAGACAAATCAGAATCAGAGCCTGTTTAAGCAGCACCATGGGAAAGAGTCAAAACCAGCCTGGTCTGAGCTCAAACATGCCTGGGTCAGTGGGGGAGGGACACATCATGGATATGTGGGGAACAAGCACCTCATTTCATTCTACCGATGATTACCAGTCAAAATAACAAATAATGGTAAATAAGTGCTTATATAGGTCAGAATGCAGGAGGAGTTCTGGAAGCACATATTGGATCTGTGTGTTCTGTACCTCTGCACTACATGGTAGGATTCCGGGTGTATGCAGGTCTGGTCCAGAGGATTGAAAGATGTGGAGACCTTGACACAAGCCTTTCCTTTGCCCTTTTTGGCTGCTGGATTTTCTGGCACTTGGGGAAGCGAAGAATTGGCACTGTTCGAAAAAACAAAGAAGAAAAATAAAACACTCACCCACCGTAAAACTGACAACTCTAGAATTAGTTCAATTATAAACAATAGCAAATGTAAGTTTATGCCTGTTTCCATGGGTTTGCACACCTGGTTTGTGGGTTGATTCGGATGAAGCCAGCACATTGCTGGTAGGTCTTGGGCCCCATGCCTTTGACAAGTTTGAGTTGCTCCCTGTTGATGAAGGGACCGTTCTGCTCTCTCCACTCTGCAATACTCCGTGCCCTGCCTGCATTAAGGCCTGCTACATGCCTAGAAAAGAGGACAATAACCGTTTGTGTGATATACACGTAAATCAGAAAATAAATCCTTTTTTAAAAAGGACTTTTAAAATAAATTGTCAAAATCTGGCTGAGGTCAGAGTGTTTGATTCCAGAGCTTTATGTTTCCCTAAGGTTTAGATTGTGAGAAAGATTTTAGTGGAAACAAAACTTTGGGAAAACCACCGTTAGGTCACAAAATACATCTACAAACAGCTCTGTCAAAGCTGCTTTACATTTAGCAGGATTTCCATGTGCACATAAATCAGTGCATGTTGTGCAGACTGTAAGCTGGCAATTAACCAAGCAGGAGCAACAGGCACCAGAGACACATGAGCCAAAATGTAGTGAGTATAAATGTTTAGTTTTGGCAACGAAAAGAGGTGATTTGAAACTGAATTAGGTCTGCGCTGTTAATGTCCACAGTGACTCACTCACACTAAAGCACACAGCAAAGTCAACATTTAACATAATACCTCAGTCATCAACACGCCCGTGTGCGTTTAATATGTGTGTATGTGTGGGTAACATTAACTTCTGCAGGAATGGAAAAAACCCACTTGCAGAGCAGACTGGTAAACAGATGACCTGACGCTCTAGCTGCAGATACTGCCAGCTCCTTTTATACTGTTTGCTTTTTGTGTACAGAAATTTAGAGACATGCGAACTCTACATATACACGATTACGCTTCAGAATGTGAAGCAAGGGTGCTTCATTCACATGCACTTATCTGACTGATGGCTTTAGAATTTGTGTGTGTGTATGTGTGTTTCTCATCTACCTCATCAGCGTCTCAGAGCACATGTTGATGTCCACACCCACAAAGCTCACACATTCCTGCACCACGCCATCTAGTGCTGCCTTCAGAGCGCTGGATGACACATCGTGCTGGAAAGGGTTAAAAAAAGAGACTCATTAAAGTCAAACATAAAAATGACAGACAACTGGTCTAGCAGACACACAAAGACACTAGTCACTAGTGTTAGGGGATGTAGGCCAAGGAGTTCAGCTGCTAAGTTCCTATCGATGCAACTGCAACTGTTGGAGGATTAGTTGACCATTTAAGTGGACTACACTTGGTTATGACTGTGTGTGTGTGTGTGTGTGTGTGTTATGTAATATGTGACCAAGACCGGCATGACACATCCTTCAAGATGTTTAAGCTCTGAATACACAGTGAATGCACTGTTCTCTGCCAGCAAAACCAGATTATGACAAAGGGAAGGAGATTTTTTTTTAAAGGGACTTTGTAGGATGCTGTTAAAAAATCAAAGTTTCATTATTATTTACAATGTCAAACAAGCTCCATATTGCAATACAAGGCTTGTATCAACAGGGGGCAACAGGACACGCGTCATCACTGTGTAATTCTACTGAAAATTTGGTTCAAATTTAAAATGTCACCTGGGTACACAAGTGCTAAAAAAACAACGTGCGCAGCCTTTTTAATAACTGTCGACTATTATCATAATTGCGGGGCATGCACTCAAGAAACACATGTGTGGAATGTTTTTCAACTAAAGTGTCAGGCCAACATTTAGACATGGAATTATTTATGACACAAGTTAGAATGAGATATTTGATATATTAAACTAAAAAGAAGTGCATAACTGTCATTTAATTGAGACAATATTTTACACCTATAGACACTTTTAAGAGAGCATTTTTGATCCACTTTTATTTTGCATTATGAAAAATTATTTTTTGAGAAGTCAAGCTAAATAGAAATCATTGAAACCAAGCAAAACAATTTCAACAGTAAAGACAGGATGTTAAATAACACTTTTGGATATGTTACGCTTGTGCCTGTGGAGCCCTCTCACCACCAGTTTATCCATCCACCCAGGCAACAAATCTAGAACCAATTCCCATGTGTCAGTAAGGGAGCGGCAAACACAAGAAAGGTGTAATGGTGAGGGGAAAAGGAGAGCAGGAAGGAAGACTTGCTGACTCTAACCTTGACAACACAAACAAAACCTAATATCATTAAACGCATTACCAAGAACACCTGAGAGGAAGAGAAGAAGAGAACATTTGAGGTGTTGAAAACAGTAAGAGTCAGAATGGCTGTGTTTACTCAGGGCCCGAGGGCAGCGAATGATGGAAGGATAACTGTACAACAACTAAAAACTACAGGGTCAAATTCCCACCCCGCATTAAGCCTGGCACATGACAAACTCGTTTTCTTATTTCTAATAAATTTAGAGCTGCATGGAAGAGGAAAAAGGTAAATTAGACTACTTTTGTCTATTTAATAAAGTCCTGTAGAGTTTAAAAATAGTAATTGTCATCCCTAGGCTGTGAAGATATTTCTAAATTGCACAGTAATAATGGTAGTAATTAAAATAATATCCGTACAACTGTAGCTACAACAAAGCTGTCGTCAATAAAAATACTGTTTCAGGTTCAGTCTCTTAATGTTTTTATCCGGTTGCATTGAAGTTTCAGCTTCCCAGTTTAATAACCAATTAACATGTCAGAAAAAAACTTATACTGGAGGTTTACAAAAGGTCACGTATTCCCTGGCTAACCTCAGAACCCTGTAGCCTGTTCCAGTCCAGGCATGTGTGTGCGTGTCTGTCTGTGTGTGCATACATGCATAGCTAAAGACTAGTTGTAAATCTGCAGCTAAAGGTGATTTGACAGCAAGGTGATTTTTTCAATGCTCTTCTGTCAGTTTTCATGAATGCCTACTGGCCATTTCTCAAGTTCCTGCACAACAATCATGCACACAAGCGCACATGCACTCAGGTGGGGGATTGCAAATGAGAGCATGAGAAAATTCAAACAGAACAGTGTAAGTTTCAGCAGAGCCACAGGAAGTGCAAATGTCATGGTTTGATTTAGGGTTTTTACAGTACTGACAATATATATTAAAAAATATAAAAGGGGTGTTTTAAAGGTCAATTATCAAGCGACAACGCAAGTTCTTGAGGATTTTTTATATTTGGTTCTAAATGAAAACATCAGAAAAATAACCTTTTTACAAGCTGTGTTTTTGTCTGAACAGACTGACTTTAACAGTCAATGATAATTTTCCAATATTGAATAAATAAATCTAACAAATTCAGAGTGCAAAGAAACAGCCGCCCATCTTCAGACTATGCAAGTACAGAACTAAACTGCCTGACCTGACTGATGATGAACAAGCGGTGCAAAGCACACCTTCTCAGACACGTTTGTTCACATAAGTGTCCAAAAACTACAAAGTGTAACAGTAGCCATTTGAAAGCAAAGGTGCTGCAGGTAACCGCAAACTAGACATGGAACCCTTGCAAGAAATGTGCATCTTTGTAAATTGGTGTCCACAGAAATCTGTCAGCCACTGCAGAGAAACTTTGTTCCCACAGTTCCCAGTTTAACGGGGCTCACTTTTTTAGCCCTCAGCTCATTTCCTCCTTCCTGTCAGAGCTGTCACTCACTCAGCCGGCGGAGGGTTTGGGTGGGGGGAGCGCATGCTGTGCCAGCTGTCTAGAGTTACATCTGCTCTTATGCCTTTTGGGTCTAATGGCAATAAACTTTCACAAAGTTCAAAATACAATGATTCACACAAAGAGCTCAGAGCACACAGAGCCCTGCAGCAAGTGCACTTTTCCTCACACCCAGCCTCCTTTACATCACTTCACACACATTAAACCCCCTCTCTGGGAAGGGATTGACACAGGTCAGAGTGATGTCTCGTCTCATAGCTGTCAGCACTCTCTGTTTATTTACCCTGTTATTTTATCAATTGTTGATCTAGTCACATGATCTGAGAGCGGGAGGTGCAGAGCCACAGGCACCCCGGGGAGCCCAGTCAGGAAGTGTTCAGAGACACGGGCTCGTGACCTCAGTCACACGCACGTATGTACGAACACAGCACATGAACAATCACATCACATTTATAGTCCCAGCCCTGTCAGAGAATACAATTCCTACAGTGCAAATAACTGAACAGAAGATTAAAGCTTTATTTTAAAAGCTGATGTCGGGAGCATTACGCTGGGTCTTCGATTGGACATTTTAGCCAGGAAAACTGCACAATAATGCCCGTAAAACCACACTGTTCGATCGATCTAATATCGGTAAATACTCTGATCTCCTTTTACTTGCCTTTGTTATTCCTTATCCTTGTCCTTTTGTTCCATTTCCCATGCACAACACACACCGACTACCCCATGAGGACAGAGTTTCTGCATTAATAACTGGTGTAATTGTAGAGACTCAGGCTTTCGCACAAAGAAAACACACTCGCTGACAAAATCAACACTGAGCTAAATGCCGTTTCATCCGCGCACTCATCTCCTGCCTATAGACCGCACAAATCGGCCGGCACACATGACGCAATTGCATCACACACGATCGCCCTTAATTAAACTAGCTGTCAATCCCAGCATCATCTGTTGATACAGTTATCAGGCATATTTATCCAGGTCTCAGTTCACCCGTCCTTTTATTGTTTGTCCAGTTGCATGGTTGATTTTAGTCAAATTACAAACCAATACATAAATTAAGATATGATGTTTAAAGCATAAACTATAACCTATAAACTTGACAGCACATATATTTGTGTTGTCTGTATCTGTACAATGCTTTTTTTTGTTATGATAATTGAATAAAACATGTTTTAAATAGCCCCAACTAGCAACTGAAATGTCCTTGGGCACTTGGAAAATGCTTGTTTGCAAAAAGAATATAAATTTCTGCCACATGCTTTTTTAAGAAATAAATACCTCCTGCCTAAATAATGAAATATGCAACAACGAAATAAATGTGTATATTTAAAAACCTACCTGGTAAGTACCTATGCCAATATGCTTAGGATCAATCTTCACAAGCTCAGCCAAGGGATCCTGGACACGTCTTGCAATAGACACTGTCAACACACACACACGCACACGCACATACAATTTCAAAATGGAGTCTTAATCGCAGTTGCTGAATATGCAAATCCATACTAGTTATAATTACCAAATATGCAAATGTTCACATATTACAGTAATAGCACACACACACACACACACACACAGTCTGTGCTCACCAAAGCACGATTGCATGTAACTATGGAGTCTGTAAGGTTTCGAGCCTGCTACCACACATGAGGCCAAATGCCTTTTCCATGATCATGCTGGCAGAGCTGGTGACCCAAGAAAAATGACCAACAACCTGATTCACATACCATAATACATGACATCATTCCCAGAGTGGGAGAAGGAAAAGAAGGAATGGGAATAACAAAATTGAATCTGGTCTGGGTTTTCAAATGCTCTGTGCTATTATTTATTCTTGTGGGTGTTATTAATTTCAAAAAGGCTGCTTTTCTTTGTTTCGTGTCTCTACTAGGTGGTTTTGGTGTTGGGCAAATAAGGAGAAAATTTGATTAGAGTCTCAGTTGTGTGTTTAATTTTACTGATGTGCTTCATGATCTTTGATCTGGATTTGACAGACAGAGAAAAAGCGGGGTGGGATGCACTGGTGGAAGTATGTCTGGAATCAATGGCTCTTCTCTCCTCTCTCCATTCTGGCTGCGGTGAGAGGTGGCTGCCTGAGATAATATTTAAACAGGGATGGAGTTTCAGTGCTGGCCTTGCACAGCACACCACCAAAACGCTCCTCCACTCTTTTAATCCATGCCGTTTTCATGTAACCTGACATATCTTTAAAAATAAATGCTAGTTGTAACACTTTTGCATGGAATCTGCTGGGATTAAAAGGTGCATCGAAAAAGGTCATTTCTCCTCAACAAATCTCTGACACAACCAGTCTAAACAGCGCCTCTTCCTACCCAAAGGTAAGAGCGTTTCACACAGATAAATATGACTCTACTGCCACCTAAAGGACACCAGGCTGTAGGAGTATGACTTAAAAACATGGCATGCACAAGGATTAGACTGCCTCGCTGGTAAAATAAAATAAAAAATTTGATGACCATTAAATACCTCATAAAACCCTGGAATTCGAAATCCGGATTTAATTACTAACCAACAGTTCTATGTTTATCAGTAGACCTTCAAGTCACACTGTCAAAGTATACCTGCACTTCTGAGGTTGGGATCCAGCTCTGGCATCTCCTTCACCGCTTCAGGGCTCACGCTGTAAATGGACGCTCCTGCTTCGTTGGTTATACTGGAGGGGGACAAACAAGTACGGAAAGATTCATACAAAAACGACTTTACAGATGAAACTGCATGGCTATTCTGATATTATGTTGTTGATAACGTTTTAATTTAATTTAAAAGGACAGACGTCTTTTTAAATCACCAGTAGAAGACGCGCACGGTGTTTTGTTCATTTATGAGACACTACTCCCACCTAGAGGTCAACATCGGAACAACCATTAAAGACGATGAACAGAATAACAATTATTCTTCATTATTCATGTATTAACAAAGGTTTTAGTGCCAAATATTTCATTTATGATATTATATTTGAATTGAATTAAAATATGAGTAAAATTTGTATTTGGCTATAAAATAATATATAACAATATATGGGAAAATTTCTGATGAAAAACATCTAAAGTTCTCGTGTACTAAAGTAAACATGTTTACATGGTTTTTTTCGTAAACCTAAATTGCAACATACAAATACAATATGTAGGTACTCTGGCTTGGTAATTATATCATAAAATTATAAACTATAATTCATTGCAAACCAAATCTTAAGCGCTTGAAACTGCTACAATTCTTTTTCTTTTTTCCTCCTAAAAAATTGTTTCTTAGGTTAATATATTCTATCAGAAGTGGGCTGCTTATCATCCATTATCACACAGACAGCAGGACAGTACAACAAAGCCAGTGATACCCGTCTGAACGCTGCTGACAGAAAACTAAAACTGTCACGTTGTTTGGTGTTTCTGCTCTGAGAAACAGGAGGCCGGGGGGCGGCTAGAAAATAAAAAAGGGGGGCTTTTTCCTCAGGGCCGGCCAATATGATGATGGGGTCAGCATCTCCCAATGTCCAAACACACACACACACACGCACGCACGCACGCATACACAGTCCCAGAGGCCTGGACCTTGCCACGACAACCTTGCCAATTACAAATATCTTGTTAATGAGGAATGGCAGAGGCCTTCTGATGAGAATCACATTTAAATGAACTCGTCCTCCCTCCTGCGTCTGCCCATCCTTTCTATTCATCCCTCCCTCCGCCTCACTGTTCTTTTTGTCAGCTCGCTGTCCATCGCGCTGACAGCTGACATATCGCCATGGTGACACGACTAACGAGCAGAGACACATGACCTTCGATGGGGTCAAAAAAGAGCTGGTCATTAACCTGACACAATCTGTCTCAGACAGACAAACAAGCACACACACACACACACATTTGTGATGGGAAATACAAAGTCCTTTGAAAACATTCAATCCCAACAACACAGATTAAAGAGAGGCCAGGATTTAATTTATGCAGCACAGGGACAATTAAAGATTAACGCATATCTTGGCGCCTCCCAAAATTGTCAACCTGAACCAGTACGACAATAAAATTTGAAGTAACTCCTCTTTTTTGGGGGGGGGGAACAAAGATGCGATAAAACAGAGAGACAGAAGTTTTAAACAAGTGAAAAAAACAACATGAAGGCCACATGCCCCTATCATGTCTAACTTAATTAAGGCTGCCGCTGGGGCAGCTGGGTAATAGCGCTGTCATGGATACAGCTCTAAGCCCTCATCAACATGGTGCCTGTAGCCACAGCTAGGGCATCATCCTGGCAGCCAGCAGAAGGTTGTCTGTTCTCTGACCTAAGTGGGAGGATGGTCAAATCGTGGACACGCACAGTCTCAAAGTCAATGGACGCCTCTTGGTGCAAGGCAACGTGGCGGTAATCCTGCGCCGTCCTGGGGCAAAGTCGCAAACTCGCCACTATCTGCTGGTCTCCGAGACAAACCCCGGGGCCCCGAATGCAAACACACTCATTACCACTGGACCTCTGATGGCCTTCAACAGACCTCACTCTGGTAAAGATGGATACACACTTTGATACCTTATTACAGCCCGATGGCGCCTAAAGCTCTATTGGAGAGAAAAAAAAAATCAAAAAGATGATGAGCACAAATTTTACTGAATAATCTGACACTGAAGAAAAAGGGCGGTGCTCTAACTTTTATCTAATTGGTAAAAGAACTATATTATTTTAAATAGCTGATGCTACACAAGACACAAACAAAACTCAACTGCTTTTTTTCGAGGATATATATATATAGCTATACTTTTTTTTTTTTTTAGGTTTGTATGCCCCCACAAACTGAGGGCAGATACAGGACCCAGCGCAGCCCTCCAGCTGTGTGATAATAAGGATGCTAAAATAAAGTATACTTGGTTTGGCCTCGTTTCCTCGCCTTAGAAGGAGTCGTGATGTCATATTACCAGCCTGAAATAAATTCATACAACATACACAGACTCAAGTTTGTCTGTCCCAGCTGCTCAAACAGCTTGGGCCCATTGTTCACTCAGCTGCAAAGCCTGACCTCAGGCGAGCAAACTGAGGGATGAACCATCCCTCAAACACACACACACACACACACACACACACACACACACACACACACACACACACACGCGCACACACAGACACGTCGGGTTTGAAGAAGATGACATTTTTCACAGAGAAAAGCGTCCAAATGGCAGGTGTCAGGGGCCGTCAGTCTCCAGAGTGGCGCTAGAAGGCAGGCAGGCAGGCAGGCGCGCACACATAAACTGCAGCTGCCAATGCGAGGCACATCTGAAAAGAGCAAAGCCTCACAGACACTCACGTCAATCTGGGAAGCAGGAATGGCCTACACACACACACACACACGCACACACACACATTATCGCAGACGTTTGTCACACACCGGACCACAGAGATTGTGGAGGATGGCGTGGTCTGGATGGCAGGAGGGTGGAGGTGGGTCCACAATCTGACCACCAGTGAGGACGGTGGGGGCAGGGTGGGGGGGTCCGGGTGACGAAGCTGGCAGCTAATCGCCGTCCACCACCTACATTTACCGAAGATCTTCAGCCTGACTCCCCACGGAGGCAAAAGAGATGTTAAAAAAATGTTTAATTCAAATAGGATTAAGGCCATTAAAGAAGACACAGGTATACATTTATATTGAATCACAAATTAAATTCTTGCCAAAGAGGTCATGTGACAGCCAGCGATTATCTGTCTGTCTGTTCATTAAAAAATAACTAAAAAATAATTTGTTTTGGGTGTAAGTCACAATACTTGGTGGTGGAGGTCAAAACCCCCCGAGGGCTTTTCTAGCACGTTTGAAATACTATAAAATACTTCAAATATCATACGTTAAAAAGTATGATATTATAAAAAGGTTCTATATTAAAAAGTTCATGTATGGGGGGTCAGACATCTATATTAATGCAGTACATTTTGACATACATATACGTACATGTACACTAATTAGGTCAGTTTGCCTTTTGAACTGAGCATAATATCGACCCCGCCGTCAGACTGCAGCCTCCTCTTCTAGTCCAAACCCCCAGTGAGGCCCGAGCGCCTGAATCTCACCGTCGTCCCTGTTGCTGCCCGTGTTTGTTCATCACTCACCAAGTCTGGCCCTGGGAGCATGCCTGGACACACGGCGTGACAGGGGATACACACAACTGCACCCACACACAGTCATAAATACACTCTACATCACTGTCCTGCAGGTCCATCAGCGAGCCAGTAATAATGATCTCATCCCACCAGGAGTGAGGGCAACACGGTCAAGGACTCCTGCAACCGCAGCATTGCTCTTGGACATCTCCAGTATGAACCAAAAAAACAAGCAAGGACTGCTTGTACAACACGTCAGCTTCTTCTTGTACATACTTAGCATAGCAATTATGTTGGATAGCAAACACAGTCGTTGAGAGAGAGACTATTTGTAAAATAGAAGATGGAAATAAATGGAAAGTGGATTCATGCACCCATTTCTAGAATAAAGTGGACATTTGGTCCTTTCCAAGTAGGATACACAAGAGGGCACACACCCACACACATGCACACACACGCATATCTGTCTGGCCAATGTTCAACATTCTTCTGAGTTGTGACAAAGCCTGGATGCCCCACCAGCCAGGGTTAAAGCACAATGACAGGCAAGGTCAGGTTTTACTGGTGGTATCGAAACAAAACGCCAAAACACTCACTCTAAGCAGATGTTAACAAAAAAAACCAACAAGGACTCGGGAGCAGAACGGAAAAAACCATCCAGGCAGGACAAACTGCGAGGACAAACACCCGGTTGGAGAATCTCAATGGAATGACTTCCATTGCTGACGCAGAGAGGAGAAGAGAGCCGTGGCTTCTATGCTTGGACTGTTAGTGTAGAGTGGACCGGGCCTGCTCGGTTCTGTGACGGGGCCACATCAAACAAGGGCCAGATGGTATTCATAGACTTTGCTTAAGGGACACGTTTAAGCATAAAATGACACAGATCCTCATGAATGAATGGAACAAACTCACATAGAAAATCTTAGGAGGGGCATTAAATATTTTTTAAATTTATATACCTAATATGACTTTGATTGCTTCGGTTGATGCTAGTTGTTGAGCACTTTATTTCTGTTGAAGGTGTCGATGAGGATACGTATGCTGGAAATTTCTTCAGGACTGTGCTCCCCCATATGACAACGTTCAAATCACAATTATGCTAACTTCTAACAATATAAACAGCGCGCACTCACACACACACACACACACACACACACACACACACACACACATACACACGCACTTGCAAAGATGCCGCAGGCTGTCATTTCTGACTGTCATTCCAGCTGTGCGCTGATGCAGAATGACGGAGAGAGAAAGAGAGAGACAGGCGAGTGGGGAAGAATGGGTGGAGAATGTGGGTGGGGGTGTTGGCAATGAAGGCTCAAAGGGAGACAGGAAGCAGATGGTGCAAATGGGACTGAGGTGTTTAATGAACTCGAGGAGCAAGGAAAAGCTAGGTACGGGGGTATTTGGAAAATTCCCTGTGCTTTGCCGATCCAACATCGCTTGGGTTTAACATCAGGTGACAAACAGTCACATTTATAAAAGCAAACCAGCAAAGTGGACCAGTAACTGGGATTAATTAATTAATTACACCGATGACAGTCACAGCGAGCTCCGAGACCCCCTGCTGCTTCTGATGCTGAATAACCATTGACTGTCAGCGCCATCATCCGTGCAGCTGGGATAATGATGCTTCCCTAACGGCAGGTCCGGGTCAGCTAGGGGTCAGTCAGCAGGGGAGAAAGACCCACAGGGAACAACCGTTAGCTCTTCAAGTCATTCTGCTCTTCCACCATTATCTATGAAGAGGTACTCTGAATGAACCACCGCATTTCAGTTACGTCAATTTAGAGAGAATAAGGAAGGTGGGTGAGGACAGGTCGCGGTCTAAAAAATAAAGTTCAGACTGGAGGCGATCTCATCTTAGCAACAACTATAAACAATAAAACCCACGTCAAAATCGTTCTTCAGCAAGTTATTCTGAAGCAACGGACCGCTGATATGTGCCATTATTCAAAAATGCAGCTAATCAGGCAAACCTTACATAAGATGGCATTTAAAAGAAAATTCTCTCAAAGCGATCCAGTCAGAAAAACACTGTCAGATGTTATGAAAGACAGGAATGTTATGAGCTCCGGGATCAAGTTAACTTAATAATGACACTAACTGAAGAATTCTGTTCTTACAAACAGAATATGAAACTTATGAAAGAGGAAAAAAGCTGAAGGTACACCCTAGCTATGACCTGTGTGCATAAATTCAAAGATACTATCAAAACTTTTGTATAGAACACAAAAGGTTAGCTGTTAGCATTGGGACCACAGCTCGGAATTATTCTGACCTCGAGTCAACAATCACACATGGAAGTCTGCAATGAGAGGAGGAGAGTGTGAAAGAAGAGAAGAGCGGTTATTATGCTTGGACCCGGGTTCTGTGTTCTGCAGCGAGGACCGGGCCTGCTCAGAGACAACGCTGACCGCAGCGTGGTTCTCTAATGGGGCCCACTTCAAATAGCGTCCAGATGGTTTTAATTGTTTTTAATATGCAATATTAAACAAGATTCACTTAAAGGACACAATCAGATTTGTCTCGTTCTCAATCTGTGTCTCACCCACTCCATCATATTTTCCCTCATCTGTTCTCTTTCCACTACTAAAATATATATATATTTGCATTAGGGGACTGGAATTAAAGCTTAAATTGAAGCTATATTACAGAAATATTTAGCATCCATCTTCTAGGATTTAGAGCCAGCTTATTAAAACTGACTGACAGACTATGAATAAAAAAATAAGCAGCTGTTCTGAGTAAAGAAATGAATGTGACTGTTGACATGACGACTCCATCGGTTAGACATCTAACACACAACCTACCAGTAAGATACGTCCAGCGGATGAAAAAGGCGCCTGGAGATAAGCTGGGAGAAGTAAGCCTCGGTTTCACGACATGCCGTCCCGTTACCGATGACAATCCTAGTACAGCTTTTATAGAAACGACAAACAGAAGATGTTTCACTTTAACATCACCTATTATATCTCAAACAGGCCCCAGTTTCACTACCTGTATTTGACAATGAGGTGACGCAGCTTGTCTGCTTGGCTCTGTTGACTTGAATGATGGAGGTAAACAATATCCGTATGCAGAATCTGACCTGAAAATCAAGAAATATGAAAGTTCACTTGACAAACAAGTCCCCAGAAATGTGCTTGTTGTACCTTATAGCAACTGTGTTTTGTCTTGCTGTTTAAGTGTACAAATATTGCACGTTTAGATAATAAACGATCCAACATATGTGCTAATAAAATTGATATTTGCTGCAGTTCAGGGTCACTTACTGGTCGGGGAGAGAATTGCTACTTTGCAGCCGTGTTTGTACCCAGGGTCCACCCCCATGATGACGCTGCCCCTGACCGGACCCACCAGCAGCCGCTGCCGAAGGTTCCGTACAAACATGGCTATGGACTCTTTTTCTGCTGCAGCCGTCAGCTTAGTCCTGAACGCCAGGACGAAACGGAGAAGGGAAAAGGATTTAAGAAAGATGCTAATTAAAACAAAAGGAAGACCTGACTTTGGGTCAGTGCTGTATCAAACGTACCTGTAACTCCTGGTGAGGAAAGGGAGAACAAGCCTTTTATAGGAGTCCTCCACTGCATTCTTGATGATTAATTGATGTTCTGCTTTTGGGATTATTTTTGGCCTCCACCTGTAAAGAAAGGTGTCAACCATAGTTTCACCCGTGTGATAAATAACCAAGTCAAAGAGGTCGGCGCTGATTTAAAATTACTCAAAAAATATCCTTATTATTAGTTTATTTTCCAAATCTCTGTGTATTTAAAGTGCTTTTCGGACCTGCTGTTGATGCACCAGCTGCTGAAGTCGCTCTTCACCCTGTCAGGAATGTTCACCTTCACTGTCAAAATCTTCAGACTCTCCCCTCGGTTAATAGCCAGCGTCTGTTCCCAGACAGAAAACACCAAACACAAAACAGCTTCCTTAAATCAATACAGTAAAAACCATGGTATGCACACAAGCATCTGACCATGAAAAAGATGAGCAGCTTGTATAATCAACACAATTATTTTGCTAATAGAGGAAGACTGATTTTCATTTCTTCCCCTAATTTTGTGTCGATTTTCCATCAGGCAGACTCTCATACCTTTTGGAAAGGTGGAAGCACAATGCACCTCTGAAGAAGCACAAAATCAAATCTGTGTGTAACTGCGGCGGGCCTGGGAGTGTATCCCGTGGCCAGGCCTGTTGTGTTGTGTGCTGGTTCCCCCTCGGAGGAACTGTTACATGCTGTTAAGCAAACAGTAGTAAGTGTCTGACCTTTTCAGTGGGGAACCTTTAGCCCGCTACAGAACAGGCCAAGAAACAAGACGTCAATCTGGAAACCAAGCGGAAGAAACGAGCTGACAAATGCCACCACTATGCCACCATCAGCACTGAGACCGCAAGGCCTACCCCCCACCCACACCCGCCCGTGTGGTGCCACAACTATTACCACTCAGCGACACCCTCGGATGTGCTGCAGCCATACGGAACACACAAAAACAAACACAGCTAATGGCACAGGCTGCATGCACCCAGCCTGCTTGGATTATGCTTAAAAGTTCTATTTTTCATTTGTTGGCATGTTTCTGCTCTCGGCTGCGGCGCAAACAGTGAGGAGATTTCTCAAACAATCTCCATCAAAGTGCTGACGTGAGGTGGAGGCAAATTTCTGCTTCCTGAAAATCGGGGGAAGCCCACAAGTAAAATTAAAGCGGAAAATAGAACCGTGCCTCATTAAATCAGACAGAGTTCAAATGTAAAGTCTAAATGCTTGTTTTATGTGATGAAGAATGGCATACATATGCTTGAAAAACTGACCCAACATTACCTACATGACAGCATGTTTGATGCTTTTAGGAGATCCATATGTGACCATGTGTAAACACCAAGACCTCTCAGAATTGGCATAGAAGATGACATACAATTTAGATTGTATTCGTTCTTTAAAATAAAACAAGCTCTCTTATTTTAGTCCACTAAATAACATGCAACGCCAAAGCAGCCGGTATGTTTTCCGGCATCCTGTAATTGAATCACCAAAGCAGCCATCCTGTAATTCCATCAGAGAGTGTAAATACTGCGCTGTGTGTCCTCCTCTGGCTGGCCACCGTCCCTGGAGATGAGACACAAGTGTCGCGGCGTCTCTCAGTGTCTGCCTGGGTTGGGTCAGTGGTGAGACACAGGGGGTGATCTGAATAGAAGGGTGATGTGAGAAACATGTGCTCGTGTCTCAGACGGGCCACAAGTGACATGTAGCAAAGTACAGGCCAAAGTCTGACAAGAGCAGACAGAATGTCTTTCCTCGATGCCCCTTCCTCCTTCCACCAAGCCCCAAGGGAGGGCAGCCAGCCAGGGACCCTTCTCGCTGTCTCCATCTCTGTCTCATCTTTTCTGTAGAGGAATACGATCATCAACACATCCATCCATCTGACGTATCAGCCATAAACACGGTGATTCATGCATACTGACACACATGCAGACTTTGTGACCTGGCCTGGACATTAAGGCCACAAGCACTGCGGCGACAGCAAGAAAAGGGTTTTCCTGGACCCTTCCATCGAAAAAAGAAGTGTTCGATTGAGGAAATGTTTCTATTTACCACATATTGTCTGCAGGCGAGCCCCAGAAGTGAAGCGTTAAACTGTTTGATCGGAGCACAAATCACATTAAAGATAGCCCACTGCACCATCTCTAAATCCGCTTTGGCATCCTCCGGAGCGCGCTGCCGCTGATGGCTACAAGGTAAACACGTACCCTTCAAATAAGGGCCTCAAATCAGACGTGACGGAATTCAATCTGAGCTAAACACCGCAACTTCTTCAGTCAGCTCCGTGTAATTACAGCAATCTATACTTCAGGATAATGCATAGAACTCTTGCAAGTATTTTTATAGTTCAGTTAGGTATGAACAACACGCAGTAAATATTTTGGGTTTTACTTCAAGAGCCAACTGATTGATCGCCCACTGCTACGATATACTGAGAAAAACAAGAAAAAAGGATAAACAAGGAAATGAATTCTTTAAACATCCGAAGGCATCTAAAGCAGTAAAAAAGTGGCGGAGCAAGTGTGCATTCACACACACACACACACACACACCTCCTGTCAAAACACCTCTCCCACCTGCTCAACCTTTCCTGCTAGAAAAGGTTCATTTTAGCCTGAATTTGACAGCTAGCAGGGTCACAGCCGCCTGTGGATTAACACTCAATGACAAAGGCAAATCATCGGATTAAAGGTCCTTCATAAACTGCAGGGGGAGATGGGGTTGGGGGGGATTAGGGGGGGGGATTAGGGGGCTGATGTTTAGTCAGGAAAAGAGGAGAGGAAGCAAAATCAGGGCAGCGCAACAGAGCTAAGTGAGGGCTGCGCCTCCGCAACGCTCAACTGTTCCTTCTCTCCCTTTAACAACCCCACTCAATCTCCCCATCCCTGCCTCTGCCCCTGGGCCAGGCAGCAGTGGCTGTCACTACAGGAGAGCGCCTGTCAATCCAAGCCTCCTAATCCAATGGCATGTCAGCAGGGGACATGTCACATATGTTAAGAGGAGAGAATAAGGGGACTTGCAGGGCGGGCTCGTGTGTGAGCAAGTGTGCACACGCAGGAATACATGCGCATGTGGTTGCCTGACTGCAGGGCAGAGTGCTGCTGCCACAGACTGCTGCGGCAGAGAGGCAGTGGATGATGGGAGCTGTGGTGACACATGAGGCCTGGGACCAACTCTGAGTAACCCACTAGTCACTAGAGGGACAGACGGGAAGAAGAGCAGGGAGCAGGAGGGGTAAAGATGGAGGCACAGGCGAGGCTAACTGCCACCCACACGGCTACTCTTCTCAGGCGGTGGGCATGAGGCGGACAGACATGACAAACAAAAAACCAAAAAGATGCGCACATGTTTGAAAAAGAGCAAATCGCCCATGACAAAGGTATAAATGACCTTTAGCGTGGTCCAGCATTTTCAGTTTTCATGTTTATTCATTTGTCTGTGGTGTCTTTAGGCAGTATTAATATTCATCCACTTCCGTTTGGATTAGAGCGAGCACACGTGAGGATTGTTGGACGGGAACGTCAGCGTTGTGTCTCGCAAACAAAAGACACTGTCAAACTTTTGATCTGTTGGGACGTTTTGATTCTTATTTCAATTAAAATGTTATACCTAATAACAAGTTTGTCCCCCTGCCAGAAAGAAATCACCCTTCTGAAATAATTTACTCTGTCACGTTGACCCTGGCGCATCATTAAAACTTTTTCTTTTCTTTTACCAGTGTCAAGTTTTACATGAGGAAAAAAAAAGGATTTGTTTGGCTACCTGATGGGGCTGGATCCGCTGGACGTTGCAGGTAAAATCAAAGTAGAGTTGGAACTTATCGATGTCTTTGTCTTTGTTTTTGGCTTGTGCTCCTGTTTTTGTGTGGTCTTTGCTGACGCCCTTCTCTTGAGCTGCTTTGGATACAGATGAGTGAATGGTCACAACACTGCTCTCACACCTGAAAACAAGAAAAGAGGCGACTGTCACATTAGCAGAGACGAAAACCCAGTAAATCAGAACATGACAAGCGTGTGAAAGGTCTTACAATGTTTTCACGCGAGTAAGGGTCTCAGGGTCTTTGGCGATCATATCAGCCAGGATGTGCTCCACACCTGTAGCTACTTTCTCCACTGAGGACAGACCTGGCACGAAAGCAAAATGATGTAATGTGTTTACACCCCAAGGAACACTTAATTCGCACAACCTTGTTTATGCCTCACCTTCAACTCCAGGTTTTACCCATTGCTTTAAGTCAAGTGTGTGTGGAGTTTCCATCAGAGCAGAAGCAGCCACTTCGAGGCCGAGTGCTTTGGCTCTGCGCGCTTTCGTAAGCTTGCTGCCCTTCTTATAGGGAGAGTACTACGACCAGAACAGAAACAGAAAACTAAGACCTCTCTGGCAAAGAGTTGTGTTATATTTAAAAGGAAGATATTGATTAAAATGATATTAACCACATGATCCAGTTCATCAACTGATCTGCAGCTCCTCAGGCTTTGTTCAAGCTCGGTTGTCAAAACTCCGTCTTTCTTCAGAGTCTGGATTACAGACTGAGTCTTCTTAGCAAGAGAACTGAAAAATATCATTTCATGCACAACACTTGAGAGATGAAGAGGAGCGTCCAAATTAGCGATCATCAAACGTTGTCTTTTAGCGCCATCTAGTGGTCGCCATTGAGAACTCCACACGTTTACTAAGCCGATTGGTAAAAAGTTTCATGGCTACAGTTGCTAATAAGAAACTCCTTGCTCAATTATTGACCTACCACAACTCCTGATACACTAGCTGGACATCTCTGACAGCATCTGCATCCATGTGGTTGATCATCTCTTTGCGATATCGCACCATGAAAGGCACCGTGTTGTCCTCCCGAAGCAGCATTATTATATTTACACAAACCCATCTTTCTGTGCATGTCAGGTTGGACAGAAGCTGTGAAAATAGATGCAAATCAATTCAGACATTTTTAACACAAACACAGCCAAATAGGCAGAAGTAAAAAGTAGTTTCTGAGCCTTAACCTTCATTTACAATAGATAAAACTTTTTTCCCCAAACATATTGAGAGCCTCAGCAAAATATCTTGGTAAGATTAGAGCAGTGTAGTAAATTATTATTTTGGCTACAGTGTCTCAGTTTCTGTACTTCTGTGCCAATGTTTGTGAACTGATATAAATGACAAATAAAATATTCTGTCATACTTCAATACCTCGATCAGGTTCCAGTTCATGTTGAGTTCATTGCGAAGATTTTGGGCTTCTGCTGACGGTAAGGCTGCTGGTTGACCAAGGCAGAAACGACTCGTCTTCTGTTTCTTTGGGCAAGGCTCCTCAAAAGTGTAATCATCTTCTTCAATTTGCTCTTCTTTTTTTAGTATAAGACCAGAATATGATGATCCTTCATTTGAGCATTTGTTTGTCTGCTGAGCTTCTGAAAGAATAAAAGACACCCTCTGCAAAGAAAAATACAAAAAAAGCATTAAAACAGAAACAAAATTCATTGTTGATCAATTTAAAAGGGAGAAATACCCCAGTTGTAAATATTCTAACTGCCATTTGTCTTACCTCCTTTTTAATTCCATCGCTTGGGCCACTTGTGGTTGCTGGTTGTTCCTCAGGACATTTGGTCTGTCGTTTCTTTGTGTTTGCTCCCACTGCTCGTTTCTTTTTTCCCTGGTTATTTTGCTTCGTCTCAGTTCCAGGTAAGCCTGATTCACCTGTATTTTTGAAATCTTTGGCTGTCTTTGATTTTTCCTCTGCAGCTGGATGAAGCGATACCGTTGGTTTAGGATCCCGAGGATCATCCTGTTCTGTAACTTCTTTTGGCTCCGATCTTTTAGCAGTTCTCTTGAGCGGTTTCAGCTGCTTAGCTGTGGGGTCTCTGGCAGCTTTTCGGGTTTTAGTCTTTGGCTCTGATGGTCTCCATTCTTCATTATCTTCCTCACTACTAGCTGTTTGGGAGAAAGACCTGAGAGGAGAGAATGTGTCTGGAATTATTATTTTTTTAAATGTGGATGTTGATACAAAATGCACATCTGGACTCACTTAAAAATGATTCATGTCACTTACAGGTCTGAGTCGATGTCATTGTAGTTTACAGGTTTGGCAGTTTTTGCTCGGCGTCTGGACATCTGCAGATAAACAAGATGCCGAATTAGTACTCGCTGGGTTTACTGCAATAAGTTTTACAAAAAATTGATTACAATTATATTACATCTCTGTTACAACAGTTAAGGCAAAGCTTTGAGCGACTTAATTCAATTTGAGGCTCGCTTTTTCTTTCAAATTTGGCGCTTCAGGGTAAGTCTTTATCGGCATTAACCAGGCTAATATTACAAACAAATTACGAGAATCACGTCTAACAATATTTTCTACCATGTCTTGGACGCTAAACTTAAAAAAAACCCCTATGAATCCAGCAGCACCTTGCTTTATTAGCGAGTATTAGCAGCACCAAACTTCTTCCTGCAACATTGTGAGATTTGCGTTTCAGCCAATGAAAACTCTTCATTTAAAATCACTTCCTGTAAAAATGGTTTCAGCCAATGAAATCCCTTCATTAAAAAATCTCTTTGTAAAGGGGAATTTGAGACTATACTGCCCCCCTGTGGATGGAGTTTGCAGCAAAAAGTCCAGAATCAGATTGACTTTATTATACAAAGATTTGCCACATGCTTTACTACACATGTGAACATAGAAATATCTCTGTCTCTCTGTCTCTGTCTCTGTCTCTGTCTCTGTCTCTGTCTCTGTCTCTGTCTCTCTCTCTCTCTCTCTCTGGCACTTTTAAAAGGCAGCTGTGGCAAAGTTTAAGCTTTGCAGTTCAAATGTAAGAGACTATAGGGAGTAAATCCCAGTATAGAAAACTAAGTGAACTAGAAAAATCCAACGATATCATTTTATTTATTTATATTTTTTATATCTTAAACTGAAAGAACAAAAGAAATGAAGCGCATTTTCAAATTGTAATCTTCAATCATTTTAGATTTTAGTTTCACTGAAACCTTAGACATCCTTATTATATCGTATCATACACACGGCTGTTGAGTTTCAAGCATCAGTAACCTTCTCAAGTTTACTTTACTGACAGGATCTGACTTGTTAACCCCTCAAAACATAATTTCTAATGTTTTTGAATATACAGTGTCCAGAAATGTTGATGTATATGATCTTATAAAGAGCTGATTTGTAGAATCAACTCCATTCATTGTCCTCATTGCTTTTTCTGCAATTCTATTAAGTTTGATTTTCACATTTCCCCCCAAATTTCAGCACAGGACGTCATATAAGGCTTTACAAGCTAAAAGTACAGTAAAGGAGGGCAGTTCTTGTTCAGTAAATCCCTTTTTTTTTTGGAGAGAATAAAATTAGCCATGATAATTACCTTGACATGCTTTATGTGAGTCTATCAACAAATTTTATCATTTATTATTACTTCGTTTCATACACTTTTTCAATTTCAACATTCTTTAAAGTCATTTTTATCTCAATCATATCTGAGCCATAATCCTAAATAATCATTTAACTCGAATTATTTACAATGAATAAATGAGCTATATTTTTTGCTACTTCTGCTCGTAAAACAATAAGTCACACATTATCACGTTATTTCTTGACGGTTTTTTATCTGAACAGAGTAATAAAACTAGAAATGAAAAATGAAAGTTGCCAATATTCGACTAAATATTTCGCAAACTTGATAATCTGCCCTTGGCAACAGGTGACGCGTCACCTCGAGGGACCAATAAAAATTCGGATGTGACTCGGTGACTAAAACTGCGGGTTTGTCCCAGATTCTCTCAGTTCCTTTTGTTGCCTTTCGGCCATAAAGGTTCCGATTTTACACAGATCATTTCATTGGAGAAGCCGCTTGCATCGCTGCCTGCAGTAAGGTATGATGATGCTCTGACCCCTGCCTTCTTTTATTTTCCGTGAACAGTGGAAGGTGAATAAAAGTTGTTGTTGACAGGTGATCGCGTCAGGATGGACCCAGAGACCCCAAATCAGCCTCTGATCAGAGGCAACACAGCCGCCACCGAGCCGGCAAATGGGTAAGAATCACAAACACCTTTTATCACTCCTTGTTCATTCAATTATAATCATTATTAATTCATTTTTAATGTATTAGTGTTAGGGTTAGGGATTTTTCATGTAGATCACACCTCAGTCGATTATTACACATTGCTTGACGAAAAAAACATTTTGACCACATGTAAAACATCTGTTAAGGTCTGTGTCAATGATTTTTTAAATTTCCCCTCCTTCATTAGTTTTTGCAGTGACAATGTTTCAAAGGGAATTTCATCAGAACGTTCTAAAATAGGAACCAGACAGAAGACATTTTCACTTCACCTTCAGACGTCATACTCTTTGTTGATATCAAAGAGGAAATAGTAGGTTGTGTTAACGAGCGTGAGGTGGAATTAAACGCACGCCCTCCATCCTCACCTCCTGTTTTCAGAGGCCGCTCCACCCGGGCCTACAAGGTGGCAGGTATAACCCTGCTGGCCTGCGTGCTGGTCGTGGGCCAGGCCATGACTGCCTACTTCCTCCTCACCCAGAAGGGCGAGATCAAGTCCCTGGAGGAGCAGAGCAACAAGCTGAAATCTGAGATGACCAAGGGCAGATCTGGTAGGGGCGACAAAAGGAAAAAGATTCAACATCCATTTCTGCCTGGCCGTTGACACCAGACACCAATTCAGTCATCTTTTCTTCACACTCGAATCGGTGTTTTTCTATAAGCTCCGCTCCCTAAAATGTCCTTCTCAACCCTTCCTCTCTGAAGCTGCTTCCTCCAGCCAGATGCGCATACCTGCAATTCCCATTCCTGGGCTGTTTGACATCTCTCTGGACAAGGTAACGTCAGAATGAGGAAGTGGTGTCTTGCTTGAATCACGACGCCTCTTTCTGCCTGTTTCGCAGGACACTGAACCAGAGAAGAAGGAAGGACCAGGTACGCGACTGCCCAACTGCTTTCCGACCCCTACCCGTTTTCCCAGCTGATTGAGCTTCCGTCTCTCCTCAGCCAACCCCCAGGTGACGGACTGCCAGCTGAAGGCCTCTGGGATGAAGTCCTCGGGGGTTCCGGGGTTCTCCCCCGTCTGTGACGAGCGGGGCTTCTACCAGGCGGAGCAGTGCTTCATGGGCCAGTGCTGGTGTGTCAACCCTCTGAGCGGAGATGTGATCCCTGGATCCATGCGCAACGGCCAGGCCAGCTGCAGCACCGCCGCCGTGGCTGGTAAAGATGCCCCTCTGATCTGGGACTTGTCACCCTGAAGGACACCGGAGCGTTCTAACATGTCGCTGACCACGTTTGTGTTTCTCAGGGAGCCTGAGCAGAGCCATGGCCGTGCCTGAATAAAACGGGTACGTGTACATTAGTTCCTGGATGAAAACAACGGCTCTACTGTACAGAAAAGGCTCATAGTAACTTCCTGATTTTTGTGGAATCTGTTTTCTAGATCTTCCCCAGACACGGGTGGAATCCCTTCAAGACAGTTACAGTTTGAAGGCAATGATTTTGCAGCAACTCAATCAGCTTTTGCCTGCTCTGAAATACTTAATCAGCGTTCTGCGTATATTAATCTCTATCTATTTACTCGTCATTTTAACTGTAGACAAACATTTTTGATCTAAAAAAAATGTTTTCTGTATTCAGAAAACAATCAAATAGGATTTCTTTGAAAACGAGGGTAATTCATTTGAATATTGCAGGTTTTGTAAACTTTTCTCTGGCATATTCGGTAGTTTGAACTGAGACCAGGATCAGTGAATTAGGTGTGCTTGCTTTAGTTTTAGTAAGAGGAAATGAAAGCAAGGACATGAAAACAAAAGTTCTGCTTTTATTTGACAATAAACCTTCTAAAGACAGGTTTGGTGGTTTCCTTGACAGCGTGACAACGGATCCTTTAAACCCGTGTGGGGGAAAAAGTACAACTATTTTAACAGACAGTGTTTCCTGTGTGCTGCTCCCAAAGGTAGCCCTACGTGTTCCACTTACAAGTAAAAATATCACCAAACAACCTACATTTGTTTAGTGTCTCCGTCTCAGAAAAGCTGGGAAATAACCAAAGCCCGTGTGAAAAGAGCTTTACATACCCACATGAATGAAATGTGTTATGTGCATATTGAATCAGAGAAATCTACACAAATAATAGTGTGAAATCTCTTATAATCTAGATTTTCTCATATGCGCGTATACGCAACAATTCCAGTCCGACGCAGGAAGCTGCCAGTCAGGAAAGGCTTCAAAAACACAACTGGCATGAGATGATACATGTTCCAGAGCAGGCATTCTCTTTGACATAAATATTTACTTCTTAACCTAATTTTACATGTACAAGAATTTCTAAAGTGCAATTCAAACTGCAGCTTCAAATCTTTTTTGGCAAAGTTTGTCTGAGCTCACAGCTGCTCTTTCAATCTGACCATTGTGGGTGTGTTTGTTTTTCTTCTTTACTTGCCAATTCCAATAAATTATTCAATATTCGAATCCAAAAACTGCACCGTGATATAGTTTTGGTGTCATATTCTGAGTTGTGACAGTCCTAGACATCACAGAGAGCACCCCCCCTCAGTGTGTAATTGCACGTCCGTTTGAACGTTAAAGAACACAGAAGGCACCAAGAAAAGCGCACCGATCACGTGCACCGAGCTCTGCTACACTTCTCATTTGCATCGCTTGGACTTTTCTTAGGGGGTCACTTGACGTGACTGTTTCTCAGACAGGATATGGCATCAATGAGAGCAGCTGCAGGGGTTTTGGAGGTAGCAGTATGTTAATCCCTAACAGTGAATGAAAAGAAGGGCACCTTCTGTGTTTACACGTTTCTCCACCACTTGACTTTCAAAGCAGCAAGTGAAAATAAAATGAAAAATATCAGACCTTAATGTTCCAGTATAAAGCTGTGCCATACGCATTTCTTCTTTCTTTTAGCAGTCTATTTGCTGCCTCCTTTCAGGTTGCGTATGTAGTCTTTGATGGTGTTTTCAATGTTGGGAACAGCATAATTCTGTGCCACATACATTCCCGTACACGTTCCTATGGCAACACCCATTAACGCTGAAGAGCGCAGCCTTGCAACAACGTACCCAGCCAGGAAGCCCTTCAGGAAAGGAGACGCCAGCAGACTGCCTCCCTGAGAAGTAAAGAAAAGGGGAGTTTAAGTCTGGCACCTAAACAGGATTCAAGCACAAGCATAACCTCAGCATTATCAGTTTGTTCAACCCTTACTGGAGGAAGCCCAGCTTGTATTTCATCTTCCACACGTTTCTGGATGTCCTCGAGTTGGTCTTTTAGCTCCACAAGGTCCTTGAGTTGACCAAAGGTTTTCTGTAAAAGAGAAGCGTACAGTAGACAAATAAGAATGCAGAGACTAGTCAAAAATATGATAGTCAACACCTTATATATTGGGTAGCAACAAAGGAAATTATAAGGAGAAAACAGGTATATTATACATATTTGAGGACTTAGACTACAAGTAATGTTAACGCTTACTTTTTAAAGCACATTTCAAAGCTGACACTTACAATCTCAAGCAGATCGCCAGATTTAGTTAGTTATCAACTATTTTTTAATACTTTTCTGTGCATATTTGTTGTTTTTGCAGCGATAAACGTTGGATTAAAACCACATAACATAAAATGATCACATATACACGACCATCCAATTTGACAGCTGTAAGCTAACCGGCACTGCTTGCGCCATCTTTCAGGGATTCAACAGCCAACATTAGCAGCTTACGTGAGACTCTCAGCATTCAATAACAATGTCGATCAGAAAATATAAATTTACAAGTAAAGACTGTTTTGAAAGTAATGTTTAAACTTTTTTCCGACCTTGTCATCCGCCATAGCTGCTTCCGTGCGTTACGGTGACGTGTTTCTTCTTCGTTGGTATTTGTTTCCAAAGATGAACAAAACTGCCCCCTAGTGTTTACTGCTAAACATCGCCACAACAAATTAGGAACCTACACTATTTTATTGTGTTGTAAGAAAACCAAAAGACCTTGGCCATTGTATGTAATCTAATTTTAAAATCTTCTTTTACTGATAATGTTTATAAATACCATAACAAATGTTTGAAAGCATGTTCACTAATAGTGAGGTAAAAGAAAAATAATTGGCCAAATAAATTTCAGTGTCTTCTGTTGGTGTTGGTTGGAGCAAGACAGTAAGTAACAATTTAATATTTAGATAAAGAGCTATGACATACCGTGTTGCTGCAGTGGTGTTAATTACAGCTGTAACAAAGGCAACTGCAATAAACAATCACTGGGAAAAAAACAGTTATACAACACACATAATTAATGTTAGCTGTGAGATGGTCAGTTGTTGGAAGAGGAAGAAAATTTTGAAGGGATTCATTTGTAATATGATAAAAACGTTTGCAGAGTGTTTTAGGATTGGTTTTTAAAATCAGGAAGACTTTGGGGAAAAGATTAAAGAATTACTTTTAAAAGTCAGGGCCAGTCGAAGTCTAGTTTAGAGAAGATCTGGTCAAAAGTGAGAAGAAATGGCCAAAAAGTAACTCAAAAATGTGGAAAGCAAAATCCTGGAAGAAAAAAAAGTGACTGCTATTGAAAAAGAGACTCCAACAGCCCCAAGCAGAAGGAAAGTTTCCCATATGTCTAACTAACTTTAGGAGATTAATCTTGCCAAAACATAAATGAGCTTTCATTGGCTGCACTCTGGGGTGCACGAAAGAATTTAATCCTGCCGTCCAGCAGGACAGATAGTCCATTAACCTTTCGTCAGGACCAAGCTGATATGAACCAAAGTTTTTAATGGTCTGTACAGACTGGGAGTCCTCTTTTGCACTGGCTGTTAAAAAGAGATGAAACACTGCTCACACAGCCTGCTGGGCTGCAGCTGGAAGGAGCGATGGAGGTAAGCAGTTTCTGATCTTCAAAGCTGTCGGCGCATGAGGAACATTGATTCTGGCTGGCAAATTCCTTAAAAGACGCTGGAAATGTCCACAGAACAGTACAAATGTGTTGCTAAATGGTGTTGAGAGTGTGACTATTTACATTCAATAGGCTGAATATTGATTAAAAAACAACCCATCCATCATTCAGGAAGCACTGAGTAAATGATTGATATGAAGGCTCCAAACAATGGATTCAGGCGTTGTTTGTGCAGATGTAGCTGATATATTATTTAGTGGATGGAATGAGAAAATAATGGTTTCAAGCTGTAAAATGAAGACAATCTCCTTCACAATGGATGGCCCATTTCATTCGAATGTATAATCAGCAGGATGGACAGATCTCACTGTGATTTCTTACCCGGGTAATAAAAGAAACAGGATACAACCAGTCTGGCTGCAAATGAAGGAAGGGGGGTTTTAATAAGCAGCGTGGCGGCAACACGAGCCTCCCGGCAGCTTTACTGCTCACTTTACAGTTTGTATTTCTATCAGCATGATATTAAATAAACACATGATTGCAAATGATTGGGTTTTGAAATATGAAACACCCCCTCATCTCCGCACATTCCCGTGGAATCTGCCGGTCGGTAATGGCGTCACAAACGTCAACAAATCTGCCCCACGTTGCCTCTTGTGTCAGAAGCTGTGAGTTATTGTTTCATAACGGGTTCCTCTCCATCTGGGCTGATCTCTGAATTCACCACGCTGCAGCATGTAAAGTGTCCCTGTGTGTAATAATGTGTCATATCATTTCCTGAGCTCATTGTGTTGTGCTGGTTGCTACAGTAACCGCTGAAAATGTGTTTGCTGTATTGTTTTATTCAAATTTTCACATTTAGTCAGTCAAACACATTAAATCGAGGGGAAAAAAAAAAACGGTAACTGCGAACCTGAAAGGCTTTTGATGTGGCTCGGTGTTTTTCTTGGCCCACCGCGTCGTCCGCAGTGGTTTCTGTTTTTAATCATGGAAATTGATGCGGTGCACTTTGTGGGCAGAGAGAAATATGATGTGATCTAGAAATGAATAAAGCAGGGAAGCACTGGGAGGGGGGGGAGGGGGGGTGTCTTTTAATCAGCAGTCAAAGTAGTAGGATCCAAAAATTGGGTGCTTTTTTATCTCCTTTTTCAAATGTTTTCCAGTGCCGGACTTTCCTAACTAATGGAAATGGGGTGTGTGCGCGCGTGTGTGTGTGTGTGTGTGTGTGTGTGTGGGCCGTGCATGGACAGAGAGGAGAGGGATGAACCAATGAGGGGGGGGGGAGCGCTACTGCCTCTTTGACAAGCTAAAGCAGACTGCGGCCTCACTGCACCATTCTGCTGGGAAGTGCCAAGGTGTGTGTGTGTGTGTGTGTGTGTTTGTTTGTGGGCGGGGGGAGGGGGGGGACAAGAGAGCTGGAAAGTGAAGGAAAATCAAGCAGAAAATGAGGAATTCACTGATGCGGGAAAGGAAAGGAGGGGGGGGCACGGGCGGGAAGGACGAAGAAGGAAGAACGAAGGGCGGAAGGGGGAAGCGGGGCCACAGGGGACACCCCCGGGGGGGCAGCGGGCGCGCCGCCACAGGCGCCCGGGCGCCGCGGGGGGGGAGAGACGCGCGACCCCGCCCAGCCCGGCGCCGCGGCGCGGGCGGCACGCACACACACACACACACACACAACAAGAACACACACCCCCAAACACACACAAAAAAACCAGGCGGCCCCGAAGCAGAGCACCACCCCCCCCCGCGGAAACCCGGACCCGGGAGACAGCCAACACGGAGCGGGGAGAGGCAGAGGAAACACAACCGAAAGAGGGGCGGGCACGCGGGGGACCCAGCGGGGAGGGCCGGGCGGCGGGGGGGAGGGGCAGGGGGAGGAGAACCCCCCCAAGAAACCGAAGCAGGGAGGAAGAGGGGCGGCCAGAGAGGAAGGGGGGAAAAGGCAAAACCGCGGGGGGCGGCCCCCCGCGGGGGGGGGATGAAGGAAAATCAAGCAGAAAATTAGTAATTCACTGATGCTGTAAAGGAAATTATTTTTGTTCACTTTCTGGAAGGACTAGGAAGGATGAACTAAGTTCTGAATGGTTAAACTGTTCTTCAGGGGACACCCCCTTTGTAGTCAGCGTTCGCGCCTCCACAGTCTCCCTGTTTCTTGGCTGTGTCTAGTGTGTTTCTCTACCCCTCCCATCCCGTCTCGCTCTCCTCTTTCTTCACTCACACACACACGACACACTACACACTACACACACACACACACACACCAGGGATGCCTGAATCGGTGAATATCCCCATCGGAGCCATCGGAGACCCTGATCTGTTTTACAGCCAGCACTGATCCATGCATATCCACACTAATCACAGCCGTGCTGAGGATCCGATCACGCCTGGATTTTCAGCAGTGAGAATTCCTTGCAGCCTGTGGATATTTGCCAGCAGTGATGGAGAGACGCTCCTGAAGACAACTGATGCATTGGAGGAACGAAAGTTTCTGCTCAGACTATTTACATTTAGGACAAAGAGCTTATATCAGCGTTTTGTTCGATTCACCCCCTCCAGTAGGAGCAACGGCTGCAGGTGGATTCTGTCACCGAGACTGAAAAACTTTTGCACCAACCAGCCGTCTCGCATCCATGGAGTTGAGGGGGAAACGGGGTTCTGGGGGCCACCAGGAGCCCAGAGCTCAGGGGATGGGGTTCGCTATGGCAGCCACGGGGACGCCGGTGAGCACCATAATTACAGCCGTGCGGCAGCAGGACTACTCTGCCAGCGTGTGGCTTCGCAGGCGGGAAAAACTGGAGCATGTAAGTTCTCGGAACACACTCGAATGAAATGTTGAGGGTAAAAAAGGAGGATACGACCAACGTTCCAAACTGTCCTGACCCTCATTCATTTCTCCCTAATAGTCTCAATCTAAAACCTGTGCTGTTTCACAGTGATTGTTTGGCAATAATACTTAGTTTCAGCATTCCTGCTGACCAAACTTCAGAATTTGTCTGGCTAAAATTAAAATCTTTGCTAGACTGGACAAGATGAATAAGGGAAACACTCTCCTGAATAATGTATTTACCCAATAAATGGACAATTTGCATTATCGACTAAACTGATGGTCAGGAATTGGTGGTTGCAGACCCAAGAGAAGGAAATTCAGCATGCAAAAAAAAAAAATAATACGTGCACAACTGAGGACTTTACTGTAAACGTTGAATGCAGAGACGTTTGACATGTCAACATGCTGCCGTGCAACATGCTATCAGAGGAATGATTGTGTTTCTGCTCTTTCTGCTTATGGCTAAACAGTATTCGCTGGAGGACCTATTTGGTGTAGCGATTCAGTGCAGAGGACAGGAATGGAAAGGATGTGTGCTGAATATTTGATGCTGGAGAGGAGCCGTCTCCCATGCAGACAGCCTGGCTGGTACAGCTAACTAGGATGATGAATCAGCTTGTGCCACTCCTGCAGCCACACTCACATCTTTTGATTCAGGACTTGAATTTGCAAAGCACTTATGTGGCATTTTCTTCGCTCTTCTAAGTGACATTCTGATCACGTCCCCTGTCCACAGCAGGCTGGACGGCTGCAGGAATCATTTGATTAACCAGGCCAGAGGAGAGTGAGATACCTTGATGCTAATGACTACAGGCACCAACAAAACCACTGTCAATTCAGCCTGATTCAAGTCACAACTTCAGCACCATTCAGTCAGAAGATCACAATAAAAACACCAACAAATGTGTGTAGGTGTGTAAAGTCTGCAACAAAAAAGTGCACACTGAAAATACAAATTCCTGCTTAACTTACATGAGTAGAATATTAACGATATTATTGTTCTGGTGGGTCACACGAATGCTGGCACTAAAAGAATGGTTTTCCTTTCAGCTCATATGGAGCCTGTGTCTTTTCAGGTTTTTGTTACTGCAACAAGATCAGAACATATAAACATTGAACCAGTGTAACGGTGATGAGTTTGAGTGTTTTTCCACAGATTTCTGGTGCACTGCTAACATCTGAAGCCTTTCTGATAGTTTTAAATGATACATTTGCAGTCCTTTGTGTATGTTGAAGGGGATTTTGACATTACGATGGAGTTATAGTTACAGGTACACACACGCGCACACACCACACCTCACTTGCCAAGCAGAGAATATGCTGCAGTGTAGTTCTTGTTCCAAGAGTGTGACTAGGTAATTAAAGGTGTTTTGCCTCCCTTTTAAAGTGAAAAAAGGCAGGATCTCTGCAGAGCCTGGAGGAGCTGATTAAAATGAAGTGATGTTTCACATCTCACATTATTTCCATACCACTGATGGGGGCAGGAAGCCGGGACTTTCTTGTGAGGATATTTCTCGTCTGAAACAGAATACATGCAGCTTGTGGTTACCAATGAAGCAGACTCCCACAGCGCTGAGTACAGGCAGCCAATTAAATTGATGCTTGGGGTGTTTGGCTTCAGGTTTGACAGCTTGGCTGTCCTGCAGCTTTGTACTTGGGTAGAAACTAGAGTCAAAATTCCTCATTTAATGTTTCCACTTTCACTATTTCTGCTGCCTGTAGGCTGTTCAGGATTTCCTCACAGTGTTGCTCTGATTAGTGACACAAGTTCAATAAATCACTTTGTTCATGCATGTAACTATTTCTTCATGCCTGAGAAAATGCACTTGAACAAAGCGAGGCACAAATGAAGCTTAATTTCATTGGAATCTGTAAAAAAAGAATAAAATAATTGAAATCTAATGCAAATATAAAAATCCTACTTTCCAATTTTGGAAGTATTCAGATGTTAAGGTCCCTTTTGTTTCTATAAATTCATATTATTGGTTATTATTTTTAGTGCCGTCTGCCTGTCATGTTGTTATGAAATAAAACAGCAGGGGGCACTAATGTTCAACATTCGCCACCAAATATAATGTGATTAAAAACAGAGTGCGCGTGTGGGAGTGTTACGATTTTGTGTAAATATCTAATGACGTCAATTGTAATATTGAGCTCTTTTTTTAAAGCTGATATTTAATATTCAGTTGCTCTTTCCCTGAAACCCTAATCAGCGTCTCTCTTAAAGCCCTCATTGTTTCAGAGCATTCAGCTCAGGAGTTCCTGTCTGCACATAAATCAGAGATTAATGCTGGGTGAGAAAGTGTATGGATTTTTTTTACAGAACAGAAGCTCTTGGAGAAGCCATTCATCAACAATGTGTAGTCAGCGCTGGTTATTTTCATTTTCTGGTTGGTAAACACAAACTGTTGGACCAGAAGAATATAAATTCATGTCTGCAGCACCTTTTTCTGTGTCTCCTCCTGCACATGCAAAGGTGTTTGGAGTTGTTTTAACTAAAATATCCCGCCTCTTCTACATGGACATGTCATGCATCTCTAAATCAGGTCTGTATTTCACTTTTACAACTTGCAGGTCTATATAGCAAAAAACTGTGTTTTACCATCTGGTACTGATTTATGAGGAACCATATGGTAAAGATGGATGTTGTGTTTGCACTGAGAGGATGAGTTGGATGAAACATGCCTGATGATTGTTGATAATAAATCCAGCAGCATGTGCAGAACTACACTTGAGACCGACAGAGTTGTTAAAACCATCTGTGAAAGTCAAGTGAACTTGATTACATAAATATTTAATTAATCTAACATTCTACACTTCTTTTCCTATTCTGCAACAGATTTGGGAGTTTGGGTTTACTTTGAACCTGCGGAATTAAAACGGGGGAGTTTTTTTTTACCTGAAAGTTATTGTGTAGTCATCACCTGGATTGTTTTTGTGTGGGTTTTTTTTTTTTTTTGTTTGTTTGTTTGTTTGTTTGTTTTAGTTTTTTTTTGTAAAATCGATTGTTATAAAACTGGACTACCTAGAAACCTAGAAAAAAAAACCCAGGCAGGAACTGAGAGAATGTAAACTCTCTGCAAAGCTTCTTCTGGTCTAAATTATTTAGGCAACAGGAGTGGAGACAACAGCACCCCCTGGAGGCCGGTCTGCGTCAGTACAACAATGCAGAATAGACGTTTATTTTGCAGACCTGAGAGGAGAATGGAGGAAAAGATTCACGGGGTATTTCTATAGAATTCACAAGAATCTACAGGAAACATGATGTCTCTTAGCCATAGTGGCGACTATGGACAATGGGCTGACGTAACAGCATGTAATCAGCTGTTACAGCACTAGTTTGGCTTTTTACTGCAAAATCATGGTTTTGAAGAGTTCCTTCTTCCTTTCCCTCTATGTCTTTTATACCTCTAGTTATACAATAATGTGGCAAAGTCAAAAAATAATATGGCATTTTACATTTTCTCTGTTTCTGCAACTGTGGGAAACAGAAAGAGAGAGAGAGAGAGAAAGAGAGGGTGGGGAGGCAGAGGGAGTGAGAGGTAGGAGGTGGATGAACACATGATACGGCGAGATGAGATGGGAGGACGAGTAACACACAGGAAGAGGAGGAATCCACACAGAAGGAAATGTGATCAGCGGCTGGAGGATACATCACACTCGAATTTAGGTGTGCCTGTTGTGGTGGAGTTTTCATTCATACGAGAGGGAGCAGGAGAGGGAGGCAGGAGCAGCACTTTCTCTCATCCAATATCCTCACACACACACACACACGCGCGCGCACACACACACACACACACACACACACACACGCATTCACAAACATCCAGTCTTATGCTGTGTTTCAGTTCTGGTGAGTGATTAATTTTCGCTTCCTTGGAACTACACACAAAGGAGAGAAGGGCTTCTATTTCTCATAAACAAGCGCACACACACACACACACACACACACACACACACACTCACACGCACTCACACGCACGCTGGAAGAAAAACATGTGTTCCACAGTGGATTAATGACAGGAGCAGGCATCCAGGCATCATGAAGGTGAGCTACCTACCTACCTACCTACCTATCTATCTATCTATCTATCTATCTATGCTATGCTATGCTATGCTATGCTATCTATGCTATGCTATGCCATGCTATCCATGCTATGCTATGCTATCTATCTATCTATGCTATCTATGCTATCTATCTGTGTGTGTGTGTGTGTGTGAGGGAGGTGCATAAAGAGAGAGTGAAAGAGAGAGAAGTTGGTGGTATTGCAGTGCCATGGATGGTACACACTGGCTGACTTGCTGCACGTGTGTGTTTTGTGTGTTACTGTGTGTGTGTGTCCTGAATGCAGACAAACTGGGATGTGTTGCCCGTTATCGCACAGCTGCACCCGGACAAACATCCCAGCGTCGGTTCCGTCACAAACCAAGTTCAGCCAGAGTGCTTCTTTGTACTTTGGTGGTGTTTGATGGTGTGTTGTCCTCGTGACAACTTGTAACAACAGATTCTCAGTGTTGCGAGTGGGCGAGAAGGACGGGGAGAGAACGCGACTAGCCTACCTCCGATGTGTGATGGCAGGGTCTGTCCTTGATATTCAGAGCGTGCGAGCACCTTCAGTGGCTCCCTCCTGCTAAATCATTGGTAGAATAACAGTGCAGGATCTCTGCTGCTGCTGCATCAGTTTACAGGAGGTTTTACTTAGGCTTCCTACATTTTCCCAAACCTTTTTTTAAAATTCAAATCACCTCCTTTGACTTACAATCTTTTGTATGTAAAGAATCTTTACTGTGTTGAAGTGAGATGGAGGAAGACCCGACCAGGAGTTTCCACATTTTATCTCGCTGCCACCTGAGCAGCCTCCGACTGCGGCTCGATAAAGACACACAAACGTTACTATCATCCATTTTGTTGCAAATCCCTGCCATAAGATAAAGCCAGTCAAATCAATCAGCAAGCTTGAAGGCTGTGTTTGTCTTGCTGGTTCAGAGCTCTCCCACCTCTGTCTCACTCTCAGTCTTCTCCTTTGTCTCCGTCTCTCTCTCCGTCACCTGATCCCATCGGTCTCTGCCTCTCGAGTGCACAGATCACAGCCTGACAAGGGAACCGCTGGGCTCAAACACGCCGGCCCATCCTGTAGCCAGAAGCGCCTGACGGCTGCGGGGGGGCAGGAAGATGTGAGGTGTGATGAAAGAGATGAAGAGGGAAATCGAAAGAAGCAAGGCAGAGGAGTAAAGAAGTAACAACGAAGAAGTAAACAGGCTTTGGCCAGATAGGACTTCCCATATCGGTGCATCTCACACACACCAGGGCGCTGGGAACCAGCAGTAGCCCCCGAACCCCTGAAACGGTATCATAGCAACCAAAACGCAAGGCCGGTCAGGGATGCGCAAGGCGTATGGGCTGTGTAACGCTGCTCAGGGTCAGGGACTCTGCTGGGACAATAATCACACCAGCCACTGACAAGTGGCAGAAAGAGGAACCCAAGTGCTTTCTAATGGTGACGTTTGAGCCGTGCACACACATCGGATGTGCTCCCGGTGCAGATCCATGGCTACAAGTGGCAGATTCATATTTGCAGCTCTCAGCGACAGATCACATCACACAGGTCGCAAAAGAAAATCCCCATCAGCAGACCCACACAGGAGTAGACCGTATATGCTCCCCACACTCATACAAGGACTTGGATGCTTATTACCGCACTGTAATGGCATATTTATGCCAATGTGTCCCGCCTGTGTGTAAGATTATATGCTGCTGGTCGACTGTCGACATTCTGTGGTTTAACTTCAATTTGATGTCCAGTCAAGGTCACCTGATATAGAAATGTATGATTTATTTAATCAGTAGGTAGATACAAACCACCGAAGAGCCTTTGTAGAGGAAGAGCATCTTTGGTGTCAAGTGCCAAGAAATACACAATAAGACCTTAAAAGTATTAGACTGATCTCACCCCATAGAGGAAATACTGGTGACAACAACTGATTGTGCTGTTTAGTGAGAAACGTTGGACTTGAAGCCAGGCTCAACCAAGCAAGTCCAATTATCTGCCTCAGCCATTCAAGATCTTGACAGTGAAACGCAGCGAGAGACGTTGATGATAAATGGAGCTTCATGACTTTAATCTGATGGAAAACTACGCAACATTAACCAGCACACTGTGGTCTTTACGTTCACTGGATAGACTTTTTTAAAATTAATTTTTACAGCTGTGAGACAGAGACAGACGGGCAGGCAGAGCAACTTTTGGAGCTACTTAGGGTTTCCAGGAACTGCTGCTGCCATAGAAAATGTACAAAAGGCAAGATTTATTTTTTTTTCTTGAGTTTTTCTGGAGGGGACAGTCATTTGACAGCAGTGTCTAAACTTTAGTCATTAGTGTCCCATTACTGTCTCCCCTGCAGCACCCTTTACCATCTTAGGTGTAAACACGTGTGACACGGGAAGCTGGCCAAATGTAAATGTGTGTGAAGAGTAAAAATCACTACTGGTGTTAGAGAAATACTCTGTACATCACAAGGAAAAGACAAAAGAGCTTGAACACAACATGTGTCTGAGCTTTGATGGTTTTCTCCCCCCACCCCACTCATGTACCCACAAGCTGAGTTAGTGTAATTCAATGTCCTGCTGATTCTACAAGAGATAAAGGATGAGAGCGTCTCTCTCTCTCTCTCTCTCTCTCTCTCTCTCTCTCTCTCTCTCGATCTCTCTCTCACACACACACACACGACCAGCAGATAGCTGGGTAGAGCACGACACACACTTGCTCTAATGGATAAGCAGGAGAGGACAGCGGCAGGAAGACGCTGGCGTGCAGCCGGGCGTCGGCAGAAAGATGCCGGGCTCAGCGAGAAATTTCAAAAGATGCGACCACCCTCCATCTCTCATGCAGTTCTGAGAACATCAGGTCTTCCTGAGACTAGGAACAGAATTATTGGTGGTTTAGAAGCTTAAAGTTAAAAAGGAGAACATTAAACTAAGATTGGCACAATAGCAGTGAAACGAGTTAAGCGGCACAGACGGGAGGAAAGCTCAGACAGAGATAACTGAAAGGAGCCGCAGGGGACCGACTGGCTGTGTTAACAGCCTACAAGGATCTCATTAAAGTCAGCAGGCCTCGCATGTCATTTTAATGAAACAATAATTGACTTATTGACTCTGCAGACGCGGCTGAACTCTCAGGCTGCTTTGACTGGACTGCAGCTTCCACAGGTTTCAGGGCTCCGTCTTCCAGGTTTCAGTTAGTCCCACTTTAAAGGTTCCTCATCTGAGGTGCTTTTTTCTGCAAATGACTCTCCTAGGAGCAGATACGGCTCCTGTCCTGATGATCCTGGTGATCTCTTTAGCTAACTTTCAGTGTCGCTAAGTGGAACACAGACCCTGGTATCGAGAGACTTTCTGGAGATGGAATGACAAGATTGAGAGAGTTCTGAGCTGGGAAGAATTGATTTTTTTTTTTTTTTTTTTTTAAGGAGAGAAGGTTTGAGGGTGTGTGACAACACCACTAAATCCAGGCGAGACTGCAGCGGCTGCAACTCTATTTCCAGTTCACCAGTTCACAGCCTGCTTTTGGAGCTGACACATGGCATTTCGCTGCTTTCCACTCCCGCAGAGGAAAAGTGTTTAATTCTCTCTGAATCCATTCAGCTCGAAGGGAAAATTGGTGAATTATAGTTCAGTCATTTCCATAGAAACAGCCTAAAAGCTAAAATCACTGCCGTAAGCATATCTAAGTCATTTGTGCCTCCCGTGGCAGCAGCCTGGTGATTCTAAAGGGCTCCTGGCTCTCGTTAGACCTTTGGAGCTCCTGTCCGATTCCCAGTGAAACAGTGAAGCATTTGTCAGTATCCAAAATGCTAGGCGACGATGCTAACGTGGCTGCATCACTTTCCAAAAAAGGAAAGAGGTTTAGTCTACAACAAAATGTTAGCCTGAATGAATAGAGTTCAGTGTAGCAACAAAATGTCTGTTTATTTTGATGAGCAGCTTCAAGTGTGACGGCGAGCAGCTGTGACGGATCCCATCGTAGTGAGACTTCACGGACGTGCCTTGTATACAATTAACTTAAACGTGACTTACATGTTGTTGGCGTGAGGCTGGAAAGGTTAACGGTCTCCGTTCATCAACACGGAGGATCTGCAAACGCACAGGACTTGAAGTTGTCAAACAGACTGATCGTGGAAAAACTTCAAAGACAAACCCAGGCTCGCAGCCATTAAAGACCAAATGGCGAGACTTTGCTCATCCATTACTTTCTTTTATTTGACCAGCGGTGTCAAGCTGAGATGATCAACATTCCAAATTAACCAGAGATGGAAAATGGGCCCCGAGCCAACGAGATCCAGCGGTCAGTTAGTTTACACGTTGTTTTAGAGACACTTAGCAAAGAGGCTTTATCATCAGTGACCTCGCTAAATCCGCTAATCAAATACCTCATCAGCAACCTTCAGCTTGAGAAAAAAAACTAAACAAAAACAACACAATGGATGTTCAGACAGAAGCCACTGTTCACTGTTAATGCTGTATTTAGAAGCCGCCATCCTTCTAAAGCTGCTGTGATGGAGCTGGAGAAAGCACAGATCTGTTTGAAGACTCATCCGGCGGGGGTAGCAGTCACAGCCTGGATTCACTCAGGAGACCAGAACCGACAGTGGGAATGACGAGCTCGGAGCACACGGTCTCCGGAGAAACACCGTCAGAGTCAATCTGGGGGAAGGCGGGGACTCGAAATGACAAGCTGTGACAACTGGAAAGTAAAGGCACGCTGCTGTGCTGGGAAAATGTAAAATTCATCACAGAAGAGGAAAAGAAGAGCAATAAATCAGCTCATCAGAAGGCCGACGAAGAAGAATCAAGCAAGTTGCTGTCACTCATTCTGCAACTGCAGAATCCAGAAACAGTTGGACAAACAGAAAATCTGCTTTTTTACGAGTGTGTATTCAGCGGGAGTGACAACAACCTTGAAACCAGAACCTTGAACAGAGAGTCGGCTCCAAGCGGTTCCAGGCTGAAATAGATCATCACACACTGTTCAGACTCCCTTTGCAAGCTGAAGGAGCAGCGTGAAGGCACAGCCGGGCCCGGATGAGGCCACCCAGGTCTGCAAAACCAGCTCTCCTTTAGCTTTAAAGAACACCGCTGAAGCCTCATCACTTCATACAAGCCTGGAATCAGTGATTCCTTCATAACAAACCAAAGTGCTTTGAGGCGAGTGCACATGTGAGAGTGGACGTAATCAAGCCTGGATTAACCGTCCCATCTGATCAGGTGGTCAGCGGTGCCTGCGTTAAATTGCTCGTGCAGCAGTGCACGGACGGCTGTGAACGACGCCAGAACTGTTGCTGGTGGTGTTGCTTCCAGACAGCTGTTGTGATCTTATGTGCTGTGTATTCTGATCTTCTTCTGACAAGGAACACTTATCCAGGAGTAATTGGGGCCCCGGCATCCTTCTGGGGCTCTCTGGGGTACAAACTCCCTCTGCTTTGTCCTTTGAAGCGCTTACAGTTCCCTTAAATGTGCTTCCAAAAGCCACGGGGGCCAGATGACTTCTGCGTCGTGTTCACAAGCTGTCTGCTTCCTGCAACATTCCCGGTCTCCTTCTGCTCCCTTTTGGCACACGATGCTCCGCAACAGCAGCAGCAGCCTCAGACAAGTAAAGGCCACTTTAAACAGTCACAATCGGTTGTTAAGCTGTGTAAAGCAGAGAGATTGCAGAGACTGTTTTACGGCTCCTGCGTGCGATCAGAGGAGACCCACATGCGTCCTCTCTGGCCTGGCCTTCACCATTTTCATCCGGCATCTGTGTGCACAGACACACACTGACTTCCGCCAGGGCCTTGAAACAGCAGCCTTCCGGCAGCTTAACAGGGGTTTGAAATCTGAAATCTTTGTTTTACCGAAAGCAGGAAATACATCCAATGAGGTCATTTCTCTTATATCATCCTGTTTTGCAAGTTAGTTCCAGGGAACCAGTACGATGGTCCACCCATTTACGTTGCCCAGAAAGTAAAATTATAATCTCCCGACGAGTTTCAGACGAAAATCCCCGGCAGTTATCGTTTCGCTCTTCCGCAACACTTTGACTGAATGGCCGCTAGTTTCGTGTCAGATCGCGCGAAGCTGCAGTAGGAACAACGATACGAGCAGCTTGTGCGCAGAGGTCGATGGGGCGTGATATGAGATTGTCCCGGAGGATGATGAGCGGAGATTGGCTGAACTTGGAAATGATCTGTTGTGTTTGAGGCTAATCATTTTTGTTCTTCTGGAGGATTTCACAGGGATCTGGACGCATTTGACACTAATAGCTGCTTCTGTTTCTGTGTTAAATCCCCAAAGTTTCACTGAAGTGTTAAAGAGTGGAGAACCCATCCCCTCTCTCTCTCTCTCTCTCTCTCTCTCTCTCTCTCTCTCTCTCTCGTTCCCTCGCAGTCTCAGCAGAAGTGCATCGTGATCTTTGCCTTGGTGTGCTGCTTTGCTGTGCTGGTGGCTCTCATTTTCTCAGCGGTGGACATCTGGGGTGAAGATGAAGACGGGATCACGGAGGAGAACTGTAGCAAGAACTGCAGGTAACAGAGCAGAGCTGCATTTCCACAGATTATCCCTTCTGTTTTACCTCGAAGCTGGGGGGGGGGGGTGTCCCAAATACCCAATAATGGGTAAATGTTGGTAAAGGCACCCAGTTCCAATGAATTCCAAAGTCAATGACTCATCTTAAAAGAATTCTGAGCCATGACCCATATTTGCTACTCTTTCCTTCAACTATGCCCAAATTCAGCTGCATTTCCAGCTCTTCTGCTCTCTGTATGACTGATCATTTTCCTGAAGAGGCCTTCAATCAAGGCCGCTAGAGCCGCCAGCCAACTCAGCTGACGTGGCCACACGTCCTCGTCTCAAAACCTCTCAAGCTCTGAAAGATGATGAGCACCGTGAGTGAAACAGATGGGGCCGGTAGAACAGAGCGTCAGGGCAGATTTGGGTTGGGAGTGACGAAGAGATGAATTGCTTCATCAGCTGCTATTGGCAGTCCGCCTGGGACGATAGATGGCTCGTCAATTTAAGATGTTGCACCAAACAAATTACAGAAACGTGCAGTGGTGCCATTAGTGAAACCGAGATTTGCTCCCATCACTAAAGGTAACGCAGCTCTACAAAGGATTTGATTTCAATCCTCTTTCCTGCACTGATGGTTTTACAAAAAAAAAATAAAATCGAATCAAATAAAATGGCATATTGTTTATTGAGTGGCTTTACACCTGCGGTCTTCGGTTCCGCTGTTTCAACCAGCTGCAGCCTGTTCCTGATACCTGTTCCTGAGATTAGCAAGGCTGCAAATGGGCACTCGGCACTGACAGAAGAGAATGAATATAAACTACCTCCAACCTGGAGCCCAAACTGGTTGGCAGCACAAATCATTACTTTACAAAAAAAAATCCATGTTAAAGATCATCTTAGCTGTAACTGACAGAACCTAATGTTTGTGTGTAATATTAACCTTTACAATGTGGCGAGGAGAACAGCAGTGCAGTACCCATATTAATGTCCTCGCTGCTGAACAGCCCACAAGAGGGTGGATAATTTATATCAGATGTCAAGGGCTCGTCTGGCACACCATCATAGCTCCCCTCAGCCATTGTTTCTGCAAGACTGTTAGCCTGTTACTGGCTTTTGCAACCTGCTCCTTTGTTCTTTGCTTTACTAATTTGAACATCTGAATCAAGAAAAACAGGATTTAGCTGACTCACAATGGATGAATTTCTTGCAGACGCGCCCGTCTGACAGCCTCCTTAGCGTGACTGACTGTTTAAACCCTCTGGTTTTCCTTGCACCTTGCAGCCATTATCCCAAACCAGTGATTTATGTCAGATCCCCTGTCCTCCTCTTATCTATCCCGGTTTTCTTTATTTTGTTCTTAGTCGAAATTACTTCCTTAAGTGCTCCCAGACTTTGCAGTCTAATCAGAACCAAAGAGAATCCTCTTAGCTATGTGCTGAAATTAAACAATGGAGGAGAAATGCGAGGGGAGATCAGCAAGCTGTGATCAGATGGATTTCTAAAGCCTAACCTAGACTTTGGGCAAAACCGGGCGTAGCTCTGCTCTAGCCAGGACTTTCTCCATGATACTTACTGGCAACTGGCCACCCAGCGTGTTGTCAGCACCCTTTGGCTGACCCCGAGTTCCCACTGCTCTGACTGCAAAGATCCTGACTTCTGTAGAGAGCAAAGGACAGCACTGGAACTATCGCCCTCAGAGGAAGACACAGACGTTAAATCTGAGCCGTGTGATCCTCCGAGCTGCTATCGCTGTTATACACAACGAGGTCAGCTGCAGCCAGAATGCAGTGAGCATTAGACCTCCGTGTTAACCTGGTTGTGTGGACCGAAGGTCTGGGGCAGCCACAGCTAATTTAATCCCCTAACTTTAGCACAAATGCCCTTTCAGCTCTGCAGACTGGAGATGTGCTGGAGAGACCTCGCAGTCATGTTTGCCAAACTACTTCCTGAATCGAAATGCTGAGGTTTTTACAGTATTAATGCCAAGAGTGCTGGGGATTTTCCAGCATTTTATCATTCAGCTTCGATGTGTTTCACTGCACAAAATCGTAAACATACACATTCGAGGAAAAGGCCATTACATTAGCTACACGATCCAATGACTTCCACGCCTGCTGCAGCTGCACTATATCACCCCAAAAGGCTGATGTCTCTATTAAAGTCCATCATGTTAGAGTGCAAAGCATCCAACCGGACAAGAACAGAGAAAAAAATGTGTTCTCTGACTGCATGCAATTAAATTTGCATTCCCAGTCCTCATAGAGCAACCCTGCAGCACCGCTGGATTTCAAACAGCTCAACATCTCCGACTGAGCTAGACCCAAAGAAGGGCCGTTGTTGTTGTTAAAAACCTTTACTGTTGCTCTTTCATGAGTCTCCATGACCTCACACTCTTGCTGAAAGGGATTTTTGGCTCTTGCATCATTAAGTTTCTTCCGTTTCTCGTTATTTTCCACAGAGTCGTACTTGTGGAAAACATTCCAGACGACATCGCCTTCCTGGAACATGGAACACCCCATGTCCCGCTGTCGGTGGGACTCAACGATTTACTGGACCGAGCAGTCCGGGTTGTGGAGATCGTGTCCCCATTGTGGCTCCTCAATGCCTCCGATTATGAATCCAGCTTCCAGCCTGCTGCCAGACAGGTAACAAAGACGCAAACACAACATGGGTCAACTTTGGTTTGCTTTGGTTTTGGAACCAAGAACTGACCGATTACTGAACTATGAAACTCATACAAGATCTAATATTATTAATATTTTTGTCATCACCACCAATATTGCTTTAGTAATAATGGACAAATCGCCACAGCTGAGGAGAAACCTAATAAAGCTTCCAATGGGAGTGGAAAGCAACATATCCTTGGCTAAAAACATTGCAGTGTGTGATGCTGAAGCAGCAAGTTTGTCCTTTTCAAGGCCTGGGGGCAGAGGGGGGCTAATGGGTGTTCAGCCTGGACTGATCCCACCTGACAGCTCCCATAAAAAAAGAGCTCCTTGGAAGAGACCAGCCGCCAATTAAAGGAAAAGTTGCAAGTCACGGACATCGTTTGTTGCCTCTGAAACATGAATATGTCTGATTAGTTAGATTTATATTCCACACAGAGAATAAAGGTCATGACTTGGTATTTCCTGAAACTATACTCAGAGTTAAAGGTTGCCCGTGGTGATATGATATTAAAGAAAATGTAATAGCGCAGCTCTGATAATATCCTTCTTTTAGGGCAGGGCTCTGCTATCCAGGCTTCATGGGCTGAAATCTAAAGGAGTCCAGCTGAAGATCTCCAGCGGAATTATCGATTCGACTGAGCTTGCTGTACTGGAGCAAAAGAAAAGTCAGCGTTTCCTCCCACCGTCCTCTCATGTGTCTGTTTGTGGATGCTGGTGCTTCACCAGTCTGTTCTCCTCTGCTCCCCCGTTCATCATGGTTCCTCTCCTCGCTGTAACCCTGTTTTCTCAGGTGCAGAGGTCCACTACGTGAACATGACGGCGCTGACGAAGGGCCACCTGCTCTCCTCCTTCTGGGTCGTTGACAAGAGGCACTTTTACATCGGGAGTGCGAGCATGGACTGGAGATCCTTGGCCACCGTACGCTCACACACCTCAAAATGCATTTAAATACAGAAATAGATCAACAAGAAGTGTAATACAGACGTGGGGAAAAGAGAAACAGAAACGGTGTATCCACATTCTGTATATCTTCCTTTTCATGTTGAGTAAATTAGATATTGCACAACTTTTGCTGCACAAACGTTATTCAGAGGGAGAGGGCGCATGTAGGCAAGGTAACAAAGGCCTCCAGAAATAGGAAGAGTCCGCTCTTCTGTCTTCTTCAAACATGAGTTTCTTGCCTGGTTGTTAAACTGCAAACATCTTTTGCGAAGCATCTCATCTATATTTAGCTCTTCAGGCCTGCAGAGAGCTTGATGTGCAAGTAGGAAGTGCAGAACGGCCAGAACGGGAACCTGACTTTACACACTTTGGGGAGAAAATGCAATTGACATGTCTTAGGCTGCTGGTGATAGCAAACGAGTTTTAGTTAATGGAACTATTATTGTGGTATTCAGTGGTACCTCATCTTCGTTGGCGTCAACAGTAACCGTTGTGTTTGTTCCCAGAGGAAGGAGCTGGGCGTCCTGGTGTACGACTGCAGCTGTCTGGCTCTGGACATCCACAGAGTCTTCAGCCTCTACTGGGGGCTGAGGTTTAGAGATTTCATCCCCTCCTTTTGGTCCAAGCGTCTCTTTGCCCTCTTCAACAGGGACGAACCCCTGGAGCTGACTCTCAACAGCACCAGGGCTCAGGCCTACGTCTCCGTAAGTCAGTTCATCGAGTCTTTGGCATGTCTTTTTTCCACCAGCGACCACAAACTGATCAACCAAGACTGCAGTTGTGACTCAATAATTAGCACCTGTGCAGGTTTGGAGATCATTTATCAAGACAAAGACTTTTGTCAGCAGATGCAGACGATCGACGCTGGTGTGCTGGCGATGGGGGCTGATGTGACAGTGTGACTGTAACCCTGTTTTTGCTCCTCTGGTGACAGACCTCCCCCGATGCTTTCATCCCCAAACATCGCAGCAATGATCTCGAAGCCATTTCCAGAGTCATACAGGACGCACAGCGTTTCATATACATCTCCATCATCGACTACCTGCCGCTCCTGAGCAGAAGCGCTCGCAGGTTAGAAACGCTGAGCAGCTCCCTCTGACAGCAGCACACAACACTCGGTGGCTCGCAGTGACTAAAGCCTGTGTGTGTGTGTGTGTGTGTCTCATCTGTGCCAAGGTACTGGTCTCGAATCGACAGCCTCATCCGGGAAGCTCTGATCCTGAGGAAGGTGCAGGTGCGACTGCTGGTAAGCTGCTGGGAAAAGACCGAGGCCCTTTCCTTCAACTTCCTCTGGTCCCTGAGGAGCCTGTGCATGGAGCAGGCCAACTGTTCCCTGGAGGCTGTGAGCTAAAGACTAGCAGAATCTTTCAATCTAGCTGAACTTTCAGAATGTTCACATCAACTCTGTGTGTGTGTGTGTGTGTGTGTAGAAGTTCTTCAACTCCAGAGTGCTAAGAGATGGGACGTCTCAGGGGATAAACTACAACAGGTTTATGGTGACAGACAGATCCATTTATTTGGGTGAGCTCACAGACTCAGTTTCAAAGACCTCTGCACAGCGACCGTGTGTGTTTTGTCCGGTTTCCAGTAAACAGTTAAGGTATTCATGGCTGCATTCTGCCAATGCTGACCTTTGCGTTTGTGAACGCTGCAAAGAGCCAGCCCAGCTCTTTTCCTCTGCATCTTCTCCTAATGCTGAGCTAAGATAATCGTCTCCAGTACTTTACCTAAATACATAAAGCGGTATCGATCTTCTCATCCTCGTCATCATAGTGTGTTTACCAACCTAGCCAACGTTCACCTGAGTAAATATGTCCAACGTTATTGTGTTGTTTTATTGTGTTGGACGGTATTTTCTAAGTAAAACCGTGGTAACCATAGTTGTTCGCCCCGACAGGTAACCTCGACTGGCTGGGGAACGAATTTATCTTCAATGCCGGAGTGGGTCTGGTGATCAGTCAGCCAGAGGGTGTCGAGGAGAGGAACGCGACCGTGGTGGAGCAGCTACGAGCTGCTTTTGAGAGGGACTGGTTTTCAAATTATACCCGCCCTCTGCAGGCCAACGAGCTGCCCAACAAGCACCAGATCAGCAAGCTGGTGCCAATGAAAGCCAACCACTTAGAAAGTGGACACATGCACAGCAGAACAGGTAGACTGGATAATGGTCCTGCTTCAGGAAGAAACATTCATAAGGATGACGGGAAGAGGCCTCTCAAAGCGAGGCACCATGACGACAGACAAAACAAAGTGACTCACCAGGCCGTGGCCAACCAACTGGGGCAGATTATAGACACTTATCGGGAGCAGGGACGAGTCAAAATGAGTCACCTCGACAACAGCCAGGTGGAAATCCCAGAGAATTCCAGCGAGGATCACATGGATCCGCCTGGACACCTAGCCGAAAGCAGCGGCAGCAGGTGGCTGTGACTACGGTCCACCATGGCCACCAACAGACTTCCTTTTTAGGACTTCAATAGATGCATTAAGAAGGGCTCTGCCGTCTAAACTTAGAAGGGTTTTTGAAGGAAGTTTTTTTGTGATTGTTTTAAATCTCAGTTTAAATTTAAACCCTTTAAGAGTGGAAAAGATGCCTGCAGCTCTGCAGAGGTGAGCAGAAACGCAGAATGTTGGGACGACACAGAACACAGAGGTCATTTATGAGCATCTTTGGTCCAATTCTAGTATTTTAACATATAGCCGAATCAATATTTCTACTTGTAGCAGGAATTCAACTCAATCAAAATCTTTCTGGGCCAATGTGCCATGTACAGGTAAATGGACCAGTTCATATCAATCATCACCTCAAAATAATAATTTCTTTTGCAGCATTAGGCTTTTTAAAATTGCACTTTGCTTGCATGGATAAATATTTCCTATTTCTGATGACACATTTAAATGAAATAATTATCCCTTTTTATTGCATGACGCTACGTATGTCGGCTGAAGATGGATAGTTTCCTTTGAGAAACAGGACATATTGATTTCAAAAGGGTCAAAGCAGATAATCTTCCCAGCTGCCGTATATACATCCCACTACAGGAAGGAAAACGTAAAGATTATCTACAGAGGCCTCTAAATGAAATGGTGTAACTTATTGAACTACCAGTCAGAAGAACGGACAAGAGGGATTCTGCTGTCAGCCCAATCAATATGGTGACTTTTTTACAGGGTTTGGAAGATGCATTTGCTGCAGTTTAACCCCGAGAGGGCAGTGATTCGTAATGCTACTCGTGTCATTGAGAATGCCATATATCACAGCGTATGCGTTGTTTTCTGAATCTCTTCAGTGCATCTTATTTTTACACAGTTTTTCATCAGACTATTTACCTCCATCTTCCTACTTCCAGAGCCATTGTTGGGCTTTTCTTATTTATAGATAATCCAGGTATTTTCTGATCAGTGTCAGCAGTATCACTGTAAAACTGAATATTGCTTTGACCAAAACAACGTTAGGTTAGAGGTGTGAGCAGGGTGGGTAAATAGCGCCGCCCAGCGGACACCAGGGGAAACACAGGGAACCTCCAACTCAGCACGTAATAAAAGAACGTGATTGTAATATAAACAATAAATCGAATTATAGATCATATTCAAAGTAAAACAAACACTATTTTTTTCCTCCTGAATTTACGTGATAATGTACAATTAGGGAATAAATCTCGAAAAAAATTCTATTGAAAGCATTCAAATGCTCTTCTTTCCCTGTATAGAAATTTAAGAACAATAACAAACTACCAAAAATAATATTTTTTAATCTGGACTTGTGCTCTAATCCCGTGTGAAAGCTTCCAGTGGGATGACAGAAAGATAGGCAACTGTTATTTGGAAGACCTCCACAAGAACCTAACGTCACTGACTGACCCAATATAAAAGCTTTTTTCCATGTGACCTATATTCTACTGTACTTCTTAGGCTGCTGCTTGCATGTTATGTCTTTATAAAGCTGGCACAGAAGCATTTTGGGGCATTATAACAACGAAAGCCTATGATGTACCTTTAAAAAACAGAAAGAATGTATTTATTAAACATCACTGCTAATGCACAATAAATAATGGGATTGCTAGTTTTTTATTCTCGGTGGATGCCTTTGTATATGTGTACGTATAAATCACCAGAAGTGTGTTTCTTTAATATAAAGACTGTTAATTAAAGACTGGCTTACCTTGAGGTCAAACCTGGAAGATGCCTGCTCCAGGTCAGTGCCTGTTTGTTAGTGCGTTTTTAAATAATATAATTAATAAAACAATTCATTGTTGTGTTGTCTGGGGATGGCAAAACTGTCAAAATAAAAGACTCTGAAAATCTAAACTCTAAGCAACACAAGCTGCTTTTGTAGTTCGAAGGAACTAAACCAATTCCCAAATTCTTGCTGGATCCCTTCTCGGCTTCCGTAGCCAGGCCTTTGGATTGCGTAATAGTTGCCAGGGAAACCGATTAGGCGTCGCCACCCTCAGATGCGAATTGATGAGTGCGCTGTCTGCGGGCAGCGCTGCGGAGTGCAGTTCGGAACAGATGCATTTTCCCGAGCTTTGGAGCCGGTGTGTCGGGAGTAACCCCGGAGCTGCTGACCTGAGGATCGTCGCTGTGTCGGTACCCAGGAGCAGCCATGGCTGAGGACGACCGGGAGTGGGTTTTCGAGAGCATCGTTGGCTATCTGGGCAGTCCTATATGGCTCATCCCCATCAACGAATTCATTGAAACGAAATCCTTGGGTAAAAAAGATCATATGACTTGACATCCTGCTGCTTAGTCGGATGTTTTCGTGGCTGTGCCCTGTTAGCTCGGTGGCTAAGCTAATACAAAGCTAGCACAGATTAGCTAACGTCAGCTGGCTAGTTAAAGTAGTAAACTGGGCCAACTTTTTCAAAAGATTTGCGTAAATAACATGCTGCAAAGTCGGTCGCGTATCCATCTAAATCTAGATTGTTTGTTTTCGCCCGCATTTGTACTATTTTGTCTGACGAGCCTGCACACTTTCTTAGTTTTCGACGATGAAGAAGAAAACAAGTTGTCGTACACAGACATCCACCTGCAGTACAAGACGTTGGTGAGTAGAGATTGGTTTGCAGACTCACCGAACTATGCTGAGCTAAGCTGCTTTCCTGCTCCAGGTGGAGAGACTGTTGGATAATTACATGAAGGAGGTTGGCATCAGCGAGCAGCAGTTTCTGGACGCCTGCACGTCTCCTTTCGCCAAGTCCAAAACAATGCAGGTATGCTGCCATCTTCCAGCTCACCTCGACGGACCTTCAGACAAATGCACATCCGTTCAAGACGCTTCTGTGTTGTCTTTGAACTGAAAGCGACGCTGCAGCCCCTGAAGTTCTTGTTACTGTGGTTTTTGCTGCGGTTCTTCCGCCTGTGACTGTTTGGAGACTTTAATGAGTCGAGTATTTAACTTCGACTGTTACAGTTGACATTTCTGTCCATCTCAGCACAAGTGCAGACTAATGCATGGTGACCGGAGGGATGGATTTCAGTGAGCTGTAGATCTCAGTAATTAGCCCTGGATAAATATTTAGTGATCTGATGACCAGATTAAAGCACCTGAAGTCACCAAGTGTTGCTGAAGTTGATTTTTCTCTCCGCCGGTTGGCTCAAGTTTGCCCCCCTGAAATAAAAGTGAAAGTATTAAATGCATAATGACATTTATCGCTAAACTTCAGTGAAGCCCTCAGCCGTTTGGAATAAATCAGCTACTCTGCTGCTGTTCCTTCGTTATCAGCAGTTTTAATTTTCTTTCAGTCAGTGTTCCAGCCAATTCTGGCTACCGACGACTTCCAGATGTTTCGCTCGATGATGGCCCAGAAGAACCTGGAGCTGCAGCTTCAGGCCCTCCGGCTCATCAAAGAAACTTCTGGTTGGCTCAATCAATAATGAACCTTCAACCTTTGGGTTCACTGAAAATGTTCAGTGATTTTAATGATCTATGTTATTGTGTGTGTGTGTGTGTGTGTGTGTGTGTGTGTGTGTGTGTGTGTGTGTGTGTAGGAAGCCTTCCAGATAGCCTGACCGATGGTGTGGATGAGATGAAAGAGTTGGAGGAGCAAGAAATGAGCATCCTGCAGGAGGTTCTCAAGTAAGACTCGTCTGTCTCACTCTTTCCCACCTGCGTGCACCTGCACGTGCACAACGTGAACCATCCGCCTCGGTGGAAGTTTGACTAGGGCATCGTGAGTGTGTTCCGTTTTCAGTTTGGTGGCGGTGCAGTGGGCAGCTTGGCGATAGGTTGGCCGAGGCTCTGAGGGCGCTTGTCCCTGCTCTCTAATGGGATTGTGCTTGTAGCTGCGCGAGCAGGCAGAGCGCCCTGCGTCTCCAGGGCTGCGGTTAAGCTCCTTAGGATGCAGCTAATTTCGGTTGGTGGGATCGACTCAGCTGGGAAAGTGGCATTTCTGTTGTGTTTTTGGTCTGAATTCATCTCTGGCTCGCGTCCTCGCGTCTCGTCTCCTCTCCTGTGCCTTTAGTCATGAATGCGGGTTTAGTGCCACCCAGCAGTGAGACTTTGGCCAGATTCCCACTATCCAAACCCATTCTATTGTTGTGTGTTTATGAATACACACAGGTGTCCGCATGGATGTGTCTGCTCTAAGGCAAATTAAGATATTAAATCAATTAAATTAAGGGATCTGCGTGACGCCCAGGTGATCCCTGGGAGCAAGCTCGAGTGCAACCGAGGCCTCAAATCTTCCAGCCGTGTTGCTGAATGGACCCGGAAAACACAACAGGTCCCTTTTATTTTCTGCCAGAAAGTCAAAAGAGGAATATGAAGAAGAACGGAGGAGGCAGCTGCTGGAGGCGGAGGCTCCTTCAGCTCGCGGCAGCAGCTCCAACAAGGCGGCGGGCGTCAGCAGAGAAGCCCGGGGCACCACCGATGCTCCCAGCCAACAGCGGAACACTGCCAAGGTCAGATCCCGGTGATTGCCAGACTGCAGCGCCTCAGATTAACCGCGTGAGCCTTTTTGTGCAAGTCCAATCAGCAAAGTAGGCCAACCGCTGTTATATAAGAGGGCTAAACGTGTAGTTAAAGCTTCGCTTCCGACGTGACTCTTCCCAAGCTGGGCCTCATCGCCCGCCTGCCTCTAACCTCCTGTCGGTTTTCATTCCAAGGCCAAAAGTGAGGTGAACGGTGACGGCGGTAGCAGCAGTAACGGTCACCACGCCCCCATAGTGAACGGAAGCACTGCCGCTGACTATGTTCCGGTAACCTAAACCACCCACGTAGAGCACCCAGAACTAATCGAGGATGCACCGATGCCAATCGATCTTGAATAGATAACACGAGTATTCCTACGGGGATTCATGGGAATGAGGCTGGTCGTGACCCCCCCACCGTGTGGGAGAGGAGGAAACCTTTGGTGTCAGTGCATCCTGAGCCAGTCGTCGCTCTTCCTCCAAGAGTGTTAGATTATCGGTGTCATTTAGGGGTGAATAGATCCGTCGTGTGTTTTAGGAGTAGAGCGACACGTGACGTACGCACCCGTCCAATATGGCTGATTGATTACAGGAGAGGAGCACAGCTGTGAGGAGGGAGGAGGTCCAGATGACGAGAGCTGGAGCCGGGAAGAGCGCAGCTCTCAGCTCCTCGTCCACAGCGACTCCAGGTAGAAACCACAAGCTTCTCCGATTGTCTTAGCGACGCTCCGAAACCCACCGTGTGCCTCCAGAGTCGGAGTGTAACGGTGTGGAGGACAGAGTCCTTCCAGCGGTGAGACCGCCAGCGGGGAGCAGCCGGGCGGAGTCGGAGGCGTGTCTGGAGCAGGCCCACCAGGAGGCTGGCTTCTCCAAGCCTTTCACCGTAAGTCCGGCTGTTCAGCTCCCGTCCTGTTCCCACAACAAGCAGCTGAATGTTGCTTTTTTTACCTGGAGGGAGCGGTGGGATGGCCCAGAATCCTCTTCAGTTCCTCCTCCTCTTTGTTCCAGGAGTTGTCGACGTCTCAGCAGGAGGAGCTGCAGCAGAGGGCGGCGTACCTGCGCCTGCAGAGAGACAAGCTGCACGCGCTGAAAAAGGAACAGCAGAGGAGCAAACCCACAGCTCCAGAGGCGGCCGCGACCCCTGAACCCACCACCACCAGCAGCAGCAGCAGCCCGGTAACTACAGCCTGCTCCATCCTCCTGTAGGATCGGCTAACTTGTGTTTCACCGATTCTTTTCAACCCTCAACACCTCGATTTCACACATCCTTTCTCCCTTTTCTTTTTGTTGTGTATTATTTCACACGTTCTTCATTTTCATCTTATCACGCTTGCCCTGGCCTGGTCTGTCAGGAGGCCGTGGGACAGTCCCAGAGAAACGGGGCCTGTACCCCTCCTCCTCCGCCTCCTCCTCTGGTGCCTCCTCCAGCACAACATTGTAACTCCTCCAAGGTGATCCATCCGTCTGTCAACCTGCTGCAGAAGCGCAGTACAGTCGTTTTTATGGTTATTTCCCAGGCCTGGTAGCGACAGTCTCCCCTCCACCATAGTCGGAAGCTTTCGTTGCGCCGCCTGCATCGCGGTCGGGGCTTAGTTTGGCCGACTTTAGCGCGTCTGTACGTGCGATCGACGATGGTTTGTCTCTTTCACATCTACCTGGTCTCCTCGCAGGAGGTGTCTGCTGAAGAGCGGAAGCGCCTACAGAAGAGGAAGCACCTGGCGGACAAACTGAAGGAGGAGGTGATCAGAAAGTAACCCCGGCGCCACGGCCACACGTCACTGCCCTAGTTATCCTGCCACTCCCAACCTAGAGATCGTTTTATGTCACATGAGATGGTTTCTTCCCTTCCTAAGTACCAGTCTTCCTGGCTCATCCTGTTGACGGTTGTAATCACAGAAAAGGTGCAAATTCCTGGTAATTTGTGTTTAAATTAGAGAGGAAAGTGCTTGGGATGATATCTGGGGAATGTGATGAAGTGTTAATGTAAAGTGTAAATATGCCGGAGTTTAATGGGATCACTGGTTACAGTTCACGTGTCGTTAGCAAGCACGGGTGTACAGTGTTGTCGTTTCACAGGGCTTCAGTCCACACTCGTCTTATTCTCACAACAGCATTTCACCCTAGTCAAAGAATGTGGGATTTGAGAAGCTGAACCTGGAATGTTTTCATTAAAAAAAGATGGACCAGTCCAGTTTGTCACGTTCTATTTCATGTATGCTGTTGAAAATAAATCGCCTTTTCTAAAAAGGAGCTGCAATCTGCTCGTTGCACCCGGCGTGACGGAGGAATAGTGAACGATCGGGGCGACGATCAGTTAAACAAAACAGAGCTTCATCGACCGGTTCAATGTCAGGGTCACATTTAATTCCAAAACGTATCAAATAAATTCATACAAATGTTAAGAATTAATGGTGCTGCTAAATGCACTTAGAACAATTCAAAAACAATTCTCGTTGGGAGACGGGAAGAAGCAACAGCTGTGGAATTCATTACGCTTGTGGAGCATCTCTGGAGTTTTGTTTCCCTGCTGCAGGATCTTACTGGGAATTTGGGGAATATTCAAACCCGCCCACCTACCGGTTGGCTCGAACACAAACTTTATCTGCCCAAATCTTCAAAAAGAGAAACTGTTGAGGTGGAATTAAAAAAAAAAAGTTATTCACAGGGTGGGATGGGAAACTAAGCGTAACCTGGAGAGCGGAAGGATGTTCTTCCCCAGCCGGCAGCGTTCAACTGTCTTTTGCCCCTGATCAGGCTCCGGTCGGGCTTTCCAAACCGTTCCGGGGTCCGCGTGGGCACAAAAGAGAGACGTCCGTCGGAATTTTGGCTACAACAGTGACTTTACTGCAGTTTTTAAAACCAGCATCTGGAATTTCTCAGCATTTTACATTAAATCAAATGCGCTTGACTGAACAGGTAAGAGTGACCCGACCTTTGTGCAAAAAAAAGAAAAGAAATTACACAGGTGGGAAGCTTTTCCTGGCCTGTAAATGATTAAAAAGGGAAAACCTCTGTACAATACTTCTTAACAAAAGTGATGAAATACAGAATTTCAGGTTAATGCAATTCTGTGTGTATTTTACAGTGAGCCTTGGCAAAAATGCTGCCGTGGTTTCTGAAGGTTCGAGTCCTGCTCCTCCTGGTCCAAGCCTCACCACTGCTCAGTTTATCCTGATGAGCGTCTGCCTTCAGTCACTTTCCTCCGCTCAACTCTTTGTTCAGTTATTCTATTTCACTAGATCCTCTACCCCCGACAAGCGGCCCCGTTGCAGGGAGGCACGCGCTACTTCAACCAGTCAAGCTCTCTCTAACTGACGGCTAGTCCTGCTAGCCTGACTGGCCTGCGGAACAGTTCGTACACTGGCTGGCTGATGGTTCTCCTCCGTCTCTGGAGCTCATTAGTTCAGGTTCCGAAAGGGCGGAGAGGGAGAGTACAAGTGAAGGCGCGAGGGGTTCCTGCAGGGTCGCCGTCACACACAGCTTCTGCGCTCCTGTTGCTACAGCAACAGAAAAGCATGGGAACCGCCGTAGCGCTGTTGTTTCAGCAGGAATGCGATTTGGTCAGCACCGAGGAGATGGTGGTGAGGATGAAACGGCTCTAAAGAACATCAGAACCGGGAGAGCGGGAATACGCCTGTGGAGGGGGGGTGAAATGGCGAAGGACTCGGGGCGGATTGTGATCTCGGTCGAGGGTCGGTGTAAAATCGACCAGGAATAGCGGCGGGTGGTTCACAGAAGAGTCTCTCCACGCCTTCCGCTGAAGTGAAAAAAGCGGAGGTTTGGGTGGAGGGGAGGGGGTGAGGGGTGAGTCAAGGTCTCTCGGCTTTAACCGTCTCCTCACTCAGACTGAAAAATGGCACAGGCACGCCATGGACCAATGAGCCAACCAGAGGAGGAAGAATGGGACCAAATCTGTCCCCCCTGACCAGAAAAGCAGTACAACCAGCTTTAGGAACTCAAGCGAGGTCGCTTCCTCGGAGACTGCTCTTCTTCGTCGTCGTCTTCTTCATCCTCGTCATCGGGATAGTCCACTAAACCCACCAGAGTGGTCTGACAAGGGTTAGACAAACAACTTCAGTGCCTCTGTAGCAAAGGCTGAGCCATTTTAGCGTTATTATTCAGTTTCCGCCACAGTGTGGTGTGTGCAGGACCCCCGTGTCTTACCTTCATCACTGGTGTGGCGGGGAGAGAAACTGTCTTGACAGAAGACGCCGAGCTGCTGTTTGGAGTGACTGCCGTGGAACCAGGGGGGAGCGCAGCAGCTTTAACGTTGTTACTGGCACCATTGGCGGCACCTGCCAGCACATTTAACAACAGTCCGTTCACGTCTGCTCCGCTGAAACGCTCGGTATATTCACGGCTGCCCTCCGTGCTGACCTTTTTTGGCTTCCATGTATTTCCCGTAACTGTCGGAAAAGTCGTCCTCTATCCGGCTCTTCTCTACGGCCTCTCCTTCCTCGTCATCGTCTTCGTCGTTGAACCATAACTCCTCGTCTTCGTCCAGAGACCTGGCGTCTCTGCGGTATCTACTGGAGGGACAACGGTTTGGTGAGGCACGCGCAGAGGGGCGGAGCAGGCGCTTCAGCTCCCACTCACCTGCTGATTCTCTGGCTCTGTCGGTCTTTCTCCTGCTCGTACCTTCCCTTCAGCCCCTTGAACGTCTGCACGTACTCGATGGGCTCAAGCGCTTTGTAAAAATTATCCACGATGTGAGCTATCAAAGATTTGATATCCTCCTGGAAAAGACAAGGTGCCACATTCGACCACGCCAACGTCCAAATATGGAAGATTTCAGACACGTTTGTGGGTCTACGCACCACTTTGATGAACTCAAACAGCTCTATGATGGCCGAGTTGAGGAGGTTGTATCGGGTGCCGTTGTCCAGCAGGGCGTTGATGACGGGCTCAAACAGGTTTCCTTTGATGATGTAGCGGTTATAGTATTCATCCTTCAGACCTATGATTCTACGCATGAATCGCAAGGCACCTTGAAAACAAACAAACAAAGGTCCGTTTCTGTGCGTTGTAAAAATGCCGCGTAAGGTGTCCGCTTGTGTGCAGGACTTACAGAGAGCCAGGAAGGTGTGTTTGGAGTTCATGAGCACCAGCACTCGTCTGAGCAGGTCCTTGTTCATGATGTAGGTCTTGATGTGATAGGTGTGGTGCTCCACACAGAAGGTCAGCAGCTCCAGGATCAGCGCCAGCAGCTGAGCCGTCTGGAAGTTGTCTAGAAGTAAAAATAGAAGCTATTTTATATGAATTCAACGACACACAACTGAGAATCATTCTCTAACAGGAAAAACATGAGAGGCCAGATCAATCCTTAAATGAAGCTACTGTTATGAATCAGCGTTAGCTCATCACTAATCAGGGTTCTGACAGGACTCTGGACATTCCACAGACCTGGACAGACCGGGTTTATCTTGGCTGATCCCTCCTGCAGATCTGAAACACCACAACACACGATAATCAGCAGGAGTCCGCAGGTCCCGAGCACTCAAGCCTGAGAGAACTCACCTTTTGGGTTCTTATCATGTGCTGTGTTTGCCAGCAGAGGAGCAGTCAGCACGTGCATGCAGTACTTGTAGAAGAAGCTCAGAAACTCCGTCTTCTCCGTTTTCTAGAGGATCCAAAATTAGACGCTTTGTTAAGTTAATGATAATGTTTAGGGCAGAGGCGTGCACAGCTCGTGTGGTCGTTCAGTCTCTCCGTGCCCTCTGGTTTTACTTACGTTAGTGGACGCCAGCATGTTCTCAGGGTCGATGAGAGTTCTGAGCAGCCCCATCAGCTGCACTGCTCCACCCAGCTCTGGGTCCGAGTCACAAATCATCTGCTTGATCACCACATTTATCAGCAGAACATCCTATTAAAAAAAGAGAGAAGATTTGCTCAAATCTAAAGCGAGAGAGAAAACATCGGAACCAACCGATCAATTTTTGTAACGTTTTACGGTGTCCTTTTGCAAATCCGAGTCTGAAAAAGCACCGTGTCAAACACACAAACAGGATTATTGACATCATTTTACTTGCTTACATCATCGGTCTGCTGCGGCTCCTGCATGACAAACTCTCTGACCATGGAGGGGCTGAATTCCACCAGGTAGGAGAAGATGTCTGTAGCTGCTGCCCTCACCTGCAGGTCATCCATTCCCTAGAGGAGAGGAAAGCAACGCGCTGACTTGGACCAGCTCAGCTTTATACACACAAAAATCAAATCACCTGTGTGGTCAGGACGTACCATGACTATTTCAAGAGCAGGTAAGATGCCAAGGTTGGCCAGAGTTTTGAAGAATGCATCCCTGTTCTGGGGCTGCAGCGTTTGTGAAAATGCACAGAATTCCTTAACAAAATTCACCTGAAAAGGCGAAAGATGAAAATGAGCAGCCACTTGACAAATACTTTCAAATTCATATTGTTACGAACATGATGAACCAGCCAAGGATCTGAAACATTAAACATTTCAACACTCCCAACAAACGTTGACGTCAGTGGCTCTTACAAGTTCTCTCCTTTTACTGTCGTCTGTTGCTTCGTCTGTGAGCTGTGCAAAGACCTCTGTCAGGAACTTCTCATCCTCCTGTTTTATGGAGAAATAGGTCCAAAATGAGTCCAAATAAAAAGCAAAGGAAAAAAAAAAAGAAATAAGAAACTAAAACGGGCAGAGCAACTCAAGAAAGGGCAAACGTGCTGACAAGGTTTTCTGAATGAAAAAGACTTTTGAATTTCAGCTGTTTACCTGCAGCATACTGACGATTTCCACCTTGTTGAAGAAAATGAAGGAGGTGAGTGTTGACAGGAAGTTCTCCTCAAAGACAGACGGCGTTGGGAGGATGATATCCTGGATGTACTGCACCCGATATGTCTGATGAATCTTTTGCCTCAGCTCAGAGTCCGTGATGGGGATAACCTCCTTAAATTTGGCTGTCTTGGTCAGGAATTCTCGATGATGTTTAGGTTGGACCAGCGCTGAGGTCGTACTCGAGGCAGACCCACACACGATCCATAGATACAGTCATCTAGAGAACATCACACTCAAAGAGGGCTGGCTTTGTTGAGGAACAAGACGCCCCGGACAATCTCGTAGAGGTGATGCAAGCCTTCCCTGTTATCCAGGTCCTCGCATACTCTGAACAAACCCAGGAGTTTCTTGATGTAGCCCTCACTCACCAAAGCCAAAGCAAGTTTTTCCCTACGGATAGGCGAGGACAGGACGGAGGTAACTAAGTCGGCAATCTCCTCCAGTCGACTCAACTCGCACGGCGGCAGTTCCACAAGGTGGCTCGTTTCTGGAATACTCCTCAAAGCGTTCTTCTTCAGACTCGTCGATGGGGGTCTTAGGGTGATGTCAAGGGCAGGGTCTATTGCCTTGTACCTGGGCATTAAAATGCGGTATAAAGAATTAGAATTCTCTTGCAACTGTAGCAGAAAACATTCGCAGTTCTTATTCTCAAAATTTCAACTTGCCTGGCAAATCTTCTCCCAGATCTCATCACAGCCAGCCTTTTCCTGGAAACTCAGGGCAAGATCATAATTATCTGCTTCAGACCAAACAATCAGAGTGTCCTGGGGATACAAAAAAAAGTGCAAATTCAAACACAAAGTTCCATGCTTTATATATTTAAAGTGGTCGGTATGCTAATGTCACTTGGTTCCATTGTTTTTAATAGAATGAAGGTTATTTTTTTACACTGAGGATTCCAAAATGTTAAAGACTCTTTGGGCTTAAATACAGCACTTACCTGCTGTTTTTGATATGCAGTGTTCGGGCTTATTTTTGATTCCAATAATAGCGATCCTGCAACAGAGAGAATGAAATTAACTTTTCATCGAGTGCCAGAGGCCACAATTGTGCCTAACAAACAACACAAAGTAGTAAGATAATGGGTGGTTACTGTCTACTCAGTGAGGATGTAGTGTACAACGTGAAAAGTTACTAACCCAAATTTGCAACTCAAAACGACATCCTAACATTAAAATTGCCACATCATTAACCAGAGTATCGATATTTCTTGCCTGCACCGTATTCGCGTATTAATAAGTCGTAATAATTGTTTTATAAGTTTACATTTAGGACTTTTGTTAAGCCAACACACGACGTGACCATAAGTCTGAACATCACTCCATTGAGGCCCCCCATGCTACTACGATCACGTCGCCAGATAAACATTCTTGCTAGCAAAAGTTGTTCAACCAATGTGGTGTTACAGAGGCAAAGAAAATTTCCCCTCCACACACAATATTTTAAAAATATCAAAAAAATTAAGAAAATTGAGTCACATTAAACGAACTAACGCTTAAAATTTGAAATAAATCCATTCTTTCTGAACAAGAGATTTGCTAACGCTAATCAACGAAACGTCACTGCGGCTAACAGGGAACTTACCGTCTGATTCAGCTCGAACTAATAATGATATTCCCTTTAGTCGTTCAACGAAGGGAGAAGACACATGTCCGGTACCCCGATCGTCCCACTGCCGATCCTCATTCAAGGTATATACCTTCACTCGCCGCCGAGTGTCCGACATGATTATCCAACTAGGAGCTAGCACGCTTGCTAGCTGCTAACAAGCTATCGCCTCACCTCGTCTGTTTTCCTACCCTCGACCTGTTAGCTTTGTAGTCCAGCAGCATGTTACAAAACATGCGCGCCTGTGTAAAAGTCTGTATACCAATAAATTGTGATGATGGTTTATATCATTAACATGTCGGTTTTACAATTTAAAACAGGAGAATGCGTAATGTCGAATTATAAAATTCACACACAGCAACTATAAAGGCCTCCTAGCTAACATCCACGGACCGCCATCTTGTAATCCGATCTTGTGTTCTTCTTCGATGTCAATCAAGCAGTAGCTGCCGCGGGGTTTCCACCTCCGAGCAACCATCCAATAAGAAGCGCGCCCAACTCACTGTACCCCCTAGGGGCAAGCAGGGGAACAGCAGCATTTCTCAACTGCAAATCATGCAAAGAACATACAACTTTCTAAAAGTTTGGACAGTAATACAGATCATTACAGCAAAAGCTTGTGTTTTCATTGATGCAAATGTTAGATTTTAGTGACTACAACAAAGACATGCAAGAGGGCCAACTCAAAATGTCCTGTTTTAAAATAAATACGGTGTTCTAATGATTGAATTCGTGTTAAGTAGGCAAAAACTGCTTTTCAAGCATTTTTGAACAAACAGGTGGCTCACAGGGGGTTTGCTCCCTTCTGCAGTCAATAGCTACAGAGCAGAAATCAAGGTCCACAAAGATATGGACATGAGTTCAGTGTGTAGGCCAGTGTGGAGTCCTGAACAGAACACCTTTGGGATGAATTAGAGCAGAAGAGCAGTACAAACTCCCCATGAACACACTTCTAAACCTTGTGCATCTGCTTTATTTACATATGACTGAGCAAAAACGCTGGATGATTGGAAGGGTTTAGCAGTGGCGAAGAGAAACGAATGAGAACAAACAAAACACATTTAAGAGGTAACAGTTAAAGATATCAGGGTACAACAGTGGTGCAGTGGTCAGTAACGCCTCACAGCAGGA